>PVIW01002362.1:0-175000 GCA_004026585.1 Noctilio leporinus | reverse complement strand
CTGAAATCTTACAAGCCAGGCCTTACAGTTGAGGGTGCTCACAACTACAATCTATTTTTCTACAAAGCAATTGGCTCTCAACCATTGCAGGGAAAACTTGGGCTGTTTATTACAATTTTTTCCCCAAGCGATTGTCAAGAAAAAGGCAACTACATGTCTGTTTTATTCCCCTTCCTCATACAAAGAAAGGGAAGAGACTATTTTTCTTTTAAGGCACAGTAAGTGAAAATGTTATTTATTTTAAAATTTAACAATAATGATTTTTACAGAGACAGGCTCATTTAAGACTTTATTTTTTACTTTTAGATAGAGGGGAAGGGAGAGAGAGGGAGACATCAATGTATGGTTGCCTTTCACCTGCCTCCTGCTACAGAGCTGGCTAGAGACCTGGCTTGCAACCTGGTTATGTGCCCTGACTGGGGAATTGAACCAGTGACCTTTGGTTCGCAGGCCAGCGCCTTGCCCACTGTGCCACCAGCCAGGGCTGACAGGCTCATTTAATAGCTCCCCAAAACATGATATGGTAAGTTAAAACTCTCAGAGATTTAACTAAATTATGTCAAGTTGGTTTACTCACTAAATAATAAAAATTAGTGATAACAGTAAAATAAAAAAACAATGCCTTCAGAATAATTATCCTGTCCCAAAGTAAACTCACTTTTCAAATTTAGAATGTCTTATGTTACTGAATTTAGTGATATCATTAATGCATTCTTATTTTAAACCACCTCTAGAAAATGAGGGGTATAATTAAAAAATATTAAATGATTACATTTTTATAATTAACAAAATTGTCCTATGGAGTTATCAGATCTACTATAAGGAAATAACAAAAATTTAGGGTGTATTACAGGGCTTCCATCAAAAAAAGAGGACATCCTCTGATTTGTAATTGTGTTCTCTCATTAGACAAATGGATTCATCTAATCAATTATTATGGTTTGAGGCAACAACTTCAGCTTTAATTATATATTAATTTTCAACTATCCTCCATCAATAATATTACATTAACATATCAAAATATGACTGTTACAATAATATCTGTCAGAGTTCTATTGCTTTGTCTTTTGACAATTTTTTACACTCCTTTAAAACTATCTACTTGGGATGCCCTGGCTGGTGGCACAATGGATAAGGCGCCGGCCTGCGAACCCAAAGGTTGCTGGATTAGATTCCCAGCCAGGGCAACATAACCAGGTTGCAAGCCAGATCCCCTGCCAGATCCCCTGCCAGATCCCCTGCCAGATCTCCTGCCAGATCCATAGCTGGGAACAGGTGAAAGGCAACCATACATTGATGTTTCTCTCCCTCTCTGCATTTCTCCCTTCCCCTCTCTCTGAAAAACACTAAATAAAATCTTTTAAAAAAATTAACTGCTTGGTTATAAAATTTGAACAACTGACTTTTACATTATGACCACTCTATCTTAATGTTCACAGACATTAAGTAAATTCTGTTGGTAAGGTTTCTGCTTTGCCATGTTTTCTGAAAACCACCTTATTTGACTTATGTTTAATTAAACAATCAAGACAGAACAGATATTTCTAATAGCACCTAATGTAATTTGTTAATAAAATGTAAACCTAATCTAAGCAATTCCTAAAGAATAGGCCTGAATATTCACAACAAATTTTTAAACCACAGATTTTAAAATTTGCCCTAAATTAATATGAGCATATTTCTTAGGAAAACTTGGCATTCCATAATATTGTTGAAATTACCAAGATTTTAATATATTTATTCATTCTTAATGTATATTATTCAGGCAGAGTTTCTTACTTTACCCTGTCTCATGGTAAGACCATGTTGCATAGGTGTCTAAACAACTCTCACAAATAGATGCTTAACTTAAAGCATCTCCCTCTCTGTCTCTCTCTCTCTTTGTCTCTCTCTCTCTCTGTCTCTCCTTTTCTCTGAAATCAATACATATATATCCTTGGGTGAAGATTAAAAACAAACAAGATGGGATAGTAATACTTATACCAGACAAAACAGACCTCAAAATGAAGATTAAAAGAGACAAAAAAGGTACCATCAATTTGACTTCTTAAAATTCAAAGAAACCCAAAACACTAACTCAGAAAGACATAATGCACTCATATATTTATTGTAGCATTCTTTATAGTAGCTAAGATAGGGAAACAACCTAAGTCATCATCAATAGATGAATCAATAAAGAAGTAGTACATACATACAATGGAACATTGCTCAGCCATAAAAAATGACATCTTACCATTGGTATCAACATGAATAGATCCAGAGAGTATCATACTAAGTGAAATAAGTCAAAGACAATGATTTCACTTATGTTACATCTGAAAGAAAGGTAAATTAATAAACAAAACAGAAACTTATAGATACAGACAATATTTTGATGGTTGCCAGATGGGAGAAGGCTTGGCAGATGGGTGAAAAGGCAAAGGTATTAAGGTATACAGATAGTTACAAAATAGTTTTGGAGCTGTAAAGTACAGCATGCAGAATATAATTACTAATATAGTAATAATGTATGATGTTAGGGATACTACATTTATTGTGGTGATCACTTTGTAAATTATATAACTGTAATCACTATGTCATACACCTGAAATCAATATATTATGTTAACTGTAATTAAAAATAAAAATTATTTGTAAAAATTACTTTCAAAACTAGAAAATCAGGTGTCCTGATATAAAGTAACCATCTAATGATCAAACATTCTTCTTAATGTGTACACCAGCTAGTAAAATGAAAATCAGAAAATAATTAAAGGAAATTTTCTTATGTAAACTAATTATAGCCAATTGATATAATTACCTACTTTTGTTTCCCAAGTGTGTTTTAACTCATACACATTTATAATTCTATAGCCCAGGTGTCTTTCCACATAATAAAACAACTTGAGTATACTAATACATTGTATAGACTTTTAGGTGACACCAATATTTGCGGCTTATTAATTATTAATTCCTGATATATTTGCTAAAAGAAATATGAACTGAGTTACCATGTTTTGTTTTAAAATCCAACTCCTATGCCTTCATACTGGCCAAGGTCATTATGGTTTGAGCCTTAGTTAGGAGCCTTAAGCTTTTTGGCCAAATTTAAGACACTGAGCTAAAGCTGTTACAGCTACCTTGCTTGGTGGAATTTGTTGTTTAGATTCCAATTTTAATGTGCAGTGAAAATATGGCCTAAGTGAATATATGCAAACAGGTGATATGTTTACCAATATCCAAGTATTATCCTCATCATCCTTTAGATGAACCTTTTGCTCATTAAGAATCCCCAGGTCACTTTATTCCAAATTCTCATTAAGACCTCATCCTTCACATGTATACAGAGGACTGCTAACACTATGCACTAAGATTTAATGATTTTTCATATATACCATCTCCCCTTTCTCCCAAAAGTTGCCTCTATAAACTGTAAGCACAAATTTCAAAATAAAGCAGGTATAAAGATATTATCTTTATACATGAAGAATTCTTAAGAGAAAATAATACTTAAACAAGTGACTAAAATTAGGACAAATTAAGCTGATACCATGAAAGGTCAATGAAATATAAGACTATAAAATATTTTCCATTTGTTTACTCAAAAAAATAATGTCAACATACATTGTTAAAGTCATCATAACTACCATTATAGAACGCTTACCATGGGCTAGCACTGTGATATGGTCTATATTTGCCATTGCATTTAAAGTTTGCAAACACCTTATGAGGCAGAAATTTTTCCCCACTTCTAAACATGAGGAAACCAAAATATCCAAAGATTAAATGCCTTGCCCTGGGGTCTGAGCCACATAACATGTAAGCCACATAACTAGAAGCTAAGACCCCAGAACTGGTGGCCCATTTAGAAACCTAATAGTTACCACCATTATTATCACTTACTATTTGTGAATTAGAAAGAAGGAAAAAGTCTGCTTTTTAAGAATCTCAGAGAAGGTATTTGTTATCACCAAACCAGTATTATAAGAAATGTTAGAGCCTGCTAAAAGGAGAACGAGGAAGAGAGGAGGAAGAAGAGGAAGAGGAACATAGTTTAAAGAATAAAATGCCAACAAATATGTACCCAACAATAATCACCTTGAATATAAATGGCTTAAATCCTCCTATCAGAAGATGTAAGGTAGCTGAATGGATTAAAAAAAAACAAGACCCATATATAACCTGTCTATAAGAGACCGGCCTCAGAATGAAAGATACAGGCAGACTAAAATTAAGGAGATGGAAAAAGATATTTTATGTAAATAAAATCTGGGGTAGCAATACATATACCTGAAAAAATAAACTAAAGAAAAGACTATAGTCAAAGACAAAGACAGATACTATATAATGATAAAGGGAACAACCTAATAATAGGATATAACCCTTATAAACATTTATGTACCCAACATAGGAGCACCTAAATATGTAAAGCCAATCTTGAAAGACATAAAGGGGGAGAATAATAGTAATAAGACAGAATAAGATGCTATAAAACTAGAAATCAAACACAAGAAAGAAAAAAAAAGAAAAACACAAAGACATATAGGCTAAATAACATGTTACTAAATAAGGGTTAATAATAAGATCAAGAAAGAAATCAAAACTACCTTGAAACAAATAAAGATGAGTACACAAATTCCTACAAGCTATGGAACACAGAGAAAGCAGCCATGAGAGGAAAATTCATAGCATTACAGGCCTATCTCAAGAAACAAACAAAAAATCTCAAATAAACAACTTAAGTTTACACTTGAGGCCCTGCCTGGTGGCTCAGTGGATGGGCTCTGGCCTACAAACCCAAAGGTTCCTGGTTCGATTCCCAGTCAGGGCATATAATCAGATTGCAAACCAGGTCTCCAGCTAGGTCCATAGCTGGAAGCAGGTGAAAGGCATCCATACATTGATGTTTCTCTCCCTTTCTTCCTCCCTCCCTGACCTTCTTTCTAAAACTAATGAAAAAAATCTTTTTAAAAATTTACACTTGAAAGAATATGGGGGGAAAAGTTCAATGTAGGAGAAGAAATGAAATAATAAAAATCAAAGAAGAAATAAAAGAATCAGAGTCTAAAAAACTTACAAAAGATAAATGAAACCAGGAACTAATTCTTTGAAAAGATAAACATGATTGATAAACTTTTAACCAGACTCATGAAGAAAAACAAAAGAGGAGAATCCAAAAAATAAAATAATAAATAAAAGAGAAATAATAACCAACACAAAAGAAATACAAAACATTGTCAAGAAAATATAATGAACAACTATCTGCCAACAAATTGTACTATCTGGATGACAAGGCTAACCTCACAGAAACATACAGTCTTCCAAAACTGAATTAGGATAGATTACAACTAGTGAAATTGAAGCAGTAATCCAAAAATTCCCAACAAACAAAACTCCTAAACCAGAATGATTGGTAAAATTGGACTGTGAAGCCATTTATAATAAAAATTCTCAGCAAAGTGGGAATAGAGGAAACCTACCAACATCATACTCAGTGGACAAAAACTGTCAGCTATTTCCTTCAGATTAGGAACAAAACAGGGGTATCCATTTTCAGCACTTTCATTCAACATAGTGTTGGAAGTCCTAGTCACAGCAGTCAAACAAGAAGATATAAAAGGCATCCAATTGGAAAGGAAGGACTAAAACTCTCATTATTTGCAAATGACATGATACTGTATATAGAGAACTCTAAAGATTTTACTAAAAAACCTCTAGAACTAATAAATGAATTCACTGAAGTAGCAGTATACAATATAACTATCTTAAAATCCATTGTTTTAATATACCAATAACTAACCATAAAAAAAGAAAAGTAAGAAAACAACCCTTTTAACAATTGCTTCAAAAAGGAAAAAAAAAAAAAATCTAGGAATAAATTTAACTAAAGATGTAAAAGAACTGTACTTAGGAAATTATAGTTACTGAAGAAAAAAAGTGAAAGTAAAAATAAGTGGAAACATATACTATGTTCATGGGTAGTAAGAATTCACATCATTAAAATGTCTTTTACCCAAAAAATGTCTATAAATTCAATGCAAGTCCTCTCAAGATACCAATGTCATATTTCACAGAATCAGAACAAATATTCCAAAATTTTACATGAAACCACAAAGACCCCAAATAGCCTTAGCAATCCTAAGGAAGAAGCACAAAGTTGGAGGAATTATGCTACCTGATATAAAACTATAGTACAAAGTTATAGTGATCAAAACAGCATGGTGCTTGCATAAAAATAGACATATAAATTAATGGAACAGAGTAGAGAGCCCACAAATATATCAACAGCTTTGTAGATTTGTAGTCAATAATTGACAAATAAGGCAAAAACATACAATGGGGTAAAAAGTCTACTCAATAATTGAATTTGGGAATATTGACAGATAAATGAAAAATAAACCTAGACCTTCTTACAACATGCACACATACAAAAAAATCTCAAAATGGATTAAAGTCTTAAATGTTAAACTAAAATTTTTTAAACCCTAAAAGAAAACAGTAAAATCACTGATATTTCTCATACCAATACATTTTCTGACATATCTCCTCAGGCAAGGGAAACAAAAGGAAAAAATAAACAAATGGGACTGCACCAAACTACAAAATTTTTGCACAACAAAGAAAACCAACAACAGAATGAAAAGACTATTCACTGAATGGGAGAACATATTGGCCAATGATACATCTGATAAGAGGTTACTTTCCAAAATTTATAAAGGACTTATAAAACCCACCCCAGCCCCCCCCCCAAAAAAAAAAAGAGAGAAAGAAAATCCAATTAAAAATGAGCAAAGAGTTTGAAAAGACACTTTTGCAAAGAGGACATACAGATCTCCAAAAGACATGAAAAGATGTTCAGCATCACTAATCCTCAGAGAAATGCTTTAAAACCACAATATCACCTTACAACTTTGGAATGACTATCATCAATAAAACAACAAACAACCAGTAATAGCGAAGATGTGGAGAAAAGGGAACTCTCATGTGCTGTTGGTGGGAATGCAGATTGGTGCAGTCACCATGGAAATTATTACGGAGTTACCTCAAAAAATTAAAAATGAAACTACCTTATGACCCAACAATTCCACTTCTGAGAATGTATTTGAAGAGACCTGAAACACTAATTCAAAACAATTTGTGCACCCTTATGTTTATTGCAGTGTTATTTACAACAACTAAGATCTGGAAGCATCAGCTCAAGTGTCCATCGATAGATGAGTGGATAAAAAAGCAATGGTATGTTTACCCAATGGAATACTACTCAACCATAAAATAGATGGAAATTTTACCCTTTGCAACAGCATGGATTAAGCTGGAGAGCATTATGCTGATGAAATAAACCAGTAAGAGAAAGATAAATACCACATGAACTAACAACAAAATAGAGACGGACTCATAGATAGAGACAGCTACTCAGGAGGGGCTGGGTGGGGATGTGGAGAATTGCATAAAAAAGAGAGGGAGAGAGTTCATTGCTGGTGGTTGTGGTAGGGAGAGCTGGAGGAGGGTATGGGAAGAATAAATGGTGATGTAAGGAGACTTGACTTGGGGGTGGTGAATATACACTACAGTGTATGGATGGTGAGTTACAGAATTTTGCATATATACCTGTGTAATTTTGTTAACCAGTATCACTGCAACAATTTCAATAAAAGTTTTAAAAAAAGAATCCCAGAGACAGGGAATATAATGTAAGTTTACCCAAAAGAAAACTGTTGTTGGGCTCCACTTTCATAATATCTTCAAGAAAGTAGGAATCTATCACTTTATGCTTCTGCCCTGAAAGTTCACCAAAAGGCTCGGGTTAGTTTCAGAAGCAGCAACATGTTACATGCTAGCAACCCACACACAAAAAGGACCAAAGCAACACATACTTATAAACTTAATTTGAGTCACAAGTAAGTAACTGCCATGGTATTTTGCCACCCAACTGACACGTTGCCAGAGAAAGACAGAAAAATAAAAACCAGTGAGTCTCCTCACATATAAGGAGCAGAGTTTGAATAAAGTGAGGCTGATATTCAACCTGTAATTCAGCTAACCATATGAACACGCACTCATTCTCCTTTTTACTGAGGGAATAAGGATGATCGGGGCAGCCATCCCTGCAGACCGGAGGTCTCCAGCATGGAGTGATCCTAAGGTTCTGCACATGCTGAACCGCAAGTTGAGAAAACAAAGAAAAGGCTGTAGGAAAATGGAGAAGAGGCACTATGATTCTCATTCTGAGAAAAGTCACTTTAAGTCTAAGAAATAACAGTACTCCAAAATAAAAATAATAGTTTGCTGTAGCGATTGCCAGTGGAAGATTTTACTAGTCTGAGAGACTTTTGAAATGCTAAAGCAAACTCATCCAACAACTATTCAATGTGCCCTAATTTGGTTGTTTATGTTTTTAAGTCTATTGTTTTGTTTTTACAACCATTGGTTCTCAATGTCACTATTTGATCCCTGTACCTATTCATTCTATAAAATAGTAATAGTCTCTGGTTAACTAATAAACACTGTATCTGAGGGGGTGGAGTCTCACCCATGGTTACTCTTCTAGTACCTAGGAGACTCAAGAAAGCCAAAACTTAAATCTGAATATATCCTACAGATTACCTGTCCTGTGCCTTATCACACTACACAGGGCACCAGCATTTCAAGTAATTCTAGTCTTCTAGAAGTGGTTAATGCTGTTGGATCAAGCCAGGCTGCAGGAATAGTTCTTCTAACTCCTAAGTCAGATGGCCTTGCATTTGTTGTGTCTTTACCTCTATACTCTTTCCTCTCTCCCTCTGATCACCATCTAAGTTCTATGAGGCCGCTGATTGCTCAGATCACTTACTCTGCTCTCATTAATCCTGGGAGATTATTGATAGTAAAGAGAAGGACTATGCCAGGAAAAGTCTACCTGAGACCCTCTACGTGGACATTTGTCCATCAACACTTCACAGCACCCACCAATTCCTCATCAGCCAGCCAGACTATGAATGAAAAGTCAAAGTAGGCCTGGATTTTACTGAGAATTGAAGTATCTCCCTCGTTTTTCCTAAACCAGGAAGTACTGGCCTGGCTATATATAAGCCCAGTAACATTGGTGTCACCTGGGAGCTTGTTAGATATGCAGAATCTCAGTCCTCCAGCCTTGCTGAATCAGATTGGGCTTCTTCCATATGCCCAGGCATAAGAGATTTATATACATAGCGGTTTGAAAAACAGTGTTTCTTAATTAATATTCAAGACTGTTAGAAGGAAAGGAAAACCCTGGTCAGTGTGGCTCAGTTGATAAGCCATCATCCTGCAAAGCGTTAAGGTCACTGGTTTGATTCCCAGTAAGGACACATGTGCAGGTTGCAGGTTCATCCCCAATTGGGGTGCAAGTCCCAGTTGGGGTATGATTGAGAGATAACAGATCAATGTTTCTCTCTTGTATCAATGTTTATCTTCTTCCCTTCCCCTCTCTAAAAATAACTAAGTAAAATATCTTTTAAAAAGAAAGGACATTGCTGTAAGAAGAGGCTGTGCAGGTGATAGTTATCAGAGGGGTAAGTATAGATTAAGACAAAGGTACAAAAGGAGAGGTTGTAAGGAATACTACTTGGTTGTTCTACTTAGATCACTGTGATACTGTATTCTTCTTATAAGCCAAAAAACAAACAAACAAAAAAAAATGATCATGCTGGATCTAAAACCTCATGGGAAACAATGGCTACTGGCTCTATTGATTGGTTGGAAGATTTCTATGCTCTTTGTAAAAACACCTGAATAATGCCTCTTCAGAGATGATCTTGAGGAGACACAAAAGCTCCTTTAGATTCTAGGACAATGGAGTACCATATTTTCCACACTATAAGACACACCTGACCATAAGATGCACTTAGGTTTAGAGGAGGAAAAAAAGAAAAAAATATTCTGAAACAAATAGTGTACTAAAATATTTAATAAAATATAACAGAATAATATGTCAATCATGTAAACTAAACAGCAGTCAACAGTGGTATCAAGAACCATCACCACTGTCATTAACAAATGAGGAGACACTTTAAGGTTCAAGTACTCTTCTAGTTTTCTGGGAACCCCAAGAACTCATCACTAGTGTCAGAATTTACGAAGCTCAGTTGTTCACATTCACTGATACCACTTTCTTCGCCATTCATATATGATACTATCTTCAGTTCCAACTAAGGCATTGCTAATGCCACATCTTCTGAACAACCATACAACATGGTTGTATGTTTCATCCTTCACCGAGTGCCACACTGTTTTCCCCCATTCACACACTTGAGTGATAGTGGGCCTCTTCATTCATCCAGTAGGTGTCAGATCATGATTACCAGCAGCCATTCATTTTCTCCATTCTTCTTGCATCAAGACTTTAAACAGTTTGCTGTTAAAAATGTCAGCCAGTTGCAACTGGCTGGTAAGACCCCCAGAAATTACAGCTAGATGAATCTTCACTTCTTTAAAGCTCTTTTTTGTAGTTTCGCTAATGTGTGCTTTAAACTGGTCAAGCACTAATAAGCCTCATACCCATTATTATCCTCAGCTGATTCGACAGTGTCAGGCACTCTCTGCACTCTCCCAGGTCCCAGGTGATGGGCAGAGGTGGATGGCAACTGACCAGACTCCCTGAGATTCAGCAGTAAAGTGAGACATTTAAGCGTCCCCAAGGATTTTCCATAGGCCTGCCGCTTCCTCTTCTAACAGCTGTCACCACCACTGACAAGTCAGGTAATACAAATCATGGTTTGTGACAATAATTTGCTCCATAAGATGCACAGACATTCCCCTCCCCCTACTTTTGGGGAAAAAAAGTGCATCTTATGGAGCGAAAAATATGGTATTTCACAATCATAAAACAGCCACACGGTGACGGCACTTTGCCTGGCCAAAGAACATTCTGATATCAGCAGACATAAAATCTCACCTTTAATGCAATACAAAATCTTTAATAAGATAAATATTAAATTGGTGGGGTTGAATGAATGCTGGCAAAAATGAAAAGACTTCATTATACGTTTCTTAAGCAAACTGAGACTCACTAGACTGAAGACTACTAAATGAGATAATACCATTTCTATAATACAAAGATATAATATGTACCTTGAAATTAGAATTTAGAAGAACAGATCTAGTGATACATGAAGTCAACTTCTTACTACATTGAAGTCAACCCTCTTCATATGACTGACTCTACTCTCAAAGTGTCTATAGCATTTTTGGTGGTGGAGGGAGGTGGTGTTCTAAAATTATGGTTGCTTAATGGAGAAGTTAAGGTTGCTAAATATTTTTACTTGTAGTTTGACTGAAGTAATCAAGTGAATCTCTTGAGTTCTACACTAGCACAAATAATAAAAGTTAAGCATTTCTTCCAACATAAAAATAATGAATAAAAAACTAACTAATCTCCATTTTTCCTATTGTCACACTACAAAATTCAAACACATTAAATAAGTTTTACTAACACTTCACTGATAAAGGTTTTTAAATAGGTGTAAAACCAAAAGACATTACCTTTTTAAATTAGTGTTCTCTCCAAATAACAAGTCAAGGTTTTCTTTTTTAACCAGTTTCAATTTATATCCATTTTTTCAAAGATTTTATTTCATTATTTTTAGAAAGAGGGGAAGGGAGAGAGGCAGAGAAGGAGAGAGACATCAATGTATGGTTGTATTCCACCTGCCTCCAGCCACAGACCTGACTGGAGATCTGGTTTGCAACCTGGTTATGTGCCCTGGCTGGGGAATCGAACCTGTGACCTTTGGGTTCACAGGCCGTCTGACACCTTATCCATTGTGCTACCAGCCAGGGCTATCCATTTTTTTTAATCCTGTAAAAGTCTTGTTATGTTTATCCCAGAATCCCAAATACTATATGCTTTTACTTTTAAGTAAAATTAAGTTTTCCATGGAAAATATTATTGAAATTTATAAAATTATTTATGCATCAAAAATTAGTACTGCATCCAAAGCATTTTAAACCTATATGTAGTTCGCACATATAAAACACTAGCACAGTGTCATGGCTGCAAACACTATTATTAAACTCAAAATATATGAAAAATCCCATTGATATTTTCAATATAAAGGAAGAGAATAATTAAAATTGAGTTTAATTATGCCATTTTCCAAGCCAGATTTTTTCATTTACTTGTACTTTATAGGAAAATGATATTGCAAACTTATTCAATTATTGTAAAATTGGCATGAGCACAGGTGCCTCATTTGACATATAAATTTGTTTGCCTTTTTAAAGAATCATATGGACACAAAAGATATAATAAATCAAGCTTTCCCATGTGCATGCACAAAATGCATCATCCACTATTATTCTTCCTGATTTGAGAACTTCAGAACAGAGGGTCTGTGTACCTTGAAGAGAGAACAGATTTTTTTTTAATCTTTTTTAAAAGATTTTTATTTATTTATTATTTTTAGAGAGAGGAGAAGGAAGAGAGGTGGAAAGGGAGAGAGACATCAATGTATGGCTGCCTTTCACCTGCTTCCAGCTACGGAACCTGGCTGGAGACCTGGGTTGCAATCTGGTATGTGCCCTGGCTGGGAATCAAACCAGCAACCTTTGGGTTTGAAGGCTGACACTTTATCCACTGTGCCAACAGCTAGGGCAGATCAGTCCATTTTTACCTACATGTGAAGAGAAGAACCTTGGGTTTGAGATGTGGCACCCAGATAAGATATTAATATTCCACTTAAAACAGAAGCCATCTTTGTCCCTCTGTTCTATAAAATTTCAACACACTGTGTTATAGAACTATATATATTGTATCTCTCTTCTGTTGAGAGCCACCAGGGCACTCATGCAAAGAAGATGCAGCTCAATAGAATTTGCTTATAAAATATTTAAATGAAAAAGTAAACATTTAAGTCTTTCATAATCATTCTTTTTCATCATGCAATAAAATATTTATACAATGCAAAACTGCGGGAGTTTTTACAGTGTTTTAGTTTAAAAAAAAATAAACAATATAATGTTGATTTCCTAGAATGCCATACAAAAAGAAAAAGGAAATACCAAGAGGACAGGAAATTATATATTTTAATCTCTTAGAATTTAATATTAAACAAAGCAATTCACTTATATTTCAAATAAAACTTTTTTCTTAGAGGAACTGAGACAAATTTAATAGACACAGCACAGATTATTTACTTGCTTGTAGGTTCTCAATGTGTAAACTGGCATTATCACTTTTATTACTCCATTGCTTTAGCTCATCATCATATGATTAATTCTGCAAACTCAAAAAGATTCCTTTATTAATTTCTTAGAAACTTATTTAGATTACTCATTGAGTTTGGGTATTAGAACACTTAACAATAAGGAAAGTTGATTAAGATAACTACTAAAAGTTGAAAACATGCAAAAAAAATTTTTTAGAACTATCTCAAAGAAAGCTCTATAGATATATTTTATACATCCTATTTGGGTTTATGATATAGTAAGTAAACAGCTAATGAGTAAAAGGTGTATTATATGTAAAATTAAATGTAAGCATTTATACAGTGTACGTCTAAATATAACAAGTGAAATTATATACAGTATATACATAAAGCACTGCAGAAACAAATGTCTTTGCATATTTCAGGCTCCCTAGGAGAAGGTTAACTTGTGGTCAAAGAAATTGGATTATGGAAAATTAACTTCATAGATCACTATAAATCACAGAAGATTTGCTCTTCCATTTCCTTTTTTAAAAATTATAGGCACCACCTCTGTAGAATACATCAAGTAAAGGATATGTTGTTTTAACTAGAATTAGAAGTCACTTATAATGGTCAAACCTTTCAAAGGCACTAGCATTCTTCAATTTAAATATGTATGTACGTCTTTATTTCTCACACACTAGGCATTTGAAGAGAACTATCAGTTATTTAGATGTTTGCATTTTGTTTCTGGAAATAATTTTTCTAGAACACATTACATATGGATACAATCCTTCATGCTTCATCAGTGAAAACATACAAACAAGAGGTTACTGAAACATAGGGCATGAGCTTGCCTTTGATGTTACCCAACTTTATATTAAAATTAAATGTTGGAACTCTGCAGGAAGTAAGCACACTGGGTGTACAGGGGTTAAGCTATGGGTAGGGTCAAGAAGAATTGAAGTTAGTGGGGTAACCAGATGTCAAAGAACCCCAGGCAACACTTCTCAGTTGGTGATCAGTCTCTCCAGCCCCACTGAATCCCAGACTGAATGCTTGAAGCATGGTGCTTCCCCCTGCCCTCCTGGCTCTGACCTCCAGGATTCTTGACCTTAGTTTGCCAACCTGGCTTTGCTCTGTGGTAAGCCTGACTTTGACCTGACGATCTGATTCTAATGTTCTGTCCTGTTTTTGATCTGGCTCCCTGTTTGCTCTGTCTCCAGTATGTCAGGTCTTAATCTCTCTATTTCCACAACAAAATATCTATTCTTCACTACTGGTTTTGTTTGATGCTTTGGCACTTTTATGACTCGGCCTATTAAACTAGCCAATCTATCTATTTAACAGAAGAAGGAATGACCCTAACCTATCACTGCACATATTTTAGATTCCATTGGTAAATCAGTTTCTAGATTTTTAAAAATATACATAAATCTTATATCTTTAAGTAATATGTGTGTATATATATATATATATATGCTTTAAGTATATATACTGTATACACACACACATATAGGATTGAGCAAATATTGGTTTACAGTTGTTAGCATGCAAAACATAGTTTATTCTTATATTGTTATTTATTATTGTATTATTTTTCATATGAACAACTGTAAACCTACTTTTGTCCCACCCTGTATATCATATAGACTTAGGTAGTCAGCCATTTACCAACAAATTTAAGACACCAAGAAGAGCTAAATTTTAAATAACGTTTTATTTTCTCTATCTACTAAGCCTGGTAGAATCAATTGTGCATTTTCAAAATATATAAAAATAACTTCTTTTATTTATTTATTTATATCAAAATCTAAAATGAATATGAAAAGACAAAGTAGAAGTTTCCTTCCTAAAAAACAAATAGATATAACTTCACTTTATGTGACATCCTTTTTGGAAATATGATGTGGGATGAAGGTGTCACACTGTTTAATTTTAATTAAAGCACAGCTAAAATTTCAGTGCTTGGCCTAGAACTATAACTAACCTGATTTTATATATCAAAGATTGTCAGTGAAGGACAAATATCATATGATCTCACCCATTATGGGACAATAATGAGCAAAACTAACAACAAGCAAAACAGAACCAAGTATATGAATACAAGGAATAGGCCTTCAGTGGTCAGGAGGAACGGGGTTGTGGGGAGGGGGGAGCCAGAGGGAAAGAAGGGGAGCAGCTTAGACAAGAACCTAGTATAAAGGAACCATGGACATGGACAACAGGTGGGATTGGCTTTGGGGGGAATGGGTGGGTGGGGAGGGGGACAGAGGGGAGCAAAAAGGGGATGGATGTAATACAACAACAATAAAATTTTTAAAAAAAGATTGTTATCTAATATTTTGAAAACTTAAAGTTCCTGAAATTTTAATGCACATAATGAAAAAAATGTCCATTCAATATTAAGTAACTAAACTGGGTAACTGTTTACTATCATGACATGAAACTGCAATACACTGAGTAAATTAACTTAGAAGAAATGAGTCAGCAAGCCTTACATGAATTTTGCCTATTTAATACTCCAAAGAATAAAATTATGTATGTTGATAAACTCCATATAGGTTCATAAAACCAATTACCAAGCACTTTCTGAGCACTATTCTCTAAGCAGCTACTATTTAAAGTAGTTGACAAAATATGAAGTCCAGAAACAATCCACATTTAAGTCATGAAAGTTCTTCTACATCTCTCAGTTCAGAAAATTCTGAACATCTTACTTCAAAAACAGGGGCCCCCCAACTGTGTGCCCTGATAATCATATCAGCCAACCTGCACATGTCCAGGAGCTTAAGCACAGATGGGTAATAAACAAGATAGGATAAGATGGAAAAACTAAGGAAGATTTCAGAACTACTCTGAATGTTTGATATTCTGAATATTTGTTTGCAAATTAGATAAGGATAAAAATTCTGTGAGGAAATAATATCCATTCTCCATTCTGATTAAATGATGATGTTTTAAAATACCCACCAAGAAATAAAAGTGGACTTTAGTGGACTGCATACCAGACCCTAAATCCATGAAAATCAGATTATAGCTTCACCTTTTTCAACCCATTAGTTTATTCTGAATGAATAAGGTCTTACAAATCTTGGAATGCCTATTACTTAGGAGTTTCTTGTTTTAAACGCAGAAATCCCTACATTTGGTGAACAATAGAAGATATAGTGAAATGCCTCTCACAGGAAACAGGAGCTACTGTCAGCAAAAAAGAAGAGGCCTAGCAGTTTCAACCTAACAGATAACTTACCAGATATCTTAGGCCAAGTGTGTGTGTGTGTGTGTGTGTGTGTGTGTGTGTGTGTAGACTTAATACCAAAGGGAATTTTTATATTGAAGTAAGAAGAAACAAAACAGAAAGGAGGGGACCAAAAATACAGTTACAAACGAAAAGAGAATTCCCTCAAGAGGGATGTCATTCAGTGTAATTTCTTCCCCTTCTGCATCTCCTACCTGCCTGTCTGGCCAAAGCCAACTGGAACTGCCCTTGGAATACTCCGGGGGGCGCCCTAACCCTCTCTCTGTGTAACTAAGGTCAGAGAGTCTTGGTCTCAACCTGGCCAAAGATGTTATGTACAGTCTTGAATGGACACAGGGCTGCAGCAGCATTCTGAGTCTGGAAATGGTCTGGCTGACAGTGGCATTTGAAAGGCTGGTGGAAGAGCTGGAGGTCTCGAGCAGAAGGTGCTGCAGAGTTCCTATGAACAACCATGATAGGAACTCGAAAATGTGTGCCGCCGACCTTTGTGGGACCCCTCTCTGATTTCCAGTGGCTTCAAGGATCTGTCAGAGGTAACATAGAGGCTTTCACCCCATGCTGCATCCCCTCAGATACACTGACACAATCACATTGCTGTTTTTGCCAGGCTTGAAACCTAAAATTCAGAGATTAATTAATAAAACTAATGCTAAATTTAGCTAGAGACAGATAAAAGAGAAATGCTCCAAATTGGGAAGAGGGATGCTGTGTTTATAAATGAAGCCAGTGAAAAGTCTAAATGGTCCAATCATTTATTTAGCACCCCAAGTTTAAAGAAACTTCAGGATTTTTAAAATACATTTTTTCTTTTCTTTTTTCTTTCTTCTTCTTTTTTTTTTTTTTCTTTTTTTTTCTTTTTTTTTTTTCAGTTGTATTTAAATCCCAAGAAACATTTCTAAAACCCCCATCTGGGTAAAAAGCAAATATTAAAACTAAAAAAAAAAATTTAAAAACCATGAACTTGTCACCCTTTGAAAATTGAGCTAGCCTGAAAAGAATGCTTTGGTGTCTACAAGTATTGTTTACTTTCAACTATGCTGCCTCAATAAATAGGCATTTAGAACCTTTTAACTATTGAGGGAAGTAGATCTCTTCCTTCTATTAAATCATCTTTATTTTCTGGTAGTCACTGTTTTGCAGCACGGTTGTGCTCTCCTGTCTTTGGCAGCTATGATCAGCCCTTTCTCTACATTGATTTCAATAGGAAATGAACTAGAGTAAAAATTATTGTGACTCCTAAACCCATAGCAAAACATCTTTCTAAGGGAAAGTAAAACAAACCCTCTAGGCCAGTAATCTGAAAATATGGGAGTGTGGGAAAACTGCAGGGCAGCAACAGTTAAATCTGAATCAGGCAACTTCTCTAGGGTTTTCTTTCCTTTTCTTAAGAAAGAAGAGAGAGAGAATGCTTCTTTAATATGCCTTAGCAGCACTTTACTTTTCTTCAGATCCCTATAGAGAGTTTCTATATACTGATAGAAAAATCTAAGCTACAAAACTACCATAGCCTTTTGGTTATGGTTGTGCACATTTAAAAAATAAAATTTAATAACGACATATGTTTTTATCTGAATCCTGAAGGTTGATACATATAAGTAAGCTTGTTTAGTACCTAATCAACAAATGAGCCCTGCTTTTCTGTCTATTTTTTCATAAAATTGTATAGTTTATGTTCTCCCTGTATTTACTTCAAACCTTTTCTCTTTATTTTATAACTAGTAATTACTATTTAAATTTGAGTCATTATCTTATTAATATAAGATTTTATAAAGAAAAAGTATTACTTCTTGGTAGATATTATTCTAATTGTATACAGAATAATATAGGTTAAGATACTTCTTGAGTGGAATAGAAGCAGAAGTACTTTTTCAACAAAAATAGGATTTATGATTGTGTACTCTACCATGTGGCTTTAAAAGTGCAGGTTAAACAAATTACCATAGGGACTTTATTCTTTCTTAATTCTACCTATCACCTACATGAATGATCAAGTCTGAATCTTTGATGAGAGCTGCATTTTTTTTTCTAAATACCTACCTACTCAGCAGCCTAAAGGGACCCGTCACATCAGTAACACCTTATGCGCTGTCGCATCCCAGCTTGAACACAATAAACTCCTGAGCCTTTGAAATCTTTAAAGCCAATCATACGTAAGACAGATTCTATACTGCAGGGCTGGCTGGCTACACTTCAGCACAAAATAATATTTCAAGCTTTCTGATATACATGTGTCACCTCTTTGTGACAAATAGCTGGTATTAATTAGGCACTAGACTTGGTGAGATTGCTGTTATTAACTGAGAGAAGATGGGTTGGATTTAATTGTGTGTGACATCAAAGTCAAGTGACTGATATTTCAAGCATCATTTAAAATGTTTGATATTGAAGTCATTGTATTCGCATAAAGACTGTCTAAAAATATAAAGGAGACTGATGAGAAAAGAATTGAAATGCATTTGTACATCTATCTTATGAAATGTATTTGATGTCATTTTACTGGTATTTTCAATCCACATATGTAATATTTATTTGTTTAACTGCATAAAATTTTCATTTCATAATGGACTTTAAATTTTCAAAATTAACACTAGCCAAACATGATTTTTTTATAGTGATAACTACTCTTTAAAAGACAGGGTATCAATTTGTTTAAAATATGTTTTGATATAATGAATAAAATAAGAATAATGCACAAAGTTATTTCAAAAAAGTATTATTTATCTATAAAAGATCATTGAAATTATTAAATAACTAATTTAAAATTTTTAATGATTAAAACTGTACAAAGAAAACAATTTTGCTACATGAAAAAAAAGATGAAAACATTATCATTTGACTTACTTAATGATAGCCAGCATTTCCTGTGTTTTGCTAACACATGAAAATGTAGGCAATAAATATTCTAAGTCAAGATGATCAATCCAATAAATCCAATTAAAGACTGATATAATATAAAAGTAGCATAATAATTTGTTTAATTACTTTCAGAGAAAAGATTAAGATATTTATTTATTCGACAGTTGACATAAAATACACAAGACAATTACATGGAAATCTGCTTAATTGGAATATAATATGTTGTAACAAAATATCCCTTGGGCATTGTTTTAAGAACAGAAATATAACTCACAATAACCAAAAGTTTAATGTTTTCTAACATATTACCAAATGCTTTAATAAAAAGCCAAATAAATTATATCTAAATATAAAAATTTTAAGAGCTCTGTAAACAGTTAAACCATTGAATTTAATTTTTTTCACTTTTCTTCTAGATCTTTTTAATCATACTGCTATGTCCTTTGAATATAATCAAAGGAGTATGCTTAAATTTTTAACTACATTTTAGTTTTTGTATTATATATATAATTTCTCCCCTTTATTCTCAAAATATTCTAAATTACTTATAAACATAATCATGAAAAATCATTAAAATTTTCAACATATTTGACTAAAGATAAAAATATAACTGTAGAAAAAAGTGATTCTTAAAGCATAAGTGCTAAAATTTGATCTTTGAAATTATTTTTGTCTTCTCAAAATTGTAATGAAGTATTTAAAGACGATCATGAGCCCTGGATTGTGTAGACAAATGGTAGGATGTGTGCTGTACTTTAGCATATCTATCAACTTATATACAGTAAGTTCCAGAAAAAATGAATAACCTTTGCTTTCTATGAACCTGATTGAATAATTGTAATTAAAAATCCAATTTACTACATGCATAAAGCAAAAAGGCATTTGAATCATTTTAGTTAACTATATATCTTTGAAATTCAAAAATGTTAAATATTGAGATAAAAATAAGTTATATGTTAAAATTATTTATTAGCAAATATTTCTTTGATTTTTCTAAATTTATCATGGAAAACAATTCTGAATTTTGCCTGTGATTTAGCCTGTTCATCACATTTGGCCTTCAAAAGTTGATTTTAAAATTATACTTAACTTAGTCATTGTATTTACTTCAAATGGTTTGTAAATTATAAAAAAGTATTTAAATGTAAAGTATTAATAATATAAAAGTTATATAAATGGTGTCCCCTTTATATTAAACTGTCTGACTTCTCACTGCTAGCATACTTTTATTAACAAAATGAATCAGATTCATTTAATATATAATTATGCTCAAGGCAACATTTTGAAGTATGTAACAATCATGATTACCTCACTTTATACATCATACTATTGTTTACAAACTATTTTCATTTTATTTTATCTAATGTTCAAAATAACCTTAAGGTAGGTAAGAATGTTTATTTGTCTTTGAACTATATATAAATTTTTGTTTGTTCCTTCATACTCTGCCCTCTTCCGCACCCCAGGTCCTTCTTTGTTAGTTGAATGATTAGTTAAATTATGCAATAGTATTAAAGAAAAATGGTAGTTTAATGTGGATTAGTCTCAAGTAACTCATTTTTATCAGGGACCTCAGAACTTAACTAGAAAAGTGTTTAATGTTGAGGCCACTTGATGCCACATTTCAAGGTGACAGATATGCTGATGTTAGAAGGCTTTACTGCATCCTTGCAGTGTAATTGTAGATAAGCTCCTATTGTATGCAGAGAATCTCAGGTCTACATTAGGTGGTTAGGTGTAGTTGTTAGTTTTCCACTCCATCTTTCTCAATATATGTCACTGATTGTCTTATCAGTGTGGATTAGAAAATGTAGCTAATAAAACTATGTTTATAAATTTGATGTGTGTGAATATAAACAGATCCCATTTTGTGGGTTTGTGATCCCAGTTATAAAGTGAGATGGGCGAACAGATCTATCCCCTAGTCACACCAGATAAGTAGGTAGGTAAGTAGGTAGAAGGATAGTGGAAAGATGGATCAATAGATATAGATGATAGATGGATAATAGAAGATAGATATACCACTGTGACACTGGCTTGTGTCACAGTGGATAAAGTGTTAGCCTGTGAATTCAAAGGTCACTGGTTCAATTTCCTAGCCAGGGCACATAACCAGGTTGCAAGCCAGGTCTCCAGCCAGGTGCTTAGCTGAAGGCAGGTGAAAGGCAACCATACATTGATGTTTCTCTCCTTCTCTGCCTCTTTCCCTTCCTGTCTCTCCTAAAATAATAAATAAAATCTTTAAAAGGAAGATAAATATATACATAGATAGAAAATCAGGAAGATAGATAAATTTTTAAAACAAGACAAAAGCCTGAGGGGCTAGAAACTGATCAAAGAAAAGTGCCAGCGTAGTCACTCTTGGAGCAAAAGGAAGCTCAGAATTCTTGCTCTCAGCCTTCACTTGGGCCAGTCATTCCACGTGACCGAGTTCCCTGCTCCCTCATCTGTGTAAGGTGTATAAAGCCTACAGAAATAGGGACTTTTCATAAAGAGCCATACAAAGAGATTATTGATTTTACTTACTTTTAAAGGATAATATGTTATTTTCTATCAAAACTATTTTAAAATAATTTTTTAAAAGAATTCTAGCCAAGTTGCAGAAGAAGAGGAGTTGCTATAGAAAATCATCTCCAGAATTGACTTTCAGACAGCATGTGGCTGGTTTGTGAAGTATGGCTCTACTGGTTCATATACTTAAATATATGCTACTTGGAAGGAAGCTGTTCTCTGCCCCACCCCACCCCCAGGCACTAAGGCCCATGCTGCTTTGGGAGCCACGGGTGGTTAACTAGAGAGCACTGCACTAGTGTGTTTCAGCAGCCAGAATTCTCCACCAATTCATCTTAGTTCCTCCCTGCCAATCCCCATCCAGACATTTTGTCTTTGGTCAGACAGATCATAGCAGGGCATACCATGTCCAACAGTAGTAAAGGCATCCTGACATAAATGCCCAGTACCCACTTACATCCACTATCAACCACCATTGCTGCTCACATCGCCAACCTGGGCTCCCCTAAATTTACATTGGCTGCTTGTGGTACCTGAGCTTTCACAGTTCATTGTGTCAATTTTTAAATATTCTTTTTAAATATATTTTTTTGATTATGCTATTATAGTTGTCCCATTTTTCTCCTCTTGCCCTTTTCTACCTGGTACTCCCAGTTCCCTCCAGCAATCTCCACATGTCATGCATATAAGTTCTTTGGCTTCTCCATTTCTTATTATGTTCTTAACATTCCCCCTGTCTATTCTTTACCTACCAATCTGTACTTCTTAATCCCTGCATTTTCCCCTTATTCTCCCCCTTCCCGCTCCCAACTGGTAACCATCCAAATGATCTCCATATTTATGATTCTGTTCCTGTTCTGCTTGTTTGTTTAGTTTGTTTCTTTGTTTTTTTTTTTAGGTTTAGATGTTGATAGTTGTGAATTTATTCCAATTTTAATGTTCATAGTTTTGATCATCTTCTTTTTCTTAAATAAGTTCCTTTAACATTTCATATAATAATTGCTTGGTAATGATGAACTCCTGTAGCTATACCTTGTGTGGAAAGCACTTTATCTGCCCTTCCATTATAAATAATGGAAGCTTTGCTGGATTGTGTAACCTAGGTTGTAGGTCCTTGCTTTTCATCACTTTGAATACTTCTTGTCAGTCTCTTCTTGTCTGCAAAGTTCTTATTTTAAGAACTCAGCTGAGGGCCCTGGCTGGTAGCACAGTGGATAAGGTGCTGGCTGGCCTGCAAACCCAAAGGTTGCTGGTTCGATACCCCAGCCAGGGCATATAACCAGGTTGCAAGCCACGCCTCCAGCCAGTTCCTTGGCTGAGGCAGGTGAAAGGCAACCATACATTGATGTTTCTCTCCCTCTCTGCCTCTCTCCCTTTCTCTCTCTCTCTGGAAATAATAAATAAAATCTTAAAAAAAAAAAAAAAAAGAACTCAGCTGAAAGTCTTATGGAAACTTCTTTGGAGGTAACTAACTGTTGTTTTCTTTTTCTTTCTGCTTTTAAGATTCTTTATCTTTAACCTGTAGCATTTTAATAATGATATGTCTTCATGTGGTCCTTTTGGATCTAGCTTGGTTGGGACTCTCTCTGCTTCCTGGACTTGTATGTCTATTTCCTTCACCAAATTTGGGGAGTTTTTCTTCATTATTTTTTCACAAAAGTTTTTAATTTCTCGTTCTTCCTCTCCTCTGTTACCCCTAAGATTCAAATGCTCCTTAGGCTATCTTCATTTTGGAGGGTTATTTTTTCTTCTTGCTGTTCTGATTTAATGTTTTTTCCATATGTTCTGAATTATTTATTTGATTCTCAGCTTTATCCACTCAACTGTTGACTCCCTGTTATACATTTTTATTTCACATAGTGTAAACTTCATTTCTGCCTGGGTCATTTTTATGCCATTGAAGTACCTAATGAGTTCATTGAGCATCCTAATAACCAGTGTTTTGAACTCTGAATCTGACAGTTCTTTTCTGGAGTTTTGTTCTGTTCTTTCATTTGGGCCATATTTCTTTGACTCCTCATTTTGGCAGCCTCCCTACATTTGTTTCTGTAGATCTACTTTGACCCCTTGTTTTAGTAATGTGGCTTAATATAGAAAAGTGCAGTCATAAGTTGGATGGGGCGAAATCTTAGGCAATCACCAGGGAAGGGCAACTCATGTGAACCAGGTTACAGGAGTCTCAGATATGGCACTGCGCTCCATGGCTCTGTGTGAGACAGGGCTCAGAAAAAGAACAATGTCTGCTGCCTGACCTCTGAAGTTTTATCTGGGAATAAGCTGTTCCCCCACACTCACCCTGATGCCAGACACTTCAGTTTCTTCCCATATGCCACTGGTACTCTTGCAGCAGCTGCCCCTATGCTGGAGCCCAGAGAGAGTGAGTATGCGTAAGTCCTAAATCATTGTGGGCCCTTTAAGAGGAGATGCCTGAAAATCCCAGTTTCTTTTTCTGCCCAACCCCCACTAGTTATTACAGCCAGATTTTGTAGGAACACAGCTTCCTGGCACTGGAACCCTGGTCTGGGTGGTCTGGTATGGGGCTGATCTTCCCCTCTCCTGAGATATCCCTCCTTATTTTTATTCACCACACAGGGCTGTCAGACCTCCATGTGGGGTCTCCACATGGCAGCCCCTCCAACCGGTCTGGATGAATATGACTTCTTTAATTTATTAGTCATTGGACTTCCTTACAGCTCAATTTTCTGATGATTCTGGGAACTAATTTTTTTGTAATATGGCTGTAATTTTTTCTGTGGCTATGCAAGGAGGCAAGCCGTGTTTACCTACACCTCCATCTTTACTAGAAGTTTGGTGTTTTTTTTTAAGATTTAATTTATTATTTTTAGAGAGATGGGAAGGGAGAGAGACAGAGAGGGAGAGAGACATCAATGTGTGTGATTGTCTTTTACCTGCCTCCAGCTATGGACCTGGCTGGAGACCTGGCTTGCAACCTGGTTATGTGCCCTGGCTGGGAATCAAATCAGCAAACTTTGGGTTCACAGGCTGGCTCCTTATCCACTGTGCTATGAGCCAGGGTGGATATTCTTAAATATTCTAAATAGAACTCTTGTGTAGGACTATGTATGCAAAGACATTCTTCTGTCAAAGACAGATGAATCATAGAATGGTAGAACTGAGACTAATGCCATTACTTTATTTTAACTATTAACATCCCAAATTAGAAAACTTAAGCTTAGAGGAATTAAGCAGTGTTTCTTAAGTTTACATAGGAAATAGCAAAAAAGTTAGTACAGAAGGATAGTTGTAAGCATTTTAAAATATTTTATATTTATTTGAGTTCAACTTTTTTAATTTAAAGTACTTTTAATAACAATTAATAAATCACAAATGGAAATAGAAACTCCAACAAACACCACCACCACCACCATGTCCTTTCAAATTCCCATGGCAGGTTTTAGATGGGTAAAAATCAAGGTGAAACACAACTGTTGTATAACTGCCTCACATTTATTCAAAATATATATCTATTGGTGTTAGAAATTATGAAGCATGTTTAAATGTCAAGGAAAGTCCTGATATATAATAGGTAGTAAATGTTAAATAAATTGCTTAACAGTTAATTATTACATTAGGTAGTATAATTTCTTCTAACTTTTTAAAATTTTATTTATATACAATGAATAAGGCAGAAAACAGTATCATAATTTTGTCCCAAGTCCTGTTCTTCCTGTGTGCCCACTCCTGGTCCTATCATAGGCACAGTGGATTGAGCCTGTCCAGACTCAATTTTAGGACAAATGGAGACAGACAGTAGATTCAATGTTTTGGTCCCTCAAGTACTAGAAGCTGGCTTAACTGAATCATTTCCTTAGGACTGCTCCAGTCCTAGAGAAAGTCACAATATACAGGTAGAATTTCAGGTTCTAAACAGGGAAGAAGGACATGTGGACATCCAGTGAGCTCTCATCTCTCATCACAAACATAGTTCTTCTCTTATAGCCTTACTTGCTCTTAAGGTCTATTAAAACAGAGGCCTAATTTTAACTGGCTTAACAAGCTTTAACTGATATTTTTAAAGTGTTTGCATGAAAATGAGTACAACACTGTTAATCATTTGTATTTTAAAACAATATATTCTGAGCTAAAACATGTGAGTACATGCTCTCAATATATTCATTGTGACTCACTCCATAACAAGCTAATTCCAATACTGTTTTTTAGGTAATTTCCCTTTAATTTATGCCTTGAAAGTTTTCCCCATTCAATATAAAAATGGTTATTATAATGGAAATTATTTACTCAATGATGGAATGGTTCTGAGAACCAATAGGTGAGACCATTTTTTAATATAGTTGGTACGTTGGACTGATTAAAGCTTTCATGCAAGATACTCATAATTTAAATCTTAAGTGTGTAGTAAAGTTATCTTTTAATATAGCTCAAATTCACTTCTCTTTTGGACATCATGAAAGGAGTAGATTTATTGCTATTACTATTTAAAGGTACTCATTCAACAATAGTTATTGGGCAATATTATAGCAGCAACAGTGAATTAGACAATTAAGCATCCTGTTACCTGAAATTTATAGTGTAGTTGTAAAGAGAGAACTGTAAAATCAAACACAGAAATATGTAAGTATAGATCATTATAAAAGTCATTAAATACAAAATAAATAACTCTAATCTAGAAAAATTACAGGGTAGTGAAAGAAACTAAGTGTTTAGTAAAACCATAAAACCATCTTTGAGAAACTGCTATGATATTTAGGCTATGTTCTGTGTGACAATAAGAAACTCACTATAGGAATATCTTGGTAAAGAGAACATCAAGCAAAGGAGACAATAAAAATAAAAGCCTTAAGGAACACACAATATTTGAGGGAGCAAAGAAGAGGAAGGTAGCTGGAGAATAGCAATGGGAGCAAGCAATGGAATAAAATGAAGTGGATGTCAATAAACAGCAGATGAAGGAGAGCTGTGTGCGGCGTGGCAAAGAACATGAATTCAATGCTAAGTGCACTGGGGAACCGAGCCTGGAGAAGGAGTCTCCTCTTTAGCCAGTTTCTTTGTCCCTTCCAGTGATAACCCAGATTAAATTCTCATAAGCAATAACCTCTTACAGGGTTTTTTTTTTTTTTTTTTTTTTTTTCCTGACTCTGCCTCATGATAATTGGTGGGTAATCATCAAAGGGTGCTGGTTGCTCTGCAGGAAGGTTAGAGAAAAGGTTCACAGTCTTAGCGGAAATGATGTGTCAGGCAACACAGCGGCAGAGAGCGCCTCAGTAACTAAGCAGCAGCTCCCGGATGGTTTCAATTGCAGCTATTTTTCTCAATCAAATATGAACTCAGTTAACTTTCATTTAGTTTTTTAATTAAATTAGAATCTTTTTTCTTCTTATGAAACTATTCTGAAATTATGCCATCTATTACCAAATCTTATTTTTAAATTAATCCCTAGAAACATCAATATATGAACAGTTTCATTAACACCTCCTCCAAGGAAAATATGAGTTGACAAAATACAATTAGAGAGGTTAAGTAAAGGTGATATCGCCTTCATTAAATAATACAAAGAGGGAATACAAGGTCTATTCAGGAGTTGCCCAGCCATGTACTATGAAAAATAGAAGAATATTTTTCTTCAATAGAAAAATATTGAAGAAGGTACACTATACAAAAAATATTGATCATCCCTAGCTGGTGTGGCACAGTGGATTGAACCCCAGCCTTCAAACTCAACGGTTGCTGGTTTGATTCCCAGTCAGGGCACATAACTGGTTTGCAAGCCAAGTCTCCAGCCAGGTCCCCAGCTGGAGGCACATGAAAAGCAACCATACATCACTGTTTCTCTCCCTTTCTTCCTCCTTCCCTGCCTGTCTCTCTAAAAATAATGAATAAAATCTATACAAAAAAAAAAAAGACAACATTGGTCATAGAACCATAATGCCTCTGCCCCCTTCAAAGTAGATACCTTGGGACCTCATGCAGTTATCCCCATCGCCATTAGCTGCCTCGTATTTTCCTAAATCCCATGGATGGCTTGAAACCTCTTCCCTTTCAAAGATGATTTTAGTTTTGGGAAAAGCCAGAACTTGCAGGGTGCCAAATCTAGGCTGTAAGAGACTGAGTCACTTGGGTGACTTGATGTTTTTCAAAAAAAGCTCAGATATGATGCCTAAGCTGGCTCATGGTTATGAGGAAGCTGCCAATTACCAGTTGGCTATAGCCCCAGCCTTCTGAATCATCCAAATAGTTTCTGTGAAGGGTTTTCAAGCTTAATGCAAAAAAAAAAAAAAAATTTAAGATTTTATCGATTTTTTTAGAGAGAAGGGCAGGGTGGGGAAGAAGAATGGGAGAGAATGGCAATCTGGTTATGTGCCCTGCCTGGGAATCGAACCAGCGACCTTTGGGTTCGCAGGGCAGCACCTATCTACTGAGCCATCTGCCAGGATTAATAAAAAAAATTATGCAGATTAGTTGCTGTACTCATTCAATCATTTTGAATGCAACAGCTATACAGTATAAATGCTCACTCAATGCCATCTACTGCTCCCACTGACTAATACAGTGAAGTTGTTATTGCTCATGCATGTGCATTCCCATTTACTCTCTTTAGTTGCCAGGTTACATCGATGTTATGCAAACTGTTCTTGTTATATTAGCAATGGCTGGACGCTTTCTGGACAGACCTCATATTCATGAGAGCTTGTTTGAAGGTTCTAGTAGGGGAACGCAGCTACCCTTGACCAAAGGCCAGTCCTCTCCTCTAGTTGGGAAGGTCGTCCTCTTGACTGAGCATGCAGGTTCAGGAGGGATGCACATGGATTGGTGAGAGGAAAGGGGACACCCTCCTAGCCAGCCAGATCAGCCGAATCAACCCTGGCAATCAATGGGGTGACAGAGGTCGCAGACAGATTGCCCTCACATTCCAGACCTCATCTTCTAAAGAAGTAAAACATACAGGAATTTTTTTGAAAAAATATTTTCTCCATTTGTGTTTTTCTTACTGTCAAGAACTCTATTACTAGTAAATGTCCTCTATTACTTGTAATATAAGTAGATGTTTGTTAAGGTGCTTTTTATCTCTAAAAGAACACTCTCTAAATTCTCTCCCTTAAAAAAAACAGCTTTAGGGCCTGGCTGGTGGCACAGTGGATAAGGCGCTGGCCTTCAAACCCAAAGGTCACTGGTTCGATTCCCGGCCAGGACACATAACCAGGTTGTAAGCCAGGTCTCCAGCCAGGTCCATAGCTGGAGGCAGGTGAAAGGCAACCATACATTGATGTCTCTCTCCCTTTCTTCCTTCTAAAAATAATAAATAAAATCTTTAAACAAGAAAAGCTTTATTGAGATAGTTTGCCATAGACTATTTAAAGTGTACAGTTCATTATGTCTTGATAAAACTATACGTTTGTAAAACCATTAGCACAATCCAGACAGTGAACATATGCATCATCCCCTAAATGCTGACTTTGTCCTATTGTAATTCCTCTCTCTGTTGATTCCAAACCACTGATCAGCTTTCTCTCACTATAGATTTGTTCATATTTTCTAGAATTATGTATAAATGGAATCAAAGGTGTACTCCTTTTTTAATTATTTTACAGCATAATTAATTTTGAGAGCCATACATGTTATTGCTAGTATTAATAACTCACTTTTAGAATTTTTATCGTTGTTCTATTACAGTTATCCCAATTTCCCCCCCTTACCCTCCTCCATCCACCCCACAACCACTCCCACAGTCAATCTCCACACCATTCTCCATGTCTCTGAGTCATTCTTGTATGTTCCTTGACTAGTCCCGTCTCGTTCTTTCCATCACTATCCCCCTCCTGCCTCCCCTCTGGCACTGTCAGTCTGTTCCATGTTTCCATGCTTCTAGTTCTATTTTGTTCCTTAGTTTATTTTGTTCATTAGATTCCTCTTATACATGATATATTTGTCTTCCAACAACTGGCATAAATATTCTCCAGTTCCATCCATGCTGTTGCAAAAGGTAGGAGTTTCTTCTTTCTTTCTACTGCATAGTACTCCATTATGTAAATGTAACAGAGTGTTTTAATCCACTCATCTACTAATGGGCATTTGGGCTATTTCCCACACTTAGCTATTTAAATAGCACTGCTATAAACATAGGGATGCATAAGTTCTTTTGAATTGGTGTGTCAGGATTCTTAGGATATATTCCCAGCAGCAGAATTGCTATGTCATAAGGCAGTTCTATTTTTAATTTTTTGAGGAAATTCCAAACTGTTTTCCATAGTGGCTGTACCAGTCTGCACTTCTACCAACAATACACGAGGGTTCACTTTTCTCCATATCCTCACCAGCACTTGTTGTTTGTTGATTTGTTGATGATAACCATTCTGACAGGTGTGAGGTGGTATCTCATTGTGGTTTTAATTTGCATCTCACTGATGGCTGGTGGTGTTGAGCATTTTTTCATATATCTGTGACCACTTGTATGTCCTCCTTGGAGAATCATCTATTCAGGTCCTTTTTTCATTTTGTTTTGTTGTGTTTTTTAAGATTTTATTCATTAATTTTAGAGAGAAGGGCAGGGAGGGAGGAAAAAAAGAAGAGAAACATCAATATATTATTGCCTTTCACTTGCTTCCAGCTGGAGACCTGGATGGAGACCTGGTTATGTGCCCTGACTGACAATTGAACCAGTGACTCTCAGGTTCCCAGGCTGGTGCTTATCCACTGAGCCATACCAGCCAGGACCCTTTTTCATTTTTCAATTGAGTTGTTTGTCTTCCTCATGTTGAGTCCTTTGAGTTCTTTATTTATTTTGGAGATTAAGCCCTTTTCCAATGTGTCATTAGCAAATATGTTCTCCCATATGGTTTGTTCCCTTTCATTTTGATGATGGTCTCTTTAGCGTGCAGAAGCTATTTAATTAGATGTAGTCCCATTTGCTTATTTTTTTTTCATTTATTACCCTTAGCCAAGGAGATACATCAGCAAAAATATTGCTACATGGGATATTTGAAATTGTTTTGCCTATGCTTTCCTCTAGGACTTTCATGGTATCATGCTTTATATTTTAGTATTTTATCCATTTTTTAGTTTATACTGGTATATTGTGTAAATTGGTGATGTATGTAGTTTCATTTCTTTCCATGTACTATTCCAGTCTCCCAACATCATTTACTGAAGAGGCTATTTTTACTCCATTTTATGCTTATGCCCACTTTGTCAAATATTAATTGACCATAGAGACTTGAATTTATTTCTGGGCTCTCTATTCTCTTCCATCGATCTCTTCCATTGATATGTCTGTTCTAGGCCACCACCAGACTGTTTTTATTACAGTAGCCTTGTAATATAGTTTGATGTCAGATATTGTGATCCTTCCTATGTTTTTCTTCTTTCTCAAGATTGCTGAGACAATCTTGAGTGTTTTTTGGCTTGATACAAATTTTTAAATATATTTCCATTTAGTTGGATTATTTCCAATTTCCTTCTTGTGTTCTATAGTTTTCCAAGTACAGATTTCTTAACATTTTGGTCAGATTTATTTCTAGGTACATTTTTTTTTTTGTCTTGTTGCTATGATAAATGGGATTTTTTTTCTAGTTTCCCTTTCCTAGTTCATTGTTGGTGTACAAAAATGCTATCAATTTCTGAATATTGACTTTGTAAACCACTACTTTGCCAAGTTCACTTATTAGGTTGAGTAGATTTTTGATGGAGTTTATAGGGTTTTATACGTATACTATCATGTCATCTGCAAATAATGACAATTTTAATTTCTCTTTCTAATGTGGATATCTTTTATTTCTTCTTCTTTTCTGATCTCTATGGCTGGATCTTCCTATACTATGTTGAATAAGTATAGAATATATACTATTCTATATATATATAGATATATATATAAGAATATATATATTCTTATTCTTATGAATAAGAGTGGTGAAATTGGACACCCTTGTCTTGTTCCTGATCTTAAGAGGAAGGCTTTTTGTATTTGTCCATTGAGTATGATGTTAGCAGTAAGTTTCTCCTATTCAGTCTTTATTATATTGAGGTATGCACCTTCTAGTTCCACTTTGTTGAGGGTTTTATAATAAGCAGGGGCATCTATTGATATGATCATGTGATTTTTGCTCTTCATTTTGTTTATGTGGTTTATTACATTTACTGATTTGTGAATAGTGTACCATCCTTACATGTCTTGGATAAATCCCACTTGATCATAATGTGATAATCATTTTACTTTATTGCCGGATCTGGATTGCCAATATTTTATTGAGGATTGTAGCATCTAAGTTTAGCTGAGTTATTGGCCTATAATTTTCTTTCTGTGTTGTGCTTTCACCTGGTTTTGGAATTAGGATTATAATGGCCTTGTTAAGAGAGTTTAGGAGTCTTTCATCTTCTTGAATTTTTGGAATAGAAGTTAGCTCTTTTATTGAGAATAGTAGGAGTTAGCTCTTTTTAAATGTCTGGTAAAATTCACCTGTGAAGCCAATCAATCTAGGGTTTTTGTTTGCCAGTTTCTCAATTACTGCTTCATTTTAACTAATTGTTATCAGTCTATTTACGATTTCTGAAACAGCTTCTTGATTCTCTTTTGGAGATTGCATGTTTCTAGAAATTTATCCATTTGGCCCAGGTTGCCCAAATTCTTGCATATGGTTGTTCATAGTAATTTTTTACAATCTTTTGTATTTCTGTGGTATCAGTTGTTACTTCTTTCTTTTCTGATTTTATTTATTTGGGTGCTCTTTCTCTCACTTTCTCTCTCTCTCTCTCTCTCTCTCTCTCTCTCTCTCTCTCTCTCTCTCTCTTTGACATGTCAGGTAAAGGTTTATCAAGTTTATTTATCATTTTAAAAGAATCAGCTCCTGTATTCATTAATCCTTTAATTGTCCTTTTAGTCTCTATATCATTTAATTCTGCTCTGATCCTGATTATTTTATTTTTTCCACTCACTCTGGGCTTTGTTTACTATTGTTCCTCTAGTTCTTTTAGTTGTGGATTTAGGCTGTTTATTTGATTTTCTTCACCTTTTATAGGTAGGCCTATATTTCTATGAATTTCTCTCTCAAGACTACCTTTAATCTCTGCTTCTGGGTCCAGATGGTCCATGAGCCCCAAAGGACACAGGGCATATTTCTCTTGTCCCCTCTGACCTCAAGCATAGGGCTGGTGCAGAACACTGATGCACAAGAAGCATCTGATAAGTGAACAAGTGCCCAGGCAGAAAGATGTCTGGCTTAGGGTCTTAGTAGAAAGATTCATATAAGGTAAATCTCTCCTAAGGGGGCTTCTGTTCAAAGTGTAGGTGGATATACTTTGTCTCCTTGCTCAACCATGAGGAGAATCACTACTGTCAAAAATAAAAATAATAAAAAAAAAAAAACAGAACTGCCAGAAAATTGAACTATATGAAAGCCAAACAACCAAGGATTTAAAGAAACCAATTTAATCTAGATAGACAGGAGTAGAGGAAATGAGGACCTGGGGTGGAGAGGACATGGTATGGTATTGGTGAAGAAGTAGAAGAGATAAGTCAGTAGCAACAACAGCCAACAGAAACAGGCTGTCCCATATTTACTTGTAGTGGATAGAAATTGGGAGGGACACCTGGGGAGCAAATGATCTCAGCCCCATGCCAGACCATGCAACCCAGGGTTCTTGTGCCAGGAAAATAAAGCCTCATAACTTCTGGTTGTAAAAACCAGTGGAGGTTGAAGCAACTGAAGAAACTGTTGATCTCTCAAGAGAGTCTGTTTAAAGGAGCCACAGGGTCCTAAAATGTACACAAATCTACCCACTTTGGGAACCACCACCAGCTAGAGTGGCACTAGATGCATATGAAAAGTGTGTGAAGTGACTGAAAGCAGAGTGAGTGCTGAACAAGCCTCCAGCAGACAGTAGATTTATCCCTTCTCCTACCTCTTCCTCACTTAAGAAGCCACAAAGCAGTGAATCAGGTTGTCCAGCTCTAGCAATTACCTTAGGCTCTGATCCATACAATGTAACAGTGCACCAAGACAGGGAGGTAAAGCAGCTCTACTTAATACACAAGACACAAACACAGAGATGCTGGCAAATTAAGATGACAAAAAATATTGTTCAAATGAAAGAACAAAACAAAAACCCAGAAAAAGAACTAAACAAATTGGAGATAGCCAATTTGCCAGATGCAGAGTTCAAAACATGTGTGATAAGGATGCTCAGAAAACATAGCAGAAGCATAAGGGAAGAAGTGAAGGCTACATTAAGTGAAATAAAGAAAAATCTACAGGGAACCCACAGTGAAGGAAAGAAAGCCAGGATTCAAATCAACAATTTGGAACATAAGAAAGAAATGAACAGTCAACCAGTACAGAATTAAAAAATAAGAAATAAAAAAAAATAATAAGGAGAGAATAAGAAGACTCTGGGATATCTCCAAAAGTGCCAACATCCAAATCATAAGGATGTCAGAAGGAGAAGAAGAAGACAAGAAATCAAAATCTTATTTTAAAAAATAATGAAAGAAAATGTCTCTAATTTGGTGAAGAAAATAGACATAAAAGTCTAGGAAGCACAGAGAGTCCCAAACAAGTTGGACCCAAAAAGGACAGTACTAAGACACATCATAATTAAAATACCAAAGGTTAATGATAAAGAGAATATCTTAAATGCAGCAAGAGAAAATCAGAGAGTTGACTTGTTCACCCAGGTCACTCCACATAGTGTTGGAATAGTAAGCCTTTACTGACTCACAGAGAAAAGTCTCTCCTCTTCACCATTATTTTTCTATGACTTTAGGGAAGTTGTAGACCCAACAATTGACTTACTTTTCTCTGTGAATAGAGATAAACTAAATATAAGGCAGAAGGGTAGAAAAAAATAAATGGATACTATAACTAATATAAACCCACTTTTCAGTTACCAAAGCAAAGACCAAGGTGGAGAATTGAAAAATATCTGCTTAGTAACCCAAATTCCTCTCTGTGATGTCGGTGATTATTATTATTATTATTATTTTGCCATTCAATGCCTCAGTAACTAAGTTTCTAAGATTGGCATGTACTGCAATGATTACTGATACAGAAATGATCAAATATGGGGCCCTGGGTTCTAGGTGAACCTAGAAGAATGTAATTCTGGTACCTTCTATTTAAACTTTTAAGTTAATTGCATTACTTTGGTGATAAGTATTTTATTTTTTCTATTCTATTTTTTAATTATAGTCAACATTAAATATTATTTTCTACTAGTTTCATATGTATAGCACAGTGGTCAATCATACACTTTACAAAGTCATCCCACCAATATTTCTAGTATCCATCTGGCACCATACATATTTCTTGAAATTATTACTCCTTATGCTGTACTTTATATCCCTATAACTATTATGTAACTACTAATTTGTATTTTTTAATCCCTCCCCTCTGGCAACCATCAGTTTGTTCTCTGTACCAATGAGTCTATTTCTATTTTGTTTTTTTTATTGATTTGGTTCTTTAAATTCCACATATAAGTGAAATCATGTTGTATTTTTCTTTCTCTATCTGACTTATTTTACTTAGTATAACACCCTCTATGTCCATCAATGCTGTCACAAATGGTCAGTTTTCATTTTTTATACCCAAATAGTATTTTATTATATTTAAGTACCACCTCTTCTTTATCCAATCATTTATTGATAGGCACTTGGTTTGCTTTATATAGAATACTGTAAATAATACTGCAATGAACATAAGGATAGGGTCATTGCCCCCACCAAGAGAATCCCAACAGGATCTCCAACCCAACCAGGGAATTGCAAAGGTGTATATTAGACAGGCTTAATAAAGGGGTGCCTAAATAACAACAACAAAGACCCTGATTATGATACAGGTTATTCAATAAGAAACAAACAAACACACTTCTAAAGTTGTAGAAAATATATATGAGGCTTATTGAAAGCACAGTGATGTTGACCCGCAGGCACCAGAAAACATCCAAATGGTATATATGACTGCTATCAGGCAAAGCCTCAGAATTAAGAAAAAAGCTCCAACATTTAGACAGGGTATTGTGAATAAATTCCTCCCAGCTAGTGGATGTAGCCTTGTAAGTTTACCATGCTTGGGAAACATGGAAATTAAAACAGGCCACCATTTTTTAAAAATATTGTGAGGAAACCAGATGTAGGGATGGGACTCAAAAGAAAGGAGGACTGACCAACTACTCACCAATCAATGTGCCTATTGCAAAAAGGAAGGCCACTGGAGAAAGGACTACCTGGAACTCAAAAAGAAAAATAAATAGTATAGAAGCCTTGACCTAGAAATGTTAGAAAGGAATAACAAATTAACGACAAATGAGGAAGCCCATGGAGCCCCCCTACACATCCCCCAACCTATTACAATTTACCCACAGGAGGCCAGGTACAATTGACAGTGAGGAACAAGCTAATTCACTTCCTTTTAAATACAGGAACTATATACTCAGTGCTAAATATAAAATCAACCAAGAAAAATTCAGCTGCAATGTTGGCTATTGGAGTGACCAAACAATTACAAAAGCAAGCATTCCTTCAACCCTTGGAGTGCCAGCTTGGGTTTCAAATACCTACTCAGTTTTTTCTACATGCCAGATTTCCCCATTCCATTATTGGTCTGAAATATATTTTGTAAATTGCATGCACAAATAACTTTTTCTCCTGAAGAGTAGCAATTATGTTTAGGAGTCTCACAAGAACATGTTTGCTAGCTCCAGTTTTTCCTGACTTGCCTGGAAGGACCTGGAGGTAAATTCTTCCCACCCAAGATCTACTAGCAGGTCAATTTAGCTGTTTCGGCTAACAGAACCCCAAGTGGGGCAGTTAACACCTCACCATAATAATTAACCTAAAAGATAGGGCACAGATCCCACAGAGAAACAATACCTTAAAAATAAAAAGTTAAAGGGAATTCAACCAGTGTTGCAGACACTCTTAAAATTAGTATTAATTTGGCCATGCCAGCCTCCCTATGATATCCCCATTTTTGCCAGTCAAAAAAGCATTGCTGTGATTAATATTGATATGTACAGGATTTTAGGGTCATAAATGATGATGCCCAGGACATATATCCTACAGTACCCAACCCGTATACTATGTTTGACCATGGTACCTGGGGATAGCAAATGGTTTTAAATCCTAGACTTGAAGGATGTTTTTCTTCTGTATCTCAAGAGATGAACAGCCTCAGCCATTATTTGCCTTTGAATGACAGGACACAGAAACTAAAACATGTTCTAATAATAGTGGACTGTGTTGCCACAATGATTTAAGAATTCCCCCACCATGTATGGGACAATATTAGCAAAAGAATAAGATGTTTGATTGAAATTAGGAATTCTTCTACAATATGTAGATGATGTATTAATAGCAATACTTATGAAGACAGTTTGCTCAACACCATCACAGTCCTGAATCATTTGGCAAAAAGAGAATATAAAGTGTGACTTCACAGGGCCTAGATTTGCAAACAGGGAGGTAGCCTACTTGAAATTACAACTGAAACAGGGCTGTCATGTCAGGGTGGCCATAACCTCCACATGCATGTATTTTCATTTTCCTAGGATACGCTTATCTAAGAGAACTCCTTCTGCATAAGTATTACACAGTTCAGGGTAGCCATGTGCCACATTTGAGATATATATATATATATATATATATATATATATATATAAGCCCCAAGCTTTGTCCCTTGTCCTCAACCGCCACCATGAAACTGAAGGCAGATCCTGTTTTTCCTGTCCACTGCCACAGGACTGAAGGTGGATGGTTTTGGCTCCCATAAGTCCTGTATTTCTCACCCACTGATGCAAGAAAAAACTTGGTATGAATTCCTTCCCCAACATTCCAGTGTTGTTTTTTGGTCTTGCCAAATCCCAAGTCAACCTGTCTGGAGCTGTATTCCAGAACTACAAAGGTACTAGGAAAATCCCAAAGGATCCAAGGCAGCTTCATGATTTTATGGAGTTTTGTCAAACTTGAATACAAAACTTTGGCATTATAGCAAAACCATTGTATTATTCTTTGAAAGAACTAGTGGCTGAATCTCTTGAATGGACAAGAGCCTGTCAGGCAACATTTGACACCTTGAAGGAAAAACCAGTTTCAGTACCCACTCTAAGATTGCCCAATTTACAGAAACCTTTCTAATTATGCATTCTTGAAAAGACAGGAATTGAACTTGTGGTCCTAACTTAGACCCTGGGAAATACCCTTCAACCCATAGCTTATCTGTTAAGTCCTTATAGCTTTTAGAGTGACAATGAACCACTGTTTGCTTCAGAAATCTCTCAAAAGATTGGACATACACTGCAGATTAGATGGAAACTTCATGCATCTTGGAGACCCTAATCTATGAGGAAAACTGAGAAAAGGAATCACATAATAAAGAAGACCCTGGCAAAAATACACCGGAAATCATATAGGAGACCCTTCTATGTTTCTGTTTTAGGAACATCCCTTTTAGATTTAGGACATGAATCAAAAATTAAACAATATGTACAACATTGAGGGCAAACACTAACAACTTTGCACAAAAAAGCTAATTGCAGGTCGACCTACTCATCTGATAAGCTTCTACAACCCATTTCATTTGGAAGACCAAGTCTTACTAAAGACATGGAAAACTGAACAGCAGTTAACCAAGCAATGGCCCAATCACTATGTCATCCTTCTGACAACATAGTTTTCCCTAAAGGTCATGGGATTCGAGCCTTAGAATCTATCCTAACTACATTCAAGGAATCTATCCTAACTATTATGAGAAATACAGAGAAGCCATATATACAAATATTTTCATCACTGTGTTACCTGGAAAATCGATAAAGAAAATTATGCATATCCAAACAGAAGAATGTTACTTATCTATTCAAAATAATGTAAGAAAGTGAATGATATAATATTATATATACAAAGCAACTGTACTTTATGTTAGGGATAATTTCCTGTATACCACACATAACTCAAGGCAACTACTCATCTAGGAGTAAATGCCAATGGGGTGATGAATTTGCAGTCATGGCAGTGTATTTTAACCGTGTTTTTTTTATGTTTTCAGCCTTATCTCTCATAGTTCTCTATGTTCTCTCCAAAATGCCAGAAATAGATAAAATTATGATTGGTCTTCTTCATAGAGTTTTAACCAAATCAAATTCCATTCCATTATAATCTATTTTAGGCCCATTTTTTAGCATTAGAGCAATCCACCATTTGAGTTACAAAAGATACTACAAATAGTGTTATAGACAATATTATAAGATATTACAAATATTTTAAGTTATAACGATTGAATGAAAGAAACATTTGATAGCTACCAAAATTATTTACAAAATTGCTGATGTATATAAACTGCAGCATGTTTAACATGATACTGGAAAATGTGGTGAGCATTTCTATGTTGCAGTTAAAATGATGTGCTATAAAGAAATAATATAAATCCAGTTTATATTCATGCCACCTTTGAAATTAAAATCCTAGATTTATAAACTTATTTCAGTAAATTATTTAAAATATGACTAATCCTAATTGATAAGCCAAAACCTAAGTTGTATGCAGCAATCAAAATCAACTTTAAAATATTTAATCAAGACCCAATAAAACAGTTTAATAATCACCTATTGTGGGTTGAATTATAGCTCCCAAAAAGATACAATTTATACCTTAATCCCTAGAACATGTAAATATGAAATTATTTTGAAAAATAATTTTGCAGATATAATTAAGTTGAAATGTTATGGAGTTGAGATCATCCTGGAATATATACATGGCTCTTAAATTCAATGGCAAATATCCCATAAAAGGCATTCAAAGAAGAGACACAGAGGAGAGGAGAGAGTAACTGGAAGACAGAGATTAGAGTGCTGTGGCTATAGCCCAGAAATACCTAGGAACACATGATGCTAACCAAAGCTGGAAGGGTCAAGGAAAAGAATATTCCCTGGAAACTCTGGAAGGAACATGGCCCTACTGGATTTTGGACTTCTGATCTCCAAAGCTGTGAAACAATAAATTGGTTTTTTAAGTCACTAAATTGTGGTAATTTGTTAAAGAAGCCACAAGACACTAATACATCATTCTTTCATTTCTTTCTTTTTTATTTTAATTTTTATTTATTTTTTAAATATATATATTTAAGACTTTATTCATTATTTTCAGAGAGAAGGGCAGGGATGGAGGAAGAAGCATCAATGTATAGTTGCCTTTCACCCACCTCCAGCTAAGGACCTGGCTGGAGACCTGGCTTGCAACCTGGTTATGTGCTCTAGCTGGGGAATCAAACCCGTGACCTTTGGGTTTGACAGGCCGACACCAATCCACTGAGCCATACCAGCCAGGGCTTCTGTCCTTTTTTAAACATAGTTTTTTTTTTTTTAATTTCTAGTAGATGCCCTGGCTGGTAGCACAGTGGTTAAGGCGCCAGCCTGCGAACCCAAAGGTTGCTGGTTCGATTCCCCAGCCAGGGCACATAGCCAGGTTGCAAACCAGGTCCCCAGTCAGGTCTGTGGCTGGAGGCAGGTGAAATGCAACTATGCATTAATGTCTCTCTCCCTCCCTGACTCTCTCCCTTCCCCTCTTTCTAAAAATGATGAAATAAAATCTTTTAAAAAAAAATTTCTAAAAGGGGATGGATGTAATACAACAACAATAAAATTTTTTTAAAAAATGAAAAAAAAAAAAATTTCTAGGCCCTGGCTGGTAGCACAGTGAAAAGCAACCATACATTGATGTCTCCCTCTCCCTCTCTGCCTCTCTCCCTTCCCCTCTTTCTAAAAGTAATGAAATAAAATCTTTTAAAAAAAATTTTTTTCTAGTAGAAAACTTTTTATAAACATGTACTTACACTTGAGATTTAGAATGATAACATGCACACACATACACACACACAAATATGTATACAGCAAAGGACTACCAAATCAATACATGTTTACACTTGCAATTATTTTTGCAAGTATAATTTATCATTTATTACAGTGCTTCAAAATAAGCCAGTTCCCAGTTTTCAAAAGAACCTTACTTGTAAAAGCATGAAAGCCCTTATTACATCTCACCATTAATCGTTCCTAAAAATGACTTCAATACATCTAATTATGAGAATAAAAGTTTTTATTATTTAATAAATTTATCAGTTTGTACATCTAATAAAACTCAGCAAGTTCAAGAAGAGAGATCATAGAATTCTAGATAGATATGTTAGAAAAACACAATACATCCTTTCTGCCTTATGACTTTTTCTTTTTTATTAAATTTATTGGGATGATATTAGTTAATAAAACCATACAGGTGGGGAGGGGGACAGAGGGCAGCAAAAAGGGGATGGATGTAATACAACAACAATAAAATTAAAAAAAAAAAAAATACAGGTTTCCAGTGTACCGCTCTATAGCACATCATCTGCATACTGAATTGTGTGCTCACCACCCCAAATCAAGTCTCTTTCTCTAATATTTATTCCCTTCTTGTCCCCTTTCACCTCTCACTACCCCTCTTTCCCTCAGCCCTCTCTATACTGTTTTCTGTTATTTTTTCTTAATTCCTTCAATGTTTTCATCCATCCTGAATATCTTTTCCCTTTGAGAGCTGTCAGTCTCTTCTATGTATCTATGATTCCCTTACAATTTTGCTTGTTATTTTATTTTGTTCATAAGATTCCACATATAAATGAAGTCATTTATCTTTCTCTGACTCTTTATTTCACTAAACATAAAACTCTCCAGGTCCATCCATGTTCTCACAAAAGGTAAAATTTCTATCTTTTTATGGCATAGTAGTATTCCATAGTATAAATATACCACAGTACTTTTATCTACTCAGCAACTGATAGACACTTGGGCTGCTTCCTATAAATAATGTTGCAATGAATGTAGAGGTGCATGTTTTTTTGAATTACTGTTTCAGGCTCTTCAAATATATTCCCAGATGTGGAATCTCTGGGTCAAAAGGCAGTTCCATTTCTAATTTTTTGAGGCATCTCCATACTATTTTCCATAGTGGCTTCACCAGCCTGCATTCCCACCAACAGTGCACAAAGGTTCCCTTTTCTCCACATCCTCACCAACATTTATTGTTAATTTATTGATATAATAGCCATTCTGACAGGCATGAGGTGATACCTCATTGGGGTTTTAATTTGCATCTCTCTGACAATTAGTGACATTGAACATCTTTTCATATGTCCATTGGCCATCTGTATATCCTTTTTGGAGAAGTGCCTATTTAGACCCTTTGCCCATTTTTTAATTATATTGTTTATTTCCTCGGTGTTGAGTAATATAAGCACTTTATAAATTTTAGAAATTAACCCCTTGTCACATTTATCATGGGTGAATATATTCTCCCATTTACAGGGTTGTACTTTCATTTTGTTGATGGTTTCATTTGTTGTGCAACAAAGCTTTTTAGTTTAATGTAGTGACATTTGTTTCTCTTGCCTGAGGAGAAATTAGAAAAAATATATTGATACTAGAGATGGCTGAGATTTTACAGTCTATGATTTCTATGATTTTTAAGGATTTTTATATTTTTGTGATTTATATTTAAGTCCTAATCCATTATGAATCTATTCACTTTACTTTTTGTCCAATTTTCCCTCTTTTGTTAAATACTAATTGACCATAAAGGCATGCATTTATTTCTTGGCTCTCTATTCTGTTTCATTGATCTACATGCCTGTTTTTATGCTAGTACCATGCTCTTTTGATTCATATGGCATTGTAATATAGTTTGATATCAAGTAACATGATTCCTCCAACTTGGTTCTTCTTTCTCAAGATTGCTGAGACTATTTGAGGTATTTTGTGGATCCATATTTGTTCTAGTTCTGGAAGATATGTTATTATTGTTTTAAGAGGAATTGCATTGAATTTACAGATTGCTTTTGGTAGTATAGACATTTTAATTATATTAATTCTTTCTATCTATGAGTGTAGTATACACTTCCACTTATTTGTATCTTCCTCAATTTCTTTCTTTCATACCCTATAATTTTCTGAGTTGGCAGATCTTTTATCAAATTGGTTATATTTATTCATAACTACATAATGTTTGGTTGCAATTGTAAATGGGACTTTTTTAAGTTTCTTTCTGATAGTTCATTATTGGTGTATAAAAATGCCATCAATTTCTGAATATTCATTTTGTATCCTGATACTTTATTGTATTTAGTTATTGGTTCTGGTAGTATTTTAGTGAATTCTTTAGGGTTTTCTATGTACAGTACCATGTCATCTGCAAATAATGACAGTTTTACTTCTTCTTTTCCCATTTGGATGCTTCTTACTTCCTATCCAATTGCTATGACTAGGACTTTCAGTACTATGTTAAATAAAAGTGGTGAAAGCAAGCATACCTGTCTTGTTACTCATCTTAAGGAAAACACTTTTAACCTTTGTCCATTGAGTATGATGTTAGCTGTGGGTTTGTCATATATGTGACTCTGCCTTATAGCTTAATTCATTTACTGACAAGTGATGGGAAGCAGAGATCCACTTGCCAGTTTGTGTCAGGATAAACTTATCTTTGAATATATGCATTCCGTTTGTACCTCATCACCTACCTTCATTAGACTCTTTCTGACACCCTTAGCATTTCAAAATAATAATAATAATTGAACTCCCAAAATTCAATCAAGGATCCAAATTATGAAATTATTTTATTGAGCAGACCACCTGAGATGTTAAACTTAATAATAAAATAAACAACATGTTTCTGTTATGCATATATACTATTTTTTTTAATTTAATTTTATTCCCTTTTTCCTCCCCTCTGTCCAGTTCCCCACCCACCCACTCCCCACCAAAACCAATCCCACTTGTTGTCCATGTCCATGGTTCTTCCATGCTAGTTCCTTGCCTAAACTGCTCCTCTAGTTTTTTAACAGAATAACAATTACAGGCCCTGGCTGGTAGCACAGTGGATAGGCACCAGCCTGCGAACCCAAAGGTCGCAGGTTTGATTTCCCAACCAGGGCACAAAACCAGGTTGCAAGCCAGATCTCCAGCCAGGTCTGTGACTGGAGGCAGGTAAAAAGTGACCATACAGTGATGTCTTTTTCCCTCTCTCCCTTCCCCTCTGTCTGGAAATAATAAAATAAAATAAAATAAATAATAAAGAGTATTTTTAAAAAATGATAAATGGAATTACCCACTGAGTTTGTTTCCTCAGATCTTCTATGGACCAATATTATTCCCTCAAATCCTGGGAAAGTATTTCTTTAGAAGTACTATGACAATTTTGTACTAATATCCTCTTTATAAAGTAGATAGAGAAACATTGGCCAAAGAGCCTTATATTTAGATCAACTACATGATCTAAATCCACTTTGTATATCAGCCTACATATATTTTACAACCAAGCTTCATCTACAACCTTAAGCCCAGCAAACTCTGAATATCTCTTAACTTTAAATAATCTTTTTCTCTGTTCACCTTTCTCTGGCTGAAGTATAATAAAGACTATAATGGAGAATAAGAATTAATGTGTGTTTTAGAATAGTAAAACACAAATAAAGTTAATTCAACAAGAGAGTATGGTGGTCAAGACCATTTGATGGGTGTAAAGATAGAGAACTGTATCTAAGAAAAATGCAAACAGGATAAAATTATTTTGCATAAAAGTAACAATGAAAAGAAAAGGGAAATAAAAGGAAAGAAAAAGAGAATGGGAAAAGGAAAGAGAGATGGAAAAGGAAGGGAAGAAACAACCTTTACAAAATAGCATGCCCATGGAACTCTTTTCAGGAATAAGTCAATTTCTCAAAAATTTAGTTGAGCATCCAGTTTATTCTTTCTCACTTCTTGTGCACTAGTCAGGCCACTGAAATATGGCTTCTACTCCATTATTCTACCAAAGTCCTTACACCAAGGTCACCAGACATTTAGCTGATAAATCCAACAATACTTTTTAATGTTTCCTTCTTGGCCTAACTCTAGTGTTTGACTTCTTTTTTAAAGATTTTATTTATTTAGTTTCATACAGAATGGAAGGGAGAAAGAAAGACAGAGAGAGAAACACTGATGTATGAGAGAAACATCAATTAGTTGTTTCTCCCATACCTCCAACCAAACTGGGCATTTTGCCAGCGACCCAGGCATTTGCCCTGACAGGGAATCAAGCAATGACCTTTTAGTTTGGGGGAGGATGCCCAATTCACTGAGCCACAGCAGTCAGGGCCAGTATTTGACTTCTTTTTTTAAATGTATTTTATTTATTTTGCTAGTACAGTGTCCCAATTTTCCCTCTTTGCCCCCTCCACCCAATACCCCCCAATCCCTCCAGCAATGCCCCCCTTAGTTCATGTCCATGTGTCATGCATATAAGTTCTTTGGCTTCTCCATATCCTTTATTTTTCTTAACATCCCCCTGTTTATTCTGTAACCCCCCAATGTGTTGCAATTGACATTACTTTAAAAAGCAATTCTTTTAACAAATCAATTAACATGAGCATTTTGAAATACTGAAAAGAAAACTTTGTATTAATATGATTTGGGAGACAGAAGGCAGTAACTAAATAGCAAATTGTCTGTAAAAAGAAAAAAAAGTACACATTGACTTGTTTATCTTTAAATATTCACCCTTTGCTTCTCTAATACTACTGGCTTCCATTATCACAATTACAAACAATACTTCTTTTAAAGCAGGAGATTATTCTAATTATATATTGTTAAATGAAAGAACTAAGTTGAGTATATACTCATATAATTTGCACTATGTAAATACACAATGCACATTACATAGTCAAAGACATGAAAACATTTGATGTGATTATCTCGAAGTGATAGATAATATGAGATTTATACTGTTTTTCTCTGTTTTTTTCTTGATTTGTCAAAAAACTCAATAAAGGTCATTTTTGTATGAACTTGGGACAGTTAAAATATTATAAATACAATACAAATAGGTGTCTCTTTACACAGGAATTTTTGTCTTTTTTTATACCAAAACTAGAGTGACTTTTCCAAATATATTGGACAATACCACTTTCAGGTATTTACTCAACAGAAGTGTATACAAATATCCAACAAAATAAATTAAGAAGAATATTAATATCACTATCATATGTAATCATCATAAATTTTAAAGTTACAAAAATGTCCATTAATAGTGGAAACCATCTCATGTAATATATTCATTCAATAGAATACAACGTAGCAACAAAAATGAACACACTACAACCATATAACAAAATGGAAACATCTCACAAAGACAATGTTGAAAGAAAACACCATACACATGCATACTGTGGATTCCATTTATATAAAATTGCAAATCAGGAAACACTAGCCCATTGTGTCAAGATAGTGGTTATCCTTGGGAAGATATGAGACAGAAAGAGGCCACAACAAGGGCTTGTTAGGTACAGATAAATAGTTATTTTCATTTGAGTGCAACTTACATGGGTGCAATCAGTTTATAACAAGTCAAGTTGCATAGGTGTAACTTATAAGTGTGTTAGTATTTCAATGAAAGTTCAAAACAACTGACCTAAGAACTATTGCCATATTCAAACTGTGGAAGCATCAGTACTATATTTCTACATGGATCATGTTTTTCCCTTCAAAAAGGTCTGGGCCATATTAAATATAGTTGCACCTACTCCAAAAAGTAGTGAAAAGAGTAAAATCAATTCAAATGCAATGTCTGGCTGGCAGGGTTTGTTTGTTTGTTTGTTTGTTTGTTTAAATTTCAAGACCTAACTCTTTTGAATTGCTTTTTATCTGAAGAGTTTATCAGTGTCTATGTGTGTGTATGCACATTAGAGCTCCACTCCTAAAAATGGTTTCTTTGTTCTATTGTCTAACTTATTGCTGGTAAACAGAAAAACTAAAAATACCTTTGAAATCCAAATCAGATTAGGACAATAAGGGAAGCCAGGAATTAGAGAATAATCAAAAAGTAAGTGGCCCTGGCTGGTGGCATAGTGGAGAAGGTGCCCATCTGCAAACCCAAAGGTCACTGGTTTGATTCCCCAGCCAAGGCACATAACCAGGTTGCAAGCCAGGTCTTCAGCCAGATCCGTAGCTGGAAGAGGGTGAAAGGTAACCATACATTGATGTCTCTCTCCCTCTCTGTCTCTCTCCCTACCCCTCTCTCTAAAAATAATAAATAAAATCTTTAAAAAAAAAAAATAAGTGAAACTCCTGGACAGTCTAAGTCAGAAAAACACACATTTAGGGAGGCAAAAAGAGAAAAATTAAAATAACTGTAATAACATAATCAATAAAATATATTTTAAAAAAAGAAAATCACACATTTAAATCCTGACACATCCTTTAGAAAAATCACTTTCCTTTTTTCAACCTCAGTGTTCTCTCCTGGAACAGAATATTCAGTGAAATTTCTTATGAAATAAAAGAAAAGAACAAATTTGAGCAGAAGAAATGTTCTTCAAATAAAGAATAGCATATTTCAAATGAGCTTTGCCTAAGTAATAATGCTGCAATATAGCTTAATGTCTGTATTTTATGGAAAACTCCTCTGATACCATATTGGCATAACTTGCTTTTGTATTATGTTATTAACAAAGTTGTATATGGTCATTTGTTAGTCTATACTCATTCATATATTAACAAGGGGAACTTTGGGAGTGCTACCTATTCATTTCTGACATATTATTTGATAAAAGAGAGAATGTTAAGGTAATAAGCAAAGCTTTAGCTCATACTGATAAAAATGATACTGTACTGAACTAGGTGTATTAGAAGGAATCCCAATGTTCAATAAAATGTTCAAGAATGGAATTCTCATTAACCTTGAACATCCTCCAGATGTTCCTTTGATAATATTAACTACCCTACACACCATGTGGTTTCAGCCCACTGACCCATACAATACATGGTGTGAATGCACATGTGAAAGTTGAAATCAAAGTTTGAGAAAGTTTGGGTTGTCTGATTTTTGATGAACCTCTACAGACTCATTACTTTTGTTAGCTCTTGTTGAGAAAAGTTATCAATGTGTTTTTTTTTTTTCTTAAATCATTTATCCAGATGATGAACTCGTATTCTTTGCTGTCCTTAATTTTAAAGGCAGATTAAATGCCAGCATAGCAGGAATCTAAAGATTCATGGTATAAGACTCCACAGCATTTTTGTATCCAATGATGGCTATAACTGAAACAGTACTAAGATCTTAAGCTTGATTTAAAATTAAAGATAGAGGTCAAAATGGAGGCATAGGTAAACACGCTTCACCTCCTCACATGACTACAGCAAAAATTACAACTAGACTGAAAAACAAATTTAACCTAGAGTCATCAGGAAATCAAGCTGTATGGAAGTCCAACATCCAAGGATTTAAAGAAGCCACATTCATCCAGATGAGTAGGAGGGGCAGAGAGACAAAGAGGCTTGGAGAGGCACGAAGTCCCCGAGTGGCAGAGAGGTGTGGAGTCTTAGAATAGGCAGTCCCACATTCATGTGTGGTAGATAAAAATTGGGGAGGATACCTTGGGGGCAAGAGATCCCAGCCCAGACCAGACTACCCAGCACAGGGTTCCAGCACCATTAAAATAAGTCCCTGTAACTTCTCACTGTAAAAATCAATGGGACCAGTGGGAGCTGGGGCAATGGAAGAAACTGTAGGATTCTCTACTGACTCTCCTTAAAGGGCCCAAAGCAAAATTAGGACTTACTCAGGCTCACTCCCTCTGGGATTCAGCAGCAGGGCAACAGCTGTAAGGGCACCAGTGGCAGATTGAGAGAAATTGAAATGACTGGCAATGAGGCAAATGCTAGGAAGCAGATTCCTCCCAGGCAAACTTCCAGAGGCCAGGCACTGGAGTTATACCCTCCCCAAACCCTCCTCAACACAAAGCTACAAAGCTGTAACACAGGTTGCCCTATCCTGGCAGTACCTATGGCTCTACCCCATACAATTTACAGGTGCACTTTTCTACAATAGACAATACTACTCAGACAGGGAGTCAAAGCAGCTCTACCTAATGCATGAAAACAAACACAGGCAGGTTGCCATAATGAGGAGACAAAGACATATGGCCCAAATGAAAGAGCAGAACAAAACTTCAGAAAAAGAATTAAACAAAATGGAGATAAGCAACCTATCTTTGCAGAGTTCATTGCAATCTTTGCAATGATTGTTTTGCAGAGTTCAAAACAATGATTATCAGGATACTGAAAGAATTCATTAGGTAGTTAAATAGCATTAAAAAGATGTAGGCATGAAATTTTGCTAAATTAACTTATTAAATCTATTAGGTATTTTGTAATTACTTGATATTTTCTACATATATGATTACATCATCTGTGAAGGCAGTTTTATCACTTTTTAATTCCTATGTCTTTGTGTGTGTGTATGTTTGTGTAATTGTACTGACTATGCTTCCAGTACAATGTCATAAAGAAGAGATGAGAGGATACCTTTACTTTGCTCCCCACCTTAGAGGAAGTATTCAATATTTCAAAAAAAATCCAAAAAGAAATAAAGGTTACATTAAGTTAAAACATTTTTAATCCCCTGGCTGGGGTAGCTCAGTGGATTTAGCACCAGCCTGCAAACCAAAAGGTATCACTGGTTCAATTCCCAGTCAGGGCACATGCCTGAGTTGTGAGCCAGGTTCCCAGATGGGGGCATGCATGAGGCAACCACATATTGATGTTTCTCTCCCTCTCTTTCTCCCTCCTTTCCCCTATCTCTAAAAATAAATAAAATCTACAAAAACAAAAACTAGTTAAAAAAAAATAGGAACCAACAGAGGAGGGGATAAAGATGTGAATCAAATCAGTGACTTGGGACACAAGTAAGAAAAAACCATTCAATCAGAACAGCAAAAGTTTAAAAAATTCAAAAAATGAGGATAAATTAAGGAGCCTCTGGGACATCTTTAAACGTACTACATCTGAATCATAGAGGTGCCATAAAGAGTAGAGGAAGAGCAAGACAAAGAAAACTTCCCTAATTTGGGAATGAAATAGACATACAAATCCAGGAAGCACAGAGAATCCCAAACAAGTTGTAACCAAGAGGACCACACCAAGACACATCATAATTAAAATGCTAAAGGCTAAAAATAAAGAGATTCTTAAAAGCAACAAGAGAAAAGATGAGGGTTACCTACAAAGGAGTTCCCAAAAGGCTATCTGCAGATTTCTCAGAAACTTTGCAAGCAAGAAGGGGCTGGCAAGAAGTATCCAAAGAAATGAAAAGCAAGGACCTATAACCAAGATTGCTCTAACCAGCAAAGCTGTCACTTATAATTGAAGGACAGGTAAGGTGCTTCCCACACAAGGTAAAACTAAAGAGTTCATCATTGCCAAGTCATTATTATATGAAATTTTAAAGGGAATTTATAAGAAAAGAAGAAATCAAAACTATAAACATTAAGATGATAATAAATTTGCAATTATTAACAATTGAATGTAAAAACTAAGCAAATAAGCAAAACAAATAGAATCATAGATATGGAGATCATCTGAAGGGTTATCAACTGGGAGGGGAAAAGGAGAGAATGAGGAAAATTGTGCAGGGATTAACAAGCACAAATTGGTAGATACAAAGTAGACAGGGGAGGGGTGTTAACAACAGTATAGGAAATGGAGTAGCCAAAAAACTTACATGCATGACCTATAAACATGAACTAAGGGGGCAGGTTGCTGGAGGTAAAAGGGGTACCAAGTGGAGGGTCTAAAGGGGGAAAATTGGGACAACTGTAATAGTATAATCAATAAAATATATTAAAAAATAAAATTAAAGATATAAATTTAGCCATGGCTGGTGGCTCAGTGGATAGGCACCAGCATTTGAACTCAAAGGTCACTGGTTTGATTCCCCAGTCAGAGTACATACATATCCAGGTAGCAAGCCAGGTCTCCAGCCAGGTCCGTAGCTGGAGGCAAGTGAAAGGCAACCATGCATTGATGTTTCTCTCCTTTTCTTCCTCCCTCCCTGCCCCTCTCCCTAAAAATAAAATATTTAAAGGAAAAAGACATAAATTTATTCTAAATATTTAAATTTCCAGAAGCAAAAATATGATGAGAGTTCCATGAAGATAGGAATTTTTGTGTTTTATTTATTTCCATGTCTGCCATACCCAGTATAATGCTTGGCACATAGTGGCACTTCAGGAACTGTTCAATACGTGAATGAATGAATGAATGAATGAATACAGATTCTTCACTAAGAAATTATTATATAGTCCTGAACATTGATTGGACCATGAAAAATCTCAGAAAGTTTAGATATAATGTATTTTCTTTTTAATATTCACTCTTCCTTTTTTCTTCAGTAGCTTCTAATATTTATTTGAAATAATTTTCATACATGTATTATACACTTGCCTTCTTCATATAAATATGATGCTTGGAACTAAATTCAACATCACAGATGTTGTATAATGAGAACAAGTAGAATGATTTCATTTCTTTATTCTAAACATTGTACTTTTAAATTCTACTGAAAAAAAAAATTCAACTTATGCCAGTCTTTGTTGTTTTTAGTACAAAAAAGCCTTATGGTGTTAGTTTATATTTAAACTGGAACTAACTAAATTCCTTTGACCAGACATAAAATAACAATGCTGGCTTATTTAGGACCCAAATGATAGGCTTTACCTGATCTTCATGACTTAAAACACCCAGACTTGTCACTCCTATTAAGGTTTTTTACAAATTATTAGAAATAAAGATCTTAAGCATCATTGTGGAACAGTACCATACATATTTCATCTAAGATCCTTCCTTACAGCTACACTGAACTTGTTTAAAGCAATCTGTGGTCTTAGAAACAATGGAAGTCTTGGCAGACCCTAAATCACCAGGGATTCTACAACCAGTCCCTAAACACTTTTCACTGAGTTTAACTAGGACTTTGGGTGCCAGACCAAATGCCTTCACAGTGTCTCTTAGGTTCTAGAGGTGCAAGATCACACAGAAGAGCAAAAGAGAAAATGCTGAAAAAGAGAAAGGGCAACATCCTAAAGGTCATACCTGCTGGCACTGAAGCTGGAAAGAGAAGTTAAGTTCACATATGCTCAACGTTCAACAAGGTGTAGCATCTGTAGTCTTCTCCCTTCATTGGTGCCTTCCTGGAATCTCAGAAATTATGGAGCATGGGACATAGTTTCCTGGGGGTGACCACTATTTCTTCCTTACTCAAATGAGTTCTTCCTTATTCAAAACACTAGTGAAATCCTATGAAATATTATTTTACTAACCAGAACATTTTTCCTAAACCTCTTTTTAAATACAAAACTTTTATGATACACTTCTTATCTTTCTACATATATATTTAACACTTGGTTTGTAACCTCTATATTATAGATTGACATGAACATTTAGGGGGATTCTAAATGTTGTTACATATTTCTACTTTTGAAACAATGAGTATTTAGAGGATATGAACTGCATCTTGATATTAAAAGGTAACTACTTAATACATTGTGATTATGACGGTGTTGGTGTCAGCAATTATCAAGTATAAGTTAATTAACAGAATGCTTACAGAATTCTTCATAAAGTAATACTTTAAGAAAAAGTACAATACATAGATAGATATATTGTTTTGGGGTGCTAATTATAATTTTCCAAAATACAAAGTAATTAAATACATTTTAAAATCATTTAACAAACATTTATTGAGCACTAGTCTAGGCCCTAGAGATATGAGAGTGAACACAACTGGCAAGTTGCCATCTTCATAAAACTTCCATTTCTTTCTTCCTCTTCCACTTCTCCTTTCTACTCTTATGAATGGAAAATATGTTTTCCACTGACAATGGAACAAGTATTTCCTACAAATTATCACTTGGATATTTGCTATGTTCTTAAATATGACACCTTGAACAAGTCTTTTAACCGCATTGAGCTTGTTTTCTCACGTAGTAATATAATTATAACAACATATACCTTTAAAGTTTTGTAGTAAGTTCTGGAGATAATGCATATACAGTTCCTACCACATTGCAGTGTATGTACAAGCAGTAAATGATAACTAATTACTAACCTATAGCAGAATGTACTCTAAAAGGTAGCCACAATAATATCACCAATTACACACATTCTTCTGCAATAAGACCTTCTTCCCTCATCAAGAGAAATATGTACATTTGTTCATATCATCCCCCACCCCATACATGTAAGTAGACCTATGACAGCAAAAGTAATGCTGTCATACTTAGGTGTAATCCTTAACTAGCCTGGCAGTTATGCAGTTTTCCCCTTAGAGTCTTGATCCCCTATGCAAGAAGTGGGGCAACTCTGCTGCAGAGATGCCATGTGAGAAGCACTGGGGCACAAACACATGAGGCAAGAGGCTTTCTCTGCTGTCCTTACTGCTCAGGGATTCAGGTGATTTTAACCTCAGCAGCTGACAGAGCATTTGATCCCAATCTTCCCTAAAACCATGAAATATAATAAGTCATTGCTTTAAACCACTATGTTTTGGGGTTGATTAGTTACAATGGATAACTAGAAGAGTACTTGTATTAAGTAATACAGAATCTTTTCAATTATTTGACCTTTCTGAGTATTACTATAAGCATTTCTTTCTTCAGAACTCTTTTCCCTTTCTTTTTCTCTGTCCTTCTTGCTTTTTTGCTGCCTCTCCCTTCTTCTTCAGTGTTGTCATTCCTTGGGTCTCCATAAGACTCCAAGCATACACATCCAGCACAAACCACTTTGTAAACTCAAGGTCTAATTAGTTAACTGCCTGCTTAGTATTACCACTTAGAAGATTCACATCTCAGTTAAGGAATGCATTATTCCTTTTCCTCCATTACCACCTCCTCACTGGAATCTTGATTCTCCCCCTAGACTCCTTATCTTGTAAATTATCATCCATCTAATTATTCAAGGCAGGGGACTAGGTGTCATGCTCCTCCCTTCCCTGTCACTTACCCCCTTTAAAGCATTAGTCAACATGTCTTAGTCATTACTGTCTCTTCAGTATCCCTCAAATCTATTTACTTCTCTCCACCTCCCTTTGCCTGCCTCAAAGTTTTCTACTTATTTGCCCCTGACATAAAGGGCATTTTTTTTCTCTAACCCTTTCAGACTAGTTTAGGTCTTGGCATAGACTTATATACACTGTGTATGTCTCTTTTTGTGACACAGAATATACTTGAAATTAACTGTTCCACACCTGTCTTCTCTTTTGGACAGCAAGTTCCAAGAAGGAGAAATTATATGTGCCTCATTTAGTTCCATTTCCATTCCCATTACAAGCACTCAAAGAATGTTTGTTGCATGAATAAATTAATACTTACCAATACACACTATACACCTGCCCGAGATGTCCACAGGATAAACAGGCAGTTAAAACCCAGAAGTGCCCTGGCTGGTGGTTCAGTGGATAGGCACCCCCCAAAGGTTGCTGGTTAAATTCCCCAGCCAGGGCACATAACCAGGTTGCAAGCCAGGTCTCCAGCCAGGTCTGTAGCTGGAGGCAGGTGAAAGGCAACCATACATTGATGTTTCTCTCCCTCTCTGCCTCTCTCCCATTCCCTCCTTCTAAAAATAATAAATAAAATCTTTTTTAAAAAATGACCATAGGCCCCATCTCTGACTACCAATCTAAAATCTAATATTTTATTTTATTAGTACATAGAACACACACATTTTCCTATTGGTAGTCAGAGTGCTGTGGAAATCACAAAATATAAACCATAAAGAATGAGATGATTTCTCAACTTATCATGTGCTACCTTGCAATTTCTATGGTATTTTCTTTTTACACTGTTTGCATTGTTTTAAAACTTACTTAAATTTTGTCTTTATCTTTCAAACTAGATATTTAAATGGAGCAAAGTTTATGCCATGTTTATTTTTATATCCCTCTGCAATTACCTCAGACCTTTGCACATGGTAGGCATTCAAAAATAGTTTTGATTTAAAGTTTCAAATAACCCAAAGTTGGTGAAATAATAAGCAAAAGAAAATAAAGCTGCCATATACTGTATATAATGGCCAATTGACCACAAATAAAAGGTTTCTTTCATCCATTACCCTGAGAATCCTTCAAATGATCCATATTGGGGTCATATCAGTTTCATTACAGTATATGTGGTCTTTTAGTACATGGGCCTCAATTTCCATTTTTTCAACTTTAGGAGTACTCCAAACCTATTGCATTGTTCAAAGTTCAACTCCACTGTGCATGTCTTTGTGATACTTAAGATATTTATAGTATTATGGGAAGAAGGTGTATGCCCTTCTACATTATTCCATAAAATAAGTTATCCAGGGAAGTAAGTGAAAAATTAGAGGAGGAAGGTTCTATTATCCTTCCTTATGCTTTCAGCCATTAAGTTCAGAAAGGAAGCAGTTCTTTTCTCCATTCTAAACCACCTGTAATACTTCTGCACCAGGCCTCTGCATAACATGTAATGTTATAAATTACATGTGATAGCTTCTTTATTTGTTTTGCTCAACAAATGGAATTATTTTTCTGTCACATATTTAAACATTGTGTGTGTGTGTGTGTGTGTGTGTGTGTGTATGTGTGTAAATATGGCCAAGAATATATGCGATGGTAAAGCTCCTTTTAGCATTTCAAAGTTCATATCATCTTCAGTACATATGTTAAATATATGTAGTAAATAAATTTAAAATAAAGATTACAGATCACCTAGAAATATTTTATCACTGGAAATATTAATTGTTCAATATTGAATGTGTTTAAGAGTCAACCACAGAAGACTACTTAAAAACATATTTGAATCGCTTAAAAACCCAAGAACAAATTGATCAAGTGAGGATTGGGGGCAATATGTGAGAGCCAAACATGTTTCAGTGGAAATAGACTATCTGGGGGAAGAGGAGCCTCATGTGGATGCTTCTGAGTGCATGGCTTTTATCTCATTTCCTGCATTATACTTTTCTGATTGCAGTATTTATTTTCCTTGTGTTACATTCCTGTATTAGAAAGAGAATAGGATCTCTTTATTTGAGATGGTTATAATGAGAAACATAAAGAAAAGTTTTTGAAATATATCTTTTTTAATGTGGCTATTATTTTATTTACTTTTTATTGCATTTTTTCCGTTACCATTTAGTCCCCTTATGTACCTTTTATAACCTAAGAATAAGCCAAACTGAACCTCAGTGTAGGAAGAAAATGTAAAAACGTAAGATCTTTTCTACTTAAAAGTATAATATCCACACAGTATAGAAAAAAGTATATTTCTAATGTACTATTGTCAGAAAAACTGATTTATATTTATTCATTTATATTTTAGTGATTTCTATTATAAACATAATCAGTAAAACATGATTTTGATTATGCTAATTCTAAGAATAGAAATATCAACATTATCTTACATTTTCTCATGACATAAACTTTCATTTTGTTCTGATTACCCTCTACCATCTGACCAGCCAGTCTTATATTTTCTATAACCTAAGATATAGGATTATCTAATTCATTTTTTTCTAAGATTTTATTTATTATTTTTAGAGAGAGAGGAAAGGAGATAGGCGGAGAAGGAGAGAGACATCAATGTATGGTTGCTTTTCACCTGCCTCCAGCTATGTACCTAGCTGGAGACCCAGCTGGCAACTTGGTTATGTGCCCTGACTGGGAATTGAACCAGCACCCTTTGGGTTCACAGGCTGGCACCTTATCTGCTGTGCCACACCAGCTATGGTTAATTCATTTTTAAATATAATACTAATATGCCATAACAGTACATATCTAAAGATTTTTTAATGAACCTGAAAGACATAAACATACTAATAAAGATAAAGCAAGTATAGGTACATAATTTTTGAGATAAGTAATCTAGTATTTCTCTTTATTAAATCATGTAAAATATATAATGCCATAAAGTGAATTAATAACTACACTAGTGTTCATGAATTTTTAAACATTTCTTTCTTTTTTTTAATTTTATTTATTATTTTTAGAGAGAGGGGAAGGGAGAAAAGCAAAGGGAGATAGACATCAATGTATGGTTGCCTTTTGCCTGCCTCCAGCCACGGACCTGGCTGGAGACCTGGCTTGCAACCTGATTATGTGCCCTGGCTAGGGAATCGAACCAGTGACCTTTGGACTCGCAAGCTGGCACCTTATCCACTGTGCCACCAGCCAGGGCTTAAAAATTTCTTTCTTATGTCGAGATTTCTGTTAAACAATGAGGCAATTATAAACAAATAGGTTTAATCAGTTTCTTGAACTCACTTTAAAAACACTGTAACCCAAAGGTCTCAGGTTCGATTCCCCAGCCCGGGCACATAACTAGGTTGCAAACCAGGTCTCCAGTCAGGTCTGTGGCTGGAGGCAGGTGAAACACAACCATACATTGATGTCTCTCTCCCTCTCTGCCTCCCTCCCTTCCCCTCTTTCTAAAAATAATGAAATAAAATATTTAAAAATAAATAAATAAAAATAATAAAAATAAAAGAAAAACACTGTAGATTTCTAGCAGATGCCACATTATATACATGAAGAAATTTAACTTCCTTTATATATAAGCATACTGTTCTATTTTTGTTTTGATTGAACATGTAAACAATCAAACATGAGTGGATTAAATGTTAAAAATACATACTATCTTTGCTGCCATCATAATATCATAGATCATGATAAAGCAAAAAGAACACTGAACAATTAAGTAGGAAATATGGGATTTAATTTTGATTAAAAGTTCTATTATTTAGGGAGGAGGAAGAGGCAAGGAAGGGGAGCAGTTTAGACAAGAACCTAGTATAAAGGAACCATGGGCATGGACAACAAGTGGGATTGACTTTGAGGGGAATGGGTGGGTGGGGAGGGGGACAGAGGAGAGCAAAAAGGGGATGGATGTAATACAACAACAATAAAATTTTAAAAAGTTCTATTATTTAAAATCTCTATTATCAAGCCCTGTTTTCAAGAAACATATATTTAAATTGAGTAGGTAGCATGAATAAATAAAATAATGATCTAACACCCTGAAGTAGTATACAAATAGACATAACATTTGTATACACTGAGGAGAAAGAAAATATGGATAGTGGTTAGTGAAGGTTGACTGGAGTTGAACATTGAGAAAAATATGTGATTTAGTTTTGGGGAGAGAAAATGAAAGAAATTTTAAAACACATTAAACATCAGAAAAGAGTTAAAAATGAAGATGACTTATAAGGAATAGCTCAGGCAAAAAACAAAGTATCACTCTGGTCAAGATAGAGGGATAGGTAGATGCACTGCACCTCATTATGCAGCCACAAAAAGAATTACAACTAACCTCAAAAGAAAAAACACCCAGAACTGCCAGAAAATCAAACTGTATGGAAATCCGGCAATCAAGAATTTAAAGAAGCCATGTACATCCAGATGGGTGGCATGAACAGAGTCACAGAGTCCAAGGCAGGAAGGATGTGGTGTGGTGCAGAGAGGCAGAGGTGGCAACAGTAAAATGGGCCATCCAGCATTCATGTGTGGTGGATAAAAATCAGGAAGGATAATGTGGGAATGAGTGATTCCAGCTCCAGGCCAGATCTCAGCCTATAGTTTCAGTACCAGAAAAATAAAGCTTCATGACTTCTGACTATAAAAACCAGTGGTTTGGGGGTGATGGAAGAAAACTGCCAGTTTCTTAGCAAAGTCTGTTTAAATAGCCTACATGGACTTAGAACGTATGCAAACCCACCCACTCTGGGAATCACCACCAGGGCAATAGCTAGAAGTCCTTGTCACATATGAGAAATGGGTGAAGTGACTGAAAATGAGGTACATGCTGAGCAAACTTCCAGAAGTCAAGCAGTGACATTGTACCTGCTCCAACCCCTCCAACCACACAGAGCCATGAATTGGGATGAAGTGGGTTGCCCCACCCTGGCGAATACCTAAGGCTCTGAACCATACAACTTACCAGGTGTGCTAAAACAGGAAGTCAAAACAGCTCTGCCTAATATATAGACACAAAAAGAGGTAGGCTGACAAGTTGATGAGACAAAGAACTATGGCTCAAATGAAGTAACAGAACAAAACCCCAGAAAAACAACTAAACAAAATAGAGGTAGCCAACCTATCAGATGTAGAGTTCAAAACAGTGGTGATAAGGATGCTCAGAGAACTTATTAAGTATGGCAACAACATAAATGAAGAAATGAAGTTTATGCTAAGTGAAATAAAGAAAAACCCACAATAAACCGATGGTAAAAAGAAGGAAGCAGAATTCAGTGCAAAGATTTGGAACATAAGGAAGAAATAAATATCTGGCCAAAACAGAAAGAAGAAACAAGAATTCAAAAATCAAGGACAGTAAAAGAGACTCTGGGACATTTCCAAAAGTGCCAACATCCAAATAATATGGAAGCCAGAAAGAGAAGAGGAAGAGCAAGAACTTGAAAACTTATTTGAAAAAAAAATTAAATAAAACTTTCTTAATTTGGCAAAGGAAAGAGACATACAAGTCCAGGAAGCATAGAGAGTTCCAAATAAGTTGGACGCCAAAAGGACCATACCAAGACACATCAAAATTAAAACGCCAAAGGTTAAAAATAAAGAGAGAATCTTAAAAGCAACAAGAGAAAATAAAGGAATTACCTGCAAAGGAGTTTCCATGTCACTGTCAGCTGATTTCTCAAGAGAAACTTTGCAGGTGAGAAGGGTCTGGCAAGAACTATTCAAAGTGATATAAGGCAAGGACCTACAGTCTAGATTGCTCTATCCAGCAAAGCTATTATTTAGAATGGAAGAAGCAGATAAAGTGCTTCCCAAAGTAGTGCTGAAGGAGTTCATCATCACCAAGCCATTATTACATGAAACGTTAAAGGGACTTATTAAAATAAAAGATCAAAACTATAAACATCAAAATGACAACAAGGCCCTGGCTGGTAGCACAGTGGATAAGGTGCCAGCCTGCAAACCCAAAGGTCGCAGGTTCGATTCCCCAGCCAGGGCATATAACCAGGTGGCAAACCGGGTCTCCAGTCAGGTCTGTGGCTGGAGGCAGGTGAAACACAACCATACATTGATGTTTCTCTCCCTCCCTGTCTCTCTCCCTTCCCCTCTTTCTGAAAATAATGAAATAAAATCTTTAAAAAAAAAATGACAACAAACTCACAACTATAAGCAACTGGAGCTTTAAAAAAAACTAAGCAAACAGGAAAAATAGAAACAATTATAGACATGGAGATCATTTGGAGGGTTATTAGCTGGGAAGGGGAGAATGGGGGGAAAGTGTAGGGATTAAGAAACATAATTAGTAGGTACGAAATAGACAAGGGGATGTTAAAAACAGTATAGGAAATGGAGAAGCCAAAGAACTTATATGTGCAACCCATGGAAATGAACCCATGGAGATTGATGGAGGGAAGAGGGGTACAGGTGGAAGGGAGAAAATGAGGATTAAGTGGGACAACTGTAATAGCATAATCAATGAAATACAATTTAAAATAATAAAAGTATCAGTTATTTTAAAATTTGAGATAATTTGATAGGTGCAGAAAATTAGGTTTCATAAAATAAAGAACTCAGAAGCATATGCTTGAGTGAAGCAAGTAACAGAAGTAAAATGTGCGGTTTTAAAATTTAACACAAACATATTTAAATTAAAAATAAAGATGTATTTATTTTCCAGAGTCATTTTTCTATGTATCAAAAATATACTGATTCCTTATTAATAAAACCCAAGGGATTCCCTTACATATTTCATGCCTTTTCCCCAATGTTAGAATTAATGAGAGAGAAAATGAATTAAGAAAACTAAATTCATTTAGGATTGCAAAATTATTTGCTGTTTCAAAGTCTAAGTACAATGGAAGAAGTCAATATAGTGGGGATTGTAGCCACCATCTATCTTGTGAAAATATATCACCATATGTTACTGTCTAACTTACTCTCCCAACATTTCTGTTTTTATAAAATGCCAGCCAGTAAGCTAAATAAACCTGTGCAACACTCCTAAGACTACCTCTAAAAAGATGGGCCTGTTTTCTGAACTCTACTTTGATCAGATACATAGAGGTTAAAAATACTTTTCTGGATAATGTTTTCTTCAGCAGTTATATAAACAAAGCAATAAAATTAGGGAGCATAGAAGAACACATTATTAAACTGCTATTATAATTTTAATATCCATGGGCTTTGTAATGAAAAGCAAAACATATTTTAATAGCAAAAAAAACAAAACATGTTCAAGTTTAGAACTTAAAAGGTGGTAATTTTCATTCCTCAAGTAATTGGTCTGTATTTGCCTTAAAACTTAATCTTAATACCTAATTATAATAAGAATTTTATTTGAACACATTTATGTGTTTTAGTTGATCTCTGACATATATGCATTCTGTGATTTTTCTACTCAAGATGTATAAAAAGCATATATATTTTAAGTACGGAGGGTTTTTTGGTTCCCATCAAAATATTTTGTTAGATTTTTGAAATGTGATTTCATATAATGTCTTATTTTAAAATACATTCAAAAGGTAATAGTAACATAATCTTAGCTCAGATGAAAAGGTTATATCACAAGTCATTTCTATTTTATCTATTTAGATTACAGAGGGTTAACTCTTGGAAAATTCCAAGAACTTGAAAAGGTTTTTTATTAATAATAAGTACATAGATTTTTAAATGGTCAATATAGGATATATCATTTTAAATAATAAAATATTTGGCTTTTGGGGGATTTTACCTTTATATCTGTAAATTCATAATGTTAAAATATATACAAATATAAAAATCTTGTGACTCTCTGGTTCAAATGTTTCTCCATTATTAAAATCATTGATTTGTTTTAAATAACATTACAAAAGAATTAATTTTTGACTTCAATAACAGTATCTTTATTGCTTCATTCTTATGACAGGAAAAACAATTTCAAAACTTAAAGTTATCCTGAAATTTCATAAAATTCTCAAAGTTTAAGCCTCTTTTCAAAAATATGCAGTGTTCATCTTGCTTTAAAAGGCAGTTTTGATGTTCTGACTAAAAACATGCTATTTTTAAAAAGAACGTCTATCTGAAACTCACCCTATATTATTTATTCTTAATTAGTCTAACTTTCAACAGAAATCTAAAGGGAAATTGAAGCGTTATTTCATTCTGTTACATTCTCCCTTTATCATCATGTTTAATCTCTTCACTATTTTGGAGTTAAACTTAGTAATTTTCAGTGTTGTACTATCGTTCAACTAGGATCAACCTAAATGTTGTAATTTGAGATCCTGATAAAACATTTTAAATCCAAGAAGTGACATCCAGGGTTTTAAAAAGGGATAAGTACATGTCCTTTTCATGTATCTTTTTAAAATAGGCTGCTTTTATATTATTATACTTTCAATATAAATAAATGATTTGTTTTTATAAACTTGTTTGAACTATTACTTCTTTAGAGTAAAAAGTAATTATTATGAGTTCAGACTTTTATTCAAAGTTCACATTGCATGGTATTACATTAACTAGTTTAAAACACTGTGCAATACTTGTATTTACATAACATTAATATACATTCTCAGGAACTTGGGTTACAGAAATATAACTAATATTGACTATTACAGTGCTTAACATGCTTAATTAAATAAATCTCTGTTTGTAAAATAGGGGAAAATATCCGTGACTAGTGCTGCAAATTTCAGTTTTAAGAGAAAATGGATGTATTTTATACTAGCTCAAAGATACAAGGGAAAAAAATTATCTTGTGTATTATCTAATAGGCCTTCCAGAACTAAAGACCACAGGAGGTAAGGCTAACAAAATTAATATGCAAAGAAGCTCAACACTAGGGACCTATAATTTTCTTGCAAATGGTTTCGCTTTAAGGATGAAACAACACAAGACAATACCAATTTCTTCTTTTTTTTGCAAATAGATGTAGCTCTAAAAAATATTAACACATGACAGCAGGTGGGAAGAATCTAGGCAAGTGGATATTCAAAGTCGGGGTAATCCAAATTTCATCTGCCTCCCATTTCACAAGCTAATTTGAATTCATTGATATCTTTTAAAAACAAACTTGGGTAGCTATAGTTAATTAATTAAGAATTGGGTATCTGTCAGACTTGAAATAAACAGTAAATTTGGTGAGCAATTATATACTTGTAAACATGAAAGAGTCTACAAAAATAAAGTGGAATTTAACTCATTAAAAATATGTGTGAGCATTTTATCTGTAATTAGTTGTAATCTTTTTACTTAACATAATATTAATATGCTATTGATTACAAATAATCTAGGTAAATTAATATAAACAATCTTCCAATTCATTTTAAGTATTCATTCTCCCTGGATATTTAAAAGGTCAAGCAGAAAATGATACATTAACATTTTAAACAATGCAATTTTCCTCGATCTTCAAATGTAATAAATTGAAATTAAACAATTTGCTTCTAACCATGGAATTATTTCATCTTTAAATGCTATTTTCATATTTGTTCTTAATCAGTTAACAATGTGTAGGTATTTTCTGTCATGAAGTAAAGGGCTTACTGCTATTAAAATTTTTAACATATTCCTGCATCCCAGGAATGGTTTCCTATCAATTTAAAATATGTTATTGTCATACATATTTTGAAACTAATAAATCAGTTCAGTATAATTTGAAATTTTAAAAGCTGAGCTTTCAAAAGAATAAAACAGTATGTCATTGAGTATCTCATTTCAACTTCCTCTCATAATTTGACTTTCCAATATACCCCAAACTGATCTGTTGTAGCATTAAGATAAAATAGTTTTTATGTTAACAATACTAAGGGTAGGGAACAAAACCATATGCACTTTGATTGTGAATTCTTGTATGAATAAATTATTGAATTTAATTGGCTAATGACCTATATATTAAAGACCATTTAACAGAGCAAATTTAGAGGTTTTGTTGTTTTAAAAATTGGCTTTAAAATAATTGATGCAGTTCATGTTGAAACATAATATTTTTCTATATGTAACAGAAATATAATTTTTCTATTGCTAATGGTGACTTCATAACAAAGATATCCATATACTAGATTAATATCATGTAATATAGTGTAATGTCATGCTTTACAACAGTATACTAGAAAAATCTAAATGATTCATACCCCAGGGAAGAGTTGGTGCTATCAATTTAAAGTGTTTAATATACATTTATTTAAATATGAAGTTGAACTTTGCCTAAGGAATGAGTATTTAAATTGACAGCCTAATAAAATTCCTAAATAATGTACTCATTTTACCCATTTACTTATTAGGCATATTTTTAAATCATTCATTTAGAGATACTAGAAAAGGCATATGAACTAATTGTTTAGGGATACAATAATTGTTTAGGGAATTAAATACGAACTCTATAGCTATCTTCATTTTTATCATAAAGAGAGAGCTTTGATCTTTAGTCTTATCTCAAGGAGCAAACAAGCTTCTTGGTTATGGCTTTAAATAAATGATTCCCCAAATAAAAACAGTCAGAATATTTTAAATAAATAATACATATTATCACCATTATGTAAAGTTGTTCAAAGATTATATCCAAATTTTAATTCTTAAACTAAAAATCACTAGTATCTTATAATAAAATCATAAAATGTTTTAGAGAATGAACATATACTAATAATTTCTCTTGCATGGAAACATTTTAGGTAGCTGAAATTTCACACATTATGCTTCATTCTATTTTCATAATTTATGGGCCTTGATAAATTTAATTGTTGTAGACATCATAAAATTGAATTACTGTTTATGCAATCAAATTAGTTACATTAATTATTTGCTGAAGTTATAAATATGGAAATCCAGTAAAGAAACAGTTTTCTGCCTTTCCAAGTAAACAGTTACAAATCCATTTTATTTGTGTTAGGGAAAAATGGAAATTGTCCTAAAGATTAAATAGAAATTTTAAATAATTCACTAATTTAACATGTATTATTCATATGTTTTACCTACTAGTCAGCCAAATCTACTCAAAAGTTACCTACCAGTCAGCTAAAAACTACTCAAACATCCACAGCCTATATGTGGTAGATTCCTATACTATTTGTAACCTATCATTCTCTCTGAAAACTAGTGGAATTGCCAGCATGTAAAGTTTCAACCAGTTACAGTGCACTTTCTTGCTTTTCACCTATTTAAACTCAAGGTTAGAAAATACACACAACATGAACACAAGTATATAACACACACACAAGCACACCTACACACACATTTAGGGATTGCTTAACAGTGATCCCATTGGGTATGTGCAGCCTTTGGAAGGACTGACTTCAGCCTCACAAGGGTTTTAGAATTTCCCAATTTGCTTGCCTCTAAGCAGGCATCTCTCCTTGGTCGGTTTATCACACACCCATCGTTTCCTGTGGGCCTGTATTTGGCACAGCTCACACAGTGCCAGGTGCAAGTAGTTATTTGAATTTGTTACCCTTGCTTTGGCCTGACAAAGTATTATGTTCTCACAAAAAGATTGGATTCTCCTGACTTAGAATAAGTCCCATTGTTTTCATGCCATCATTTCTACCAACTTCTCTTAGATCCTAAAATTATCCAGTACTTCTTCCTGACCCTGAAGATTGACATATACGAAGACAACTTTACTTTTATAATCGGAAATGTAGTTACCACTATCTGTTCAAAAGTATCAACCATTCTGAATAGAAGAAACCAAAAATGACACTTGCATATTGAACTATCATTTATTACTGTATAACAATAGAAAAACTAATTCTAAAGGATATTATATGTTGTTTATCAAGTAGAACATTCAATTGCCTTTCCTTCAATAGAAAAATGAACAGCCATTGTCTCATGTTGGAAGCAAATATTGTTCTCTTAATAGAGAAGCTTTTTCATTATAAAATACTATAACATAGTACCACCAAAATTTTCCTGATTTACTTAACAAAATAACTTCAGGAGTGTCTCGGTGTCTTTTGTGATTTTTCATTTTACATTTTCCCATAGGAACTTGAAGAGTCATAGGGAATAATTGTAAAGCAATTTAACATGCAAAATTAAAGATGGTAAAATCACATATTTGCATATACATGCTTATAGTGACTCAAATATTACTAATATTTTCAAGGCTTTCAAAATAAGAATTTATATTTGTATATTACCTAATTATCTACCTTAAACATATTTATTTTATAATTCTTTTTAAATTATAAAAGGTATTTTAAATTTGAGGTGTATCAGACTTTTGTATGACATAAAAATGTTTACACAGCACAGCATACTTTTATGGAGAAACTACAAAAAGATCAGGCGTATATTTTATTTAAAATATCCTTTCATAAATTTTTTTTTCCTACTTCAGAGAAGAAATAGCCATGTTGAAAACACATTTGCTCATAGCTGAAGATGCAGCATCCAATGTCTTTCTGGAATCATTTAGTATAAATGTGTTAAATCATAACAAAATTGGGTTAAATAAATGTTGCTCTTGGTATAGTGTAATTTTCTTTTGTGATAAATGCCATTGATTTGCTATTTACTTTTCAATTGATTTTATTTGCCACACAGTCCCATGGGCTTACTGAATATATGAGGGCTAACAATGAAAAATATGCATAGTTTTAGCACCAACTTTGTAAATTGCCTTAATAATAGCTAGTATAATGTAATAGTATTTTCAACCAGTACTTTTAATTTCTAGCTCATAAAGCTTTTTCATTGAACCCCAAGGGTGTAGCTATAAAAGTAAGATTTAATTTTGTATATAATGTGGCCTAAATTAGCTTTAAAGCAATAGGAGAAACATGCAGTTATAAAAAAATAGGCTGAAATTATTATAACTAGATATGAAATTCCGTAACAAAATTGTTTCTATTGTGACATAATTCATAGTGAAATTTTAAAATTATTCACAATAAATATTTTAAATTTTATTATTTTAAAACTGTGACAAATGTACAGGAAATCTTCATGGACCTATAATAAAAAGAAACCATTAATCAAACATATTTATCCCATACCTTTAAACTCCCAGGTAGTTATATAGGCCAGAGATACTTGTATGATGCTAATGTCATAGACAGAATATATCTTTGCCACACAAGTTTACTAATTATTTTCCCATTGAGACAAAGCAAGGAAATTCAATATAGTCCTTTGTTTCCTGAGATTTGTGTATAAGAAATATATTATTTTTTTATGTTTGTATTGTTCTTTACAATTGACAACGTTTCTATTTGTGATTTCATTTTGCCCCGTGTGAATGTTTATGACAAGTATTACTATCTCTATCTCATGGGTGAATAAGCTTAGTATCGTGTCCAGGATTAATGCCTTAAGATGACTAACTCACATGCCAGGTATGCAGTATAATTTCTGAGATATGTAGTAAAGTGACAATATTTAATTCTAGGAAAAATTCACATATATTGATAGAATTAAACACTTTCAATGCACTATATTTTTTTAAGTCGCCAACCAATTCACGTCAGTCACTTTCAGCATTTCATGTTCCTCTGAAAAGCCTTGTAACTTGCTCTTTTTTCACACTTATAAAATAAAAAAGAAAAATATATTGACAGGCATAGATATTTTTATTAGATTGAATAATAGCTGTATGAATAGCTTCACAATGTATTTGACATTTGTTGATCTATATTTTTATATTCAAGAAACACATTAATTTTGTCCTAAATAAAATTCAATCTTAAGAATGAGTAAAGAAATATATTATAAAATATATTCTTATTTTAAAATGACATTGCAATTTTATTTCTTTTCTTTCTAAATTTTCAAGGCACTATTTTTTAATTTGTATTTACAGTCTTAAATTTTATTGTAAGAACCAGGCTAAAACATAAGGAGGTACTTCTGACTCTAAAAGTCCAAGTTCTGAGACAGCTAATAAACTATACCAATTAACTCCATCATTTTATTTATATTTCAGGATCTCAATTTTTCCAACTATAACACAATATTATTGGGATATATATATTCCAAAGGTAATATCCGGCTCTAAAATTGGCACAAATTTATAAAAGAGCATTATATTTTTTTCTCCAGTTTACTGCTTTTCAGTTTGTTAGGTTGAGTGATTCTTTTCCCAAAAAGGAGATTATCATATTGTGTAACACAATCATAGTTTTTAAACTAGTACACAAAAAGAACAAATAATTTATAGTACAATACTCAAAAGTATCTTTTTAAAATATTAACATTTAGCAAGGGGGGAGGGAATTTCCACATAAAAATGTTTAACCTTATTCCATAAACATAGGGATATTTACATCTCATCTTAAAGTAACAAAAAAATGGTCGTTATTTTGCTATCACAAAAAAAAGAGATATAAAGTATATTATGAGAATAACCAAAAATATTTTTTTAAAGATGACCAGTGTTGCTTCATGTACTAAATAAAGCGGGACTTGAGATCCGTCCCAGCCTAAGAAGGGCAGTTCCATCCCTTGGGACAGAAACCTGCCGCACTTGGACCACATGGCACCATAGCAGCTCTTTAAAGGCCTGGCTGTGAGCGCACTGACTAAAAAGCCTGACGTGGTGTTAATTTATTACCAATCTGGGGGCTTTTCTTTCCCTTACTCATTTTTTTTCAGGCTTGTCTTTAACCGAACATTTAATTTGTTTAGTCGCTGTGATTATGCTTTGGTCACATTTGGCTATGAGAACGATCTGGAAAGCTTAGAGGGAATACATTATGGTGCCATAAATTTAATATGGAAGTATGTTTTTGTATTTCTGCCAGGAATATCAGACAGCAAGTTACTGTTGGAAACTGCTTTTTCAGCCTGCTCTGCTAATACTAGGGTGGGTGGTCCTGAGGTCATCTCATTTCATCTTCAAAAAGACAATCACTATTCCTGATGTGTCCTGTCTCCCCTGAGGACCAAGTTTGGGAGTAGTTTTCTTCTATCACTAGACTGATTTCATAAAACAACTTGAGGGTTATTTTCTGTTGTTTTACTTTTCTCTTTTGCCAATCTAGATATCAGTTAGCCATCGCAGATCATATTTATAAACTCCTCTGCAGAGGTTGCAGCTTCCACACCTGAGGTGGGATGCCTGCATTCTCCCAGCCCGAGACCGTGAAGAATGTGTTCCTGATCTGCATGTGCATTCTGGCTGCCTGAAAGATAAAGAGGGATTCAGAATAAAGACTGGGAATTCCCATGAAGAGACAAAAATAAATGATGTAGTTCAAAGGAGAAGTTGTTGCAAGAAGAGATTCATTCCTGATGTTGTGCGGAGGATTGGGAGCATTCTCTACCTTCAGAAGTTGCCTGAGAGCAGTTACATTTGCCAATTCGGTGTCTCCATGAGTTATCTGACTCACAAGAGTTTATTGTGAAAAGATATGTTGCCTGGCAACAGCCTTACCATGGTGCAACTGACTTTTCTGCACTTCTAAAAAGATGTTTTATTCATTAGTTGTCTTCTTTTGCTTATTTGTGTGGCTACATGTTCCAGTTCTGTATCAAATGCCACTTCTGGTTGTGAACATCTCCCTTTGCTTCTAGGCTAAATGTGCCATTGTTCACCATTTATACACATCCATATTCAGACACAAATAAAAATTGAATGACTGAGCAGACCATTTCCTGTTATGTGGGGAATCGACAGCTATGGTTGAGAACTATGTTAGGTTATATCAAAGATATCCTTAATATTTAAAAGTGTTTTATTTTTTAATTCAAGCCACTTACAGATTGAGGAAAAAAAGAGCAAGAACGAGACCCGGGTTGTGTGACCACTTTACTACGAGATTGTATTCCAAATTTCTATCTATAACAATGACCTTTTGTAGAACAAAAACAAACAAACAAACAAAAACACCTCATTCGATATTTCACTGGGTAAAATATTTGTAGTGTTATAACCAGTTACTTTGTATCTGCTCCTTGACCTCAGATGACAAAAGAACAACTATCATTACACCTACATAATTTAAAGTCTCAAAGAAGAGCTGAGCTTCCAGGCAATGATCTGGGCATTTGAGGACTAATCATAAATTTTTCTTTCTGAGATCATTTATTTGAGTATTTTTTTTCAAAACCAAGTAGAAACCCGAAAGGTTATATTACTCTGCTGAAGTCATTCATCTGTTTAGTAATGCAGGTCACAAAAGCATAGTACCCTGCTACACTTTCAACAACATCATGTCTTCTTTCTTATGCAGTAGTACAGGAGAGGAGGAGCTATCCCAGACATGAGGGACTGAGTGGGCCAAGGTAAGGATGCTGAGATGGTCCCTACCTTCATAGAGATTACAGTCCAACAAAAACATAGAATTATTGACAAGCACATATTTTATTAGAGGCAATAGATAAATTAGCCTATAACAGACCCATTTCTCAAAATTTTTCATTACAAACGTCTTATCCCTCTTTTGGCATAGCAACTTAAAACACTGGCAAATATGTCCAAAGGACTCAATTTCCAAGCCAATCTCATTTGTCAAATACACACCATTGTATGTAAAATAAAAATGTTATTGTGTACAGTTCACACATTCTTTCTCTTCTAATTTTACTGTTCTTCTGAATTATAAATTATTTTAGTGGAAATATGTCATTGAAAAAATAATTACAAAGCATGAAATACAAATTAAATTATGCTCAATCACTATACTTAATACTACTTCAAGAATATACGTATTTATTCATTATACTCAGAGAGTAACAGTGGAATGAGTACCTACTGAATTTATAGGATGATAGACATGAAGAGGACCTATCGGTTGTGGTAGACTATATCGGTATTAAAATTAAAATTAAAAGAAAGAGTTAAAAGACCATGTGTGTGTAGTATTATATCTGCTTTTCAGTACTCAGTTATGTTACTAACTTGGTTTAAAAACTACTTCTTTTAAAACAAAAAATAACTCAATTGAGAGAAAAATCCATGGGTATTGTTTAGTTTTTGTGCTGCACAAGAATAATAATATCGTTTATTACAAATTGAATTGTATTCTAAATTCTTGATGTAAGACTAACCCAGAAGTAACTGGATCCACATTTTCAGAAATCACTAAAAGCTGCTTACAAACTTCTCTATATTGTCTGCATTCATAGGAGTATATTCAGACTATTCAAAACTCTTTGAGTCAATAGAGATTATAGCATCTGACTTTTTTAGTATACCACATTAAACACTGAAATGTGATGACTACATTTACGAACATTAAAACTAATAATGCTGATACATCTTCTAGAAAAGAATCATCTTCACTTGCTCTTCTAAAATAAATAGCATGTTTTGTATATGCATCTCATTATGTTTTTAAGTTTTAGTAAGTCAGATGCAGAGCAATTTCTTCAATGGTTTTATTTTTACTACTGAAAGGTGCATGAAGAGTAAATGAAAAAAAATAATAATTAATCTTCTCTAAGCCTTATCTTGAATGTATATCATGATACGTGTCACAGCAAAAGTCAAGGAACCAGATAATTGTTCCAAATTAGGAGTTTGTGCCTCTGCTGACATTTAAGTTTTGAACCTAGTGATTACACTATTTAACTGAACTTTATTCTACTAATCATGGGCCTTATAATATTAAATATTTTTTAAATGTCAGAATATTGTCTAGTTAGGGAAAATATTAATATAATATAAGCAGTATTATCTTGATCTGTGAACATCCAATAATACTAACCACAATCCTCAGTGTAAATATACAAAGTACTAGGTAGAAAACAACACTATTAATACAAGCCAATCTTATTAATATGCTAATCATTTATAGATACTCATCCATTTATAGTCATTATATATTTTATATATATATTCAATATTTTCATATATATTTTTTTCAATATATACTTTTAAGGGAATCTTCAAAAAGCAAAAGCCGTCTTAATACTAACTCAGGTTGTATGAGTAGAACTAAGTCTAAGATGGTTTATGGAGGGAGTAGGTAAAATAATAGTAAATAAAATCCCAAAGCAGGACTCTTTAAGATACTGCTGTGTTGCTTCTTGCATATAAACAGCCATATATCTTTTGTTTTACACAAACCTACACTGAGAAACTTTAGATTGATTTTTCAAAGGCCCTTTTACCAATTAATTTACAGAAATATCTTTCTTCAGGTGCCCACTAGTGAAACACTCCTTTTTTAATGCCACTTGTCTAACTGTAAGATTTAAACACCAGGATCAGGTATGCATGCTGTCTTTGCTGTTGGTTCAATTGTTGGATATGTTATTAAACCCAAAAGAGTTGCACAGAATTTCAGTAAAAACAAAAAGAATGGTCCTGAAATTTTCTTCTCTGTTTACATAACTACTCAATGTCTAATAGAACCAGAATCAAAACTCAACATTCCCACACACTCGATGAAGAAAAGCAACAAAAAAATGTCCTCACCAGCCCCCTCCATAGCCACAGGGAGGTTTGTATTGCACACCATCTCGTGATTCTGTGACTGAATGCAGTGGCAGGCACTGCCTAGGCTCCATAATTGAGGCTACTAGCTGACTACCTGCACAACAAATCTTTCTGGCAGATATGTTTTGTTTTGCGTTGTTTTTCACATACTTAAGGACACTTAGAAATCAGAGGATTTTATAGCAAATCTGCATTTGTAGTCCTTTTGAAGAAAATATAAAAGTCAGTCAGATCTGAGCACATGCTCACATGACAACAATCAGCTCTGAGCTACTACATCTCCTGGATGGGCATTGTATCTCCAGCTGACCACAGCCCTCCCCACATCCTAGTATGTTACAGCAGGCCCATTCATATGCTACCTATAGCTGCTCAGTCTAAACACTTGAGTCTATGGTCCTTGGTCTAATCCAAGATTTCATCCTAGCTCTGAAATACTATATGTTTAGCAGAAAGAAAACTGAAGCCTCACTAAATTGAATTCAATAGCTCACTCAAGGTCACCAGGCTAGAAAACTATTTAAAAGAAGAGCCAAAACTTGAACTTAGATCTGAAGTCCAGGCTTTTGATTTTTCCAAATGACCTGTTACCTCTTATTTGCACACAAAGTGTGTGATTCAGGTACGTGAAACTGGAAATTGTATTCTTGCAGCCATAAGGAAAGCTCATTTTGCCTCCTCATGGGGTAGAAAAATAAAACTGGGAATTGAATTAGAATTCTTCCAGTACACAAGTGTTTCCATAAGTTCTATTTACAGGGAGGATTTTAGGGGTTGAGCATATATATTATAAATAGGAAAGGATATAAATGTTGAGTGCTACTAAAGAGAAGCACCGACGCAGTTTTGGCTGCTTCTATGACACCATCAGCTTTCTGGGAATTTGCTGTGTGGCCTGGAGTCACCTCTCTGTAGATGTGGCTTAATACTCTCTCCACCCCATTGTGGGATCATGGTTTCTCATGGTCTTCTAAGAATTTCCCATATGCACATCATGACTTAAACAAAAGCCACTATAGGCCTAGAGGTCATGTCAATGATTAGAATAAATAAAACTTCATCCAAAGTTTTATTTACTCTCAGTAAATTGCTAAGCAAATGGATTTAGAACTAAAGACTAATTTTTAAAAATGAACAGACTTTTAAAAAAGACAAATTAAAGAAATAAGCCTAGTGGTTATGGCCATGGACTGTGGAGTTAGACATGGGTTTAAATTTCTCAATGCCTCTACTAAGTTTTCAGCCACAATAAACCTCAGAGTTCTCATTCTTAAAAATAAGAGAATAACACCTACCACCTAGTGGTAAGTGGAATTCAGTTTTGACCTATCAAGTGTAAAAAACACTTTCCTCCACTTACGGAAAAAAAGAACAAAGGCTGGGATCGATGTTTAGTAATATTACAAATATAACATTTAATAGTATTCAATATGAGTATAAGCCTTAATATTTTGTTAATTGAAACATTTCAAAAAGAGATGTATTATGTTTAAATCATTCATAAAAACATTAATATATTAAATTTTAATTCTGTTGTACTGATTCTATACAATTATTTTCATGCATTACATATATAAATGAAAATATAAATATACCTATTGTGTCAGATTATTTTTTAAATTCTTACTTAAGGATATGGTTCTTCATTTATTTTAGAAAGAGAACAAGGTGGGGGGAGAAAGAAAGAAATGCTGATGTAAGAAACATCAATGGATTGCCTCCCACATGCACCTTAACGAGGGATGAACCCACATTTTAGGTATGTGCCCTGAATAAGAATTGAACCCTCAACCTTTTGGTGTATAGAACAATGTTCCAACCAACTCAGCCACTAGGCCATACCTCATATTTCTTAATATTTCTATTGGTTAATTATTTCTTTAAGTGAGAGTTTCTATATAAGAAAATACATTATCGAATATAAATGAAAATAAATTATTCAGTCAATATTTTCAAAATCTGGTCACTTTAAGCAAAGCATAAACCCCATCTAATGATAAATCACTTATCTTACTAATATTACCCAAAAAAAGGTATCATCTACAATGTATTTATAGATTATTGAAACAAGGTACATAAAATCAAGCAAAATTAGAGTAAAATTTAAGAATATTTTTGACTAGGTCTATTGGCTACCTATCAAATTCATAGTTCATCTGTGTTTGTTTCTCCCACTTCCTGCCTAAGAGATAATAAAGTAACAATTGCTGCCTTTACTATGTCAAGGCAGATTGGAGTAATATCTGTAGGCTTTACACATTGTAAATATTATAGGATGTGCTCTGTACCCAAGTGTATATCTTTATACTTTTATGGACCAGAGAATACTCACTTTCTCCCAAATGAATTTTTGGTATTAAAGATAATGATACTATGCAAATTAGCAAGGCTTAATGTTCCTACCAATATTTGATGATTTGAAATCAGCCCCTGGTTAACAGATGGCCCCATCATTCTGGGACATAATGGATATCCTCTTTGAAAATCTCAACAGAAAGGCCAACAACGGACATGTATTCCACCTGGTCCCTTGAGGAACTCTCATTTTCAGATAGGAAACTTTCATAAATAATAGCATTTATTAAGCAAATTCTTAAATTCCATACTTACTAAAAGCAAAAGTACTCCCTAAATTTCCCTGTGCTCTGATGCTTTATACTATCCAGACATATTTTAAATTTTGTATTTGTATTGTTTGCTGAAGAACGTTTAAGATTTCTAAAAGACACATTTATTGTAAGAACTCACCCAAAGGTGATTTTCCTGACAAAAGTCCATGAACTTCTTGAGATTCACAGGGGAATAAACGCAAACTATGTAATCAAACCAGGTGTGCATCCAGACAGAGTTCAGATAAAGCACATGGAGCCTGGCATGCATGAAACAAGTCAAACCACAAGAATTGATACGGCTGTAAGAGCATTTGTGGGGTAATTGTAAGATATGCACACCTGTTCACGAGGAACACAGTTTCACTTTCAGTGGCTAAATAGAAACAGCTTGTGTTTGCATTGACATGAACTTTTGAGACCAATCTCATGCCAGCACAGATATCCCAACAGTTTGCTCCGACCATCACGCATCGCTCAGACTTTTTTGAAATAAAGAGAAGCCATCTCCTGGATTCTGGGAAGCAAGAGTCTTATAGAGAAAGCATGGCTGAGACCAGGTGTGATTGATGAGCCCTCTCATTTATACAATGAGATTCAAATCCAGGCTGAAATAACTAATGTAATAAAAGAAAAAAGACTAGTAAAGATTAATGAGTTTTAAGGACTGTACCCTCTGTTCTGAAACAAATGTGGGAGGAAAATAGTTCTAGCTTTAAGAGGAAAGCCTTTTTTTTTCTTAATCTCTAAAATTTCTAATTATTTTAAAGTTTCAACAGTGATATTTTAAATTCAGTAGTCAAGAGTTTATTAGAGAAAAACAAGCAAGCATATGGGAAAAAATTCAATAACAATAGAAAAAAGAAGTAAACCTCTTCTATAGGAGACAGTCACACCTTAGTATCTTGGGCCACAAATACCACTATGCATGTAACTCAGCTAGAATTGTTGAGGTATAGATAATAAATTCTCAAGCATTTGGCAGTTTATCAAAGAGAAATACTCACAACATGAGCTACATAAACTCATCCTCTAAATGAGAATATTTTAAAAGATATTGACTACAGATGTTTCAAAGTAGAATTTAAGGTCTCACTAGGTGTCCCCAACTGGTGATCACTCTATTGTAAGCTTAACTCTTTAGCTGGGTTGTTCAAATTCCTGTTTTCCCTTCTCAACTTTTCACCCAGCAAGCAGTCATTGTTAGATTTCAACACTTCTTTACATCAAGCACCTAATATAGAATGGAAACAGCTGCAATTTCATTGCCCAGCCCTTTTTTCCATCCTTACAACATTTGTTCCGTTAATGTAGGTTAATTCTGCAAATAACACTTCTGTAAATTGTTCTTGCAAACTGCTACATCATTTATGTAAGGACTTCTGTGAACTTTGAAAAATTAATGCCTTTAATTTTGGTTGATGGCAACATCAGCAGAGCTCTGTAAATTGCACTTTAATGAGATTTTGCTACAGGGGATAATCTGCTACTGACAGAGGAACATCTTGAAAACATCTGTAGACCTATAATTTCTCTATGACGATTAAAGCCCACCACAAGACTCCAAATACAAACCCAAAATAAAGGGGAAATACGTAAAGTTCTAAATGAGAATACAACCTGTTCTTTAAAAGTGAAGGCCAGGTATGAAAAGTTTCCTGCATTGAAAATAAATCAATTTTTGGACTAATTAACATTTAGCTTTATTTAATTAAGAAAGACTATTACTGTCTCCACTGCTGTGCATCTGTATATAATGAAGCAAACAGCAGTAGGTATAAGATACCACTGAGGGATATGCCCAAGTAACCCAGCACTATAGGTACAAAGGAACGTCTATTATTGTTAAGTAACTGACATCAGAATCTTACTTTAATGTTGTCATAAATAAAAGGAAGATTTCCACAGATGCCTTCGCATATGGTTTCTTATTTCTATCTGATGGAGACTGGGATTTAGATTAGATGCCAAAATTAAATGATTTAACTAGACAGCCACATAATGGAAACTCCTAAATAACACCTTTTAAACAGTTTCTATTTATAGCAAGTCTCAATCACAGAAGGATGAAAAATCATATTTTGCCAAAGCTAAATTGCTTATTGTTCTAATGTCATCACTTTTAAAGCCCCAGAGTTATCTTCTCTGAACGTTCACTGTGGCTCACGTTTGTGAACATGCCATCCTTAAAACAGGAACTTTCAAAATCCTCCTCATTTTTCAGTCACACCCTATACTTGAAAAGCAATCTGTTTTAAATCTATACCATATTTGTTACCTTACAGGAGTTAAACCAAGCAGAAAGCAGCATATTATTCTATATTCTTTACCTTTTATACAATGAGATAGTTACTTTCTAGAATCCAGACATCCAGATCATTTTCTACCTATAATGCTCACATCTTAGGCATTTTTCATAGGAAATGGATTACATAAAATCTGCAAAATTAAATAAGTACACAATCAGACACAAAGAAACTTATTTCTGGAAAACTAGAATATATCAATGGATCTAGTTAATAATTTAATTGGTTATTTGAAAGTTAAATCACTGTGTGCATATTCTAAAACAAGTGAGAATTAAGAACAATTTTATATAGTCTCAAACTGAATCTGAACATCTTCATTGCAATAAATGAGGGAAGTTTATTATTACTTATTATTACTTCCTTACTTGGCCGTCTTAAAATTTTTGTGTGTCTTCCTGAACCAGATACTATTGCGTATCCCATGCCCTCTATTATTGCTCCAATTCCAGCAGTAATCAGAGCCCAGTTCAGGTCATCGTTTTCATTTTTATGCAGTATATAAAATTGCAGGAGGAAGTGAGTAGAGAGAGGATGTATTGAGGTTGAGGACTCCAAAGAGGAAAAGAATAAATAAGTGGATGACCAGCATGGAGGTTTACCTATAATATATGAACAATCTGAGAATGATGCTACATGTACTAAACAATAGGCATAATCATATATGCCCTTCTTCTGCTGCTCTCACAACTGTCACTTTGAACTTGAACTTGGAACTATCATCATGTTCTTTACTCTTCTTTCTTCTCCCCCTCTGAGATTTGCTTAGTGGCTTTGCACCTGAATCCATTCCTCAAAGACCACATCTCCATCTTCATTCGTAAGTGCACCAAAGAAATCCCTTGTGCACAGTTGGACATTTGACTCCTTTCAAACACTGCAAATCCAAATAAATGTTTGGTGTCATAAGTATCCTTTACAAGTAATACATCACAGGTTCCAGAAATAATTCAGATAATTAATATCATTAGGGTACAAAATATACCTCTTAAGCATATCTAAGTGTTCTTCAGCTTAAAAAATAAAATACAATCAAAAAATTATTATCTTTATTTCTCAGGATCAAACTTTGTCAAATTTTGCTTCTGATGACAAATGTTCAGTAACTAATATTATTGTAATATGTTCATTACTTGCTACCCTAAAAAGCTATTGTCTTCTGTGTATTTTTAATTTTTATCCAAGGATATGTTGAGAGGGAAACATCAACTAGTTCCCTCCTCTATGCACCTCAACTCGACTGGGGATCAAACCCACAACCTAGGTATGTGCCCTGACCAGGAATAGAACCTGCAACCTTTTGACATATAGTAGGATGCTCCACCCAACCAAGGCAAAGGCTATTATCTTTTTTTTTTTTTTACCTCAACTTGTGGATTTTATTTTTTTTTTAATTTTATTGTTGTAGTATTACATCCATCCCCTTTTTTGCTCCCCTCTTTTTTTTTTAAAATATTGTATTTATTATTTTTCAGAGGGGAAGGGAGAGAGGCAGAGAGGGAGAGAGACAGCAATGTACAGTTGCCTTTCACCTGCCTCCAGCTACAGACCTGGCTGGAGACCTGGCTTGCAACCTGATTATGTTCCCCTGGCTGGGAATCGAACCAGTGACCTCTGGGTTCGCAGGCTGATGCCTTATCCACTGTGCCACCAGCCAGGGCTTTGCTCCCCTCTTTTTAAACTCATCCAAAAAGGCAAAGTGTTATCATTTGTTTGGCACATAAGTATAGATTCTAGCTGATTGACAAATTTTGTTGCCCTTTTCTCACTGCAGTTGAGATATTTCACCTTGCCACATCTAGAGGTTTAACCTCTTACTTAATAAGTTTACAGCTAATCCTCCCTTGAGACAAGAAGCATTTAAACTTTGTCAACCCTTAGGACTCAGTGTCCTGAATTAAATGAACTTTGGAATCCAACAAATTATTGCTGGAATCTTTCAGTTATTTCTGAGAATTGGCACTTCAGTAAACTATTTAATCTCTTTAAGCTTTGGTTTTCTCATCTACAAAATGAGGATAAAAATATTTGTTAGTGAGTTGTAAAAATTAAATGTGACTATGTATGTAAAACGGAGAATCACAGATGTAAAAGAGTCTCAATAAATAGTAGTCCTTTTTACTAGTTCTTTTTACTACTTCTCTTTTCCTTTCATGGTCAATTGTTGCTAGTGTCTTACATCCCTTTAAGTAATATATTTTAATCAAGTGGCCAAGACTTTTCACAAATAGTTTTCAGGACCCTGGAGAGATCTTGTATGTCCTTTCCTATAAAATATAGTGGTTCTTCTGTGACAAGGGATAGTGCATTGATTCACTCAGTAAATATATTTTGAAGTTCTCTATAGACACTGTTTTAAGTTCTGGAAAAGCAGCATTCAACAAAGCAAACAAGTACCCATACTCATGATGCTTATAGTTCTTTGGAAAAGAAGACATTAGAGAAATAATTTGACTCTCTCATCACCGCCATCCTCCCCCAAACTATAAATACTAATGGAATAAGTATGATAAACAAAAAGTTTAAAGCTTTAAGAGAAGAATCCTTACCAAATTAGGAGGAATTAGGGATGGGTATGGTTGTCAGGAATAACTTTCCTGAGAGGTAACCTTTTTTTTTTTTTTTTGCTAAAATCTCAGGGATGAACGAAAGATAACAAAACAAAAAGGATGATTGCAGAGCATTCCTGAAGCAGAATTATTTGAATAATTTAAAGGCAGATGCCAGCCTGCGAACCCAAAGGTCGCCAGTTCGATTCCCCAGCCAGAGCACATGACCAGGCTGCAGACCAGGTCTCCAATCGGGTCTGTGGCTGGAGGCAGGTGAAGCACAACCATACATTGATGTCTCTCTCCCTCTCTGCCTCTCTCCCTTCCCCTCTTTCTGAAAATAATGAAATAAAATATTTTTTTAAAAATAAAATAAATAAAGGCAAAGTGTTCCTAGTGAGAAGCAATGAAAGATTAGCACAATAGGAGATGAAGAGAGGTAAGGATGTTACAGGTCATTCTAAGAGTATACATAAATATGAAAACTTGTAGATCTGGCCAATCAATTTTTGACTTACTTTCTATTATTTTAATGCACATTAGTTACATTTACAATTCATAATATTAAAATGTTATATATCTTAAAAATTATAAGATAAGGTCACATTGAGCCTACATTTTCACATGAAGACAATAGATAATCAACCAACCACTTTACCAAATAGATAAGTCATGAGTTCTTTGTCACAGTCTTCATTGGCCAAGTTCACTCATATGTATTTTCTGATCATCCCCAGAAGTTTTGTAAGTTTGCAAGCCCATATATTGTTTTCTACATTATCCCTAAGATCCAGCCCTGATTTTGTGTCTACTATAGGGAGTGAATTATCACCTTGCTTCCTGTGGTTACACCTTGATATCTAGCCCTTCCAAAATACTTTACAAGGTGTCATCCTCCTGCACATCTAGCAAAGGGATTTCTGAGCATGGCTAACTTCCCAAGTTGTTCTTTTCCATCCATCTATTAATACGTCCTGACAATATTTATTTAGTCTACCAAATGTTTCCTTTGGCCATGCTTTTCACATATTCATTTGCTTTCCAATGGATTTATACTTCATTAGTAATTCAGTAATATACCAGTCCCAGTCAACAGATATAACCACAAACTTCAGCCTCTTCCCATCTGTCTTTTTCACCTTTTGTTCATTAAGCAATGAAAAGTCATTTCTCAAATTATATTAGATAGATTGGTTTCAAGGGGCACTCTTTTAAAAAAATAAACAAAACATATGAGAGAAAGAGTTTACAATAAGTATGCAATTATTTGGGGCTCAACTATAGTTCCTTCAATTAATGAAAGTTTTCTTAACATTTTACTTCTAAGAAAAAGATGCAAATAAATGGAAATAAAGTGTTGAACACAAAGGTATAGATATATTTCCAGAGGTAACCATAGAGCACAGGGTACTTTTACCTTTTACATTAATTTCTGAGCTAATTTTCAACGAGAATAAATATTCAGAGTAGAGGCTATAAAAAGGACTAGTAGATTCCATGTCAACAAAGAAATTCACTGTCATATTAAATGTATTTTTCATATGCCAAGAAAGGAAAGTTCCTGGCCTAGTACTTTGTACTGCTTTGTATTTAGTCATGGCCTATTTTTGTTTAAAGATTCTATTTATTATTTTTAGAGAGGGGGAAAAAAAGAGACATCAATGTATGGTTGTCTTTCACCTGCCTCCAGCTACAGGCCTGGCTGGATGGAGACCTGGCTTGCAACCAGGGTATGTGCCCTGGCTGGGAGTTGAACCAGTGACCTTTGGGTATGCAGGCTGGTGCCTATCCACTGAGCCACCAGCCAGGGTGAAACATCAGTCTATTTTCTGCTTACAGCATCTTTTTGGCAAATTCAATGATGTAAATTAACATATCCACTGTGCCACCGGCCAGAGCTATGGCCTAATTTTTGATGAATGCAGTGAAATGCAGACTAGTATGTTTTATAGAGGTATAATATTAAAGTGAACCATAAAATTCACTCACCTAAGATATCCCATTTCTGAAAAACTGAAGATTTTATTATCATTGAGCAGTCTCTATTAAAGATGTTACCAAGCTAGCCCTGGCTGGTAGCACAGTGGTTAAGGCACCGGCCTGCTAACCCAAAGATCACAGGTTCGATTCCCCAGCCAGGGCACATAACCAGGTTGCAAACCAGGTCTCCAGTCCAGTCTGTGGCTGGAGGCAGGTGAAAAGAAACCATACATTGATGTCTCTCTCCCTCTCTGCCTCTCCCTTCCCCTCCTTCTAAAAAAAAAATATTGAAATAAAAAAGTCTTAAAAAAAAAAAAAAAAAAAAAAAAAAAAAAAAAAAAAAAAAAAAAAAGATGTTACCAAGCAAGTAGACATCACATATATACATAATTTCTAGGCATTTGTTGAAGAAAGATTGTCCAACAGATTTCCCTTAGAGATTGGCTGAAATCACTTCCTGTTCTAGCGGGTGGCTGACAGGCCCCCCCTGCTGTATTTGTTAGCATCCTACTTACAGCCCTTCTTCCGACTTGCCAATGTTAATGGCCCTTTTCCTAGCAGCATCCTAAGAGAGACCTTCACCCCATCAGCTTTGTGTCCCCTGGCCATTGTGGTTCCAATTTGTATCATTGTAGTCTTTTATCAATTTGCTCAGCAATCCTGAGGTAGCCATGTTTTTCAGGATTTGGCTAACATTTGTCTCTTGATACAAAAAGCTTTAGGGGAAAAAATCATTCCAAATGGCATAACGAATGTTTTAGTCACTAAATTTCTTGGGAGTTTAAATTAAAATTAAAATTAAAATGATGTGCTTTGTACTTGGATTTTCCTGTACATAAGCCTTTAATGCCAGCTAAATAACAAAGGGGGTCATTAATGTAAAATTCAGCCTAAAGTCAATTGTATTACAAGCACTCAATGCTTGTACATTCTTAATGTAACAAGAAGTCTGAAAGGCACTTAACTGGATACAGCTGTATGCAAATTTGCATTAAACTACTGAAGGTTAGAAACAGATATTATTTTAATCTTGAAAAATAAACCACTAAATGTCTAGCATTTGGGTCTGTTAAGCTCATCTACTAATGATTCCCCCATTAAAGCATAATAAAGTATTTGAAAGTTGATCCAGCCTTTTGCACATGGTAAACAAAGAGACTGGAACTACAGCAGCCTCTGCCAAAAAGCAGCAAGAAGATTCTTGAATATATACATGCTCATGCAGCTGTCACTCACCCTTCCTGTATTACGTATTTTGAGAGAATTAAACAAAAATATGTGCCACTTATCTAAAACTCCCAAATTTGCCTTTTGGGAAGGTAGCATAAAACATAGTCTGATTCAGAAAGCTCTTATCCAATAGAAGGCAAATATATTTTTAAAGATAAAAGAAAAATATTGTTACAGATAAAAATGTGAGTGGAAGTACAAAAGATTTGCCTCCTCAGTTATAAGTGTGGTCCCACAAGGAAGCACACAGAATAATATAATCATTACCATTCTCAGCCATACTACATTATGCTATCTGTAGTTCTCAACCAGAAAACTAAGATATGCCTATATGCATCTGTAAACAAATTGTTTATTAAGTCATGAGATACATGGATATTTCTCAAACTAAAAAATCTTAATACATAAAAGATAGGAAGTAAGAAATGATCAGAAAGAATAAACGGATCATTCCTTGCTGAATGTGTTTACTGTCCTTAAGCAACATAAAGGGATACCTTGAACATTTTCAAAATGTTGTCAAGTTCAATTTTATAATATCCTTAGTTTCTTTTTAAACCTAATATGTTTTTCCCTGTAAACTTCAAGATTAATATACCTCAAAATTAAATTTTGCTAGTATAATGCTAATAGAAAATATAACAATTTCCTTAATTGAAAACTCAAAAGGATTTTTAAAATAATTACTTTATGGATCTTGTCTGGCTTGTTTTCTTGATTAATATAAATAAAATAGATTTTTATCATTTATGGCTACCTACCTCAAAAAGAACAAGTTTATAAAAAGGAGAAAAGGAAGGAAGGAAGGGGGAAAAAAAAAGAAAGAAAAGGCAAGGCAAAAGAAGGAAAAAGAGGACAAGGGAAAAACATTAATTTATTTAACAAATAGTTAATTATACTATTGTCAGATGAAATGCAAGGGATACGCTGATAAATGAGAAAATATAAGATTCCTACCTTCAATAAATTTAGTCTAATTTAAAAGCCAGATATCAATTAAGTAATGATACAAAGGAAATAAAAATTGTAATTATGGTATATGATAAGAAAGAATTTTTAATAAAAATTTAAAATAGGAGGTTAGATAAGGTGTGAAGAAGTGAAAGCAGAGTAAGAGCTAAAGATTAGGTGGGTGGGAGGGGAAGTTTAAAGTGCATTCCCTACCCCTACAAACGAACATGTAAAAAGGCCCTGGGCTGGGTTGGAGATTAAAGTAAAGGTACTGAAACAATGTTAATATGTCATCAAATTATGTTGCCAGATAAAGCTAGAGATGTAGCTCAAAGCTAGAGTGCATAAGGTTTTGTGGGCCTTGTTCAAGGTCTTGGTCTTTGTTCATTGGAATAAATCTGACTAGTAAGAACCCATTGAAGAACAATGTTTTATTTTTTTTTTAATTGAGGTAACATTGGTTTATAACATCATATAAGCTTCAGGTGTACAATAGTATAATTTGACATTTGTGTATATTATGTTGGCTCACCACTGAAAGTCTACTTTTCATCCATTATCATACAATCAACCCCCTTTACCTGACTTCTCACCATTTTATTCTCCTTTTCCTCTGGTTATCCAACAATCTGTTATCTGCTTCTATTAGTGTGTTTTTAGATTTTTTTGTTTCCTTGTTTGCTCATTTGTTTTTATTCTGTTTATATTTTACATATGAGTAAAATCATACCCTATATGTCTTTTTGTATCTGACTTATTTCACGCAGCATGATACACTCTGGGTCCATTCATGTCCCAAATATCAGGATTTCACCTTTTTATTTACTTTTTATTGAATTTTGTGAAGTGACATTGGTTTGCAAAACCATTCAGATTTCAAGTGTACAACTCAATAAAACGTCACCTGCACACTGTGTTGTGCAACTATCCTTGAAAGCAGTTTCTCTCTGTCTCCCTTTGCCCACCTTCACCTAAGCCCCACCCTGTGCTCTCTCTGGCTTTCGCCACACTGTTGTCTGTGTCTTTATGTTACATGTATATCATTTTTTGCTTAACCCTTTCACATTCTTTCATCCAGTCTCCCAGCCCCTCTCTCCTCTGACAGCTGTCAGTCTGTACCATTTGTCCATGCTTGTTGCTATATTATGCGTTAGTTTATTTTGTTCATTACATTACACATATACATAAGTGAGATTATATGGTGTTTCACTTAGAATAATAATCTCTACATCCATCACTTCCTTATGGCTAAGTAGTATTCCATTGTATTTATATGCCTCATCTTCATCTATTCATCTGTTAATGAACACTTGGGTTGTCTCCATGTCTTGGTTATTATAAATAATGCTGCAATACAGAGTTGCATATATCTTTTTGAGTTAGTGTTTTTTGTATTCTTCAAATAAATCCCCTGAAATGGAATAGCTGAATCATTGAACAGTTCTATTCTTCATTTTTTTAAAGAATTTCCATACTGTTTTCCACAGTGGCTGCACCAGTCTGCATTCCCACCAGCAGTACACTAGGATTCCCTTTTCTTTGCATGCTCACCAGTACTTGTCTTTTTGATAATACCAATTCTGACAGGTGTGAGGTGAGATCTCATTGTGGTTTTTATTATACTTCCCTAATAATTGGTGAGGGTCAATATTTTTACATATGTCTATTGGCCATTTGTCATGGTGACTATTTTAAGTAAAAATCTGACATCACCAGATAGGCACTTCCAAACAATATATCTAGCTGCAATGAAAGAATACAAGAGTGACTATAAATAGTTCAGTTTTGGAGCGTGAGAATAAATGGCTTCTTGGAATGGTTTACTAGAGGTAAGAGGAAGAAAGGTGGACATATTGGAGAAATATATCAGAAGTAACTGATAAGAATTAATGATAACCCTTTCTGTCTCCGCGGTGGCCATGGCTCCCATGAAAAAGCCTGTGGTGAAGAGGGGCAAAAAAAAAGAAACAGGTTTTGAAATTCACCCTTGACTGTACCTACCCTGTAGAAGATGGAATCATGGACACTGCCAATTTCGAGCAGTTCCTTCAAGAGAGTATCAAAGTGAATGGAAAAGCTGGGAACCTCGGTGGAGGGGTGGTAACCATTGAAAGAAGCACGAGTAAGATCACCCTAACTTCCGAGGTGCCTTTCTCCAAAAGGTATTTGAAATATCTCACCAAAAAGTATTTGAAGAATAACCTATGTGACTGGTTGTGCGTAGTTGCTAACAGCAAAGAGAGTTATGAATTGCGTTACTTCCAGATAAACCAGGAAGAAGAGGAGGAGGAAGATGAGGATTAAAACTCCTTTATCAGACGCATTTTGTACTTGTTCTTAAATAAGAGCAATTTAACTGCTAAAAAAAAAGAATTAATGATAAATTGCATATATGGGTTATGTTTCTGACATGTATAATTCGATAAATGGTAGTACCATTCATTGAGAATAAGAAAACTAGAAAGAGTGGAGCAGGAAAGAAAAAAATGAGTTCTGCTTTGGACATGTTAAATTTGAGGTGTCTTTTGCTACACTGCATAATATATAAATTTAAAAGTATTTAGTGGTACATTGTGAAATTCCATATAAATAATAATATTACTATCCCAATATTTTTTTCAATTTTTATTTATTATTTTTCAGAGAAAGAGGAAGAGAGAAAGGCAGAGAGGGAGAGAAACATCAATGAATGTATGGTTGCCTTTCACTTGCCTCCAGCTATAGATCTGGGTGGAGACCTGGCCTGCAACCTGGTTATGTGCCCTGGCTGGGAATCAAACCAGTGACCTTTGGGTTCACAGGCCAGTGCCTTATCCACTGTGCCACCAGCCAGGGCTAATATCCCAATAATTTAAAACTCAAATTAATTGAAAATATATACAGCATCAGAAGATTTCCAACTAGAGCCCTATATCTAGCCTCAATAATACTCAGGTATGAAACTAGAATAAAAGCACTTTTACACATGCAAATTCCCAAATATTCATTCCTTTGAACTTTTTTTCAAGAGGTTAATGAAGAATGTATTCTAACAGCCTAAGTGTCCATCAGTGGATGATTGGATCAAAAAACTTTGGTACATTTACACAATGGAATACTACACAGCAGAAAGAAAGAACTTCTAACCTTTGCAACAACATGAATGGAACTAGAAAGTATTATTCTTAGTGAAATAAGCCAGTCAATGAAAAACAAATACCATATGATCTCACCCATTTCAGGACAATAATGAACAAAACAAACAAGCAAACCAGAACCAGATACATGAATACAATGAATAGATCTCCAGTGGGCAGAGGAGTGGGAGGAGAGAGGAGGAGGCAAAGAAGGGGAGCATTTTAGTCAAGGAACTAGTATGGAAGAACCATGGATATGGACAACAAGTGGGATTGACTTTGGTGGGGAAGGGGACAGAGGGAAAGAAAAAGGGGATGGATGTAATAAAACAACAATAAAATTAAATTTAAAAAAATAATGTATTCTGTCAAAATGGGTTATGAGTCAAGATTGAGGTAATCAGATTCAGAAAGAGAGAACCTAAACCCAAAAGAGAAGTCACCTCCACTGAAAGCATTTTACAGAGTTTTTACACAACATGGAAATACTTGGCTGTATAAAAGTGTAGGAGATGCAGAGAAATTAAGCAAATAAAAGTAAGACAATTATTAACTCCAAGGTAAAAAAAAGTAAGTATGTAACAAAAATGTAATAATAGCCCTGGATGGTGGCTCAGTGGGTAAGACATGGGCCTGCGAACCCAAGGGCCCATGCCAGGGCACATGGCCAGGTTGACGGCTGGATTTCCAGCCAGGTCCTTAACTGGGGGCAGTTGAAGGGTAACCGTACATTAATGTCTCTCCCCCTCTCTGCCTCTCTCCCTTCCCCTATCTCTAAAAATGCTGAATAAAATCTTTTAAAAAATAAATAAAAGTTTTTAAAAATGTAATCATAGAATACTATTTGGTTTACAGGTTGCAAGCCAGGTCTCCAGCCAGGTTTGTAGCTGGGGCCCATGAAAGGCAATCATGTGTTGATGTCTCTCTCCCTCTCTGCCTCTCTCCCTTCTCTTCTCTCTGAAAATAATAAATAAAATTCTTAAAAAAAAAAAAAAAAAAAAGGAATACTACTTGGTTTAAGAGTAAACAATACTTAGATAGTAAAAATAACATAAAAAACATACAATTTTTATAAATAATATATATTTAAAACAGTATGGGCAAGGACCCATCTTTCCAAAACTATGAGAGAACAGTGTCTGACAGAAACATACATTTCCTCTATGTGATAAACCTTGTCTGGGGTATTAAGAAACCATAAACTCTATCCTCTCCCTAGGAGTCAGGACTGTCTCTTTTCCTCTCTACTACATTTCGGTGGGTGATGGATTGTTTTATTAAAGTTTGCCTTATCTACATTCCTCGAGAATATATTTACCTATGTGTAAAAGTGCATTCTAACTTCATTTCTGGACTTTGACTATACTTACTATACAATTGAAGAAAATGTGTTGTTAAACAGATCAATACAGAAAACAATTAACCCTTTACTGACCCCAAAGGACTTAGTGTTTGTTGTCCAACAGAGCTGGAAAGAGTAGAAATGTACCAACTTTCACAAGAGGAATTATAGCAGTGTGATAGAAAGGTAAGGATACTAAAGGACCAAGATGACAAAGAACTTGAGAAAAGATATCGAATGGAGTAAGCTGAGGAGGATGCACCCTAAAAGACTAGAATTAAAGATACTGTGAACATTTGCTCTCAAATTTTTAACACCTTCTGACTATGCATGAGTTGGATTATACCAATGAAACTTGAAGAAAAGAACTGGCCAAACCTTGTAGATTTTGTGCATTTGTTCAGCTATTTTTTTCTTTCTTAATGAGCTCCTTCTTCCTCCATAATATGAGGCAAATGTCTGGGTCTGACTACCCATTGTTCAGGTTTCCAATTAAGTTCCACCTCTTCCAAGACACCTACCATATTACAGAGTCCTCACAGATCCCCTATCTGCCCTCATAATTTTACACTTCTTCCTTTATTAATCACTCTATTGTCTATTGTTAAGACAATACCTCATGCAGTTATATTATGAGGGCCTGAAGTTTTAATGTTTCTGCCATTTTTACAAATATTAACATAAAGTGATTTATAGTTTGATGTTAATACACAGCAACCTACCACATGTCTATGTATATAAATTGTGTTCAATCCATTGTAAAAGTAATCTATGTGTCTATATATTATCCTAATAAATTCCTAATATTTCTGATTATAATGTTTTAATTCATGTTTAAATTGTTGAACTTTATGGAATTTTGTGAGTCAGTTGTTAAACACAGCCATTAAAAATTAAACTGTTGGGCCCTGGCTGGTAGCACAGTGGATAAGGCGCTGGCCTACAAACCCAAAGGTTGCTGGTTTGATTCCCAGCCAGGCACATAATCAGGTTGCAAGCCAGGTCTCCAGCCAAGTCCATAACTGGAGGCAGGTAAAAGGCAACCATACATTGATGCCTCTCTCCCTCTCTGCCTCTCTCCCTTCTCCGCCCTCTAAAAATAATAAATAAAATCTTTTAAAGAATTAAATTGTTTTGCCCTGGACTGGTGGCTCAGTTGGTTGGAGTGTCATCCCATACACCAAAAGGTTGTTCAATTCATGGCCAGGGCACACACCTAGGTTGTGGGTTTGATTCCGTCAGGTCATGTACTACAGGAGGCAACCAATCAATGTTTCTCTCTCTTTCTCTCTTTCCAGTCTCTCTTTAAAATTAATAAATATGTCCTTGGATGAGGATTTTAAATGTTAAATTGTTTTTAAATGTAAGTTACCTTAAATATTTAAAATTATCAAAATAAATTGTCTTAAAAATAAAGGTAATAAATACTCAAAAGTCATCACTCCCTAGTTGTTTACATTTTACTAATACCTTGCTCTTCAGATCATTTACATCTATCCTGTCCTGATGGTAGAAATAGATAACTGTGCTTGACCAGGCATCCCCTCCCAACTCTGCTTTAATCCTGTTGGTAGCTTACAATTGGCTAAGGTGGATTGTTCAGTCCATGAAATTTCAAAAAATGCCAAAAATGGGCCTTATTATTTTGTTGATTTTTATTGTCTTTGCTGTCTAATGCAGATGAAACTTAAAAGCATGTCATGTCTATAACAAAAATGTTGTGAATAACATAAAATTGAAGAAACATTCCTTCAGTTTTTACAAACTATTATTCAGCAAAACAAGTTGCTGATATCATTGACTAACCTACGGGTTACAATATATTCTTCATTGGTTCATTATTGTCTTCCCATATACAAAAATATCAACTAAGAGCCATGAAAATACATTTGGTCATCAGTTGTCATCATAGTGAGGCTATAGAGAACAGTTCATCAAAAGTTAAAGAAATTATTTTGAGGCAATCAATTGAGTATATGGAATTTATAGTAACAAATGTATATTTTATTGTTTAGCTTGTATATTGCATATTCTTTACAAAAGTAAAGTTTATAATAATATGTATAGTTGTGTATAAATATACATAATTTTGGTATAAAGCAAAAATTTAAGTTTGAAGTTTGTAGTGAAATACATAATGAAGCACCCACATAAACTTTTTTCATAAAGCAAGTTGTTAAGTATTTGCCAGCATTTTACTGTCTAGGATAACTGTCTACCATGAAAATTCCCAAGTCTCAATCCCTCAGATTTTAAATCAGTGGATCTGGGATGAGTCCCAGCAATCTTTTTTTGAAACAACAACTTTTTTTTTTTTTTCTATAGTGGCAGCCTTAGGTTTGATTAGAGAGAAGAGAAAAACAAATAGTAAAATATATATTGTTTCAGTTAAGGATACAGAGACTTCCTTTAAGGAAAACCTACAGATGAAAGGGATCACATTCTCTTTTTTGAGGAGGGAAAATAATCTATGTTCATGATCTGCACTGGAAATTATACAAAACAAGTCTATTTATAAATTAAAACTAAAATATATTTCTTCAGTTTATACTTATTTCCTAAATTATTCATTTAACACTGTCACAATAGTCAAAATTAGTGTTGGAATAAGAAACTACTTCAGAATTATTCATAAATATGGATGTCTATTATAGTTTTTCTTCATACTAGAAAATGCATAATAACAATTGTTTTCAGTCCTAGGATGAAGATTTAGCTTGTGGAATGTTGCACTAAAGTAGTCGTTATTCATATACCAATCTGTAACTTGCACCATTGAAATTTGTATTTTCTGATTTTCTAATTACCCCCTTTAATACTTTATCAATATTTCTACACTTATAGTAGACAAATACTTTGAAACTTTTTCTCCTGGTTTCATGATGTGATAACCCTGTATTACAACCATATAAATGACTTTACCCATAAAAATGGGTTTTGAAAACAATTCTCATGAGAAGCCCTTAGACACCCAGTTACTGATTCTATTCAATTCTGTTAATCACTCTTAACATGTTTACATAAAAACCGCCATGATTTTATGTCTTTATTGTTGAACAGTTCCCTGCACATAAATGTTAAGAAAGAAATAGTGAGCCTGCCCAGGAAGGCTAACTAAACCATCAAAAAGGATCAAGAAAGGTATTAATAAAAGTATCTGAATTGTTAAAAATAGATGGACAGTAACTCACTGAGTAAATTCAAACCTATTTCCTCACTTTCCCCCAAAATAAATAGATACATAGTACACCTCCATAACTAATGTATGTTCACTGTCCCCATTCATTGCATGTTGGAACATACCCAAGTTATTTAGATGGACTATAACATAGTAGCCTTGATATGATTAGCTGTAGTTACCTTCAAAAGACCACATTCTCCCATTTTGTAACACATTTAAAGGTGAAAAGAAAATGTGTATATCAACTTCAGGTGGTGACCACACAATATACAGATGATGTATTATAGAATTGAACACCTGAAACCTATACAATTTTCCAGTATCACTCAATAAATTCAATTTAAAAAAGAAACTATATATATCAACTGTGAGGGAAAAAGGAATGATTTCAGGCAGCATTAAGCAGATCATATTTTCTAGACATCCTCACTTCTGGGGGCCTCTGGAAATCAAAATATGATGAATCTTCACATAAAAGAAGACAAACAGGTTTCTCACTTTATCTGCCCTTAAATAGCTAATACAAAAGTAACCAGCTACATTCACAGCAGGTCTTATAGGATAAATTAATTCAAAGCCTTAGCAACATTATAATAATGAAAATTAAACTTTCCCTGTCAGCAGCTTAACTTAGGTAAAATTTCTAATTAAAAATGTCTCTTTGAAAGTTTTGGAAATCAATAAATCCAATTCATCTGTGACACTAGAGACAACTTAAGACTTTATAATTAAATAACCAAAGGAAAAATTATTCAAAGTGCTTTTTCTGTCTTAAAATTTGAAAAATCATGCTTAAAATGAAAAGTCCTGTGTTTCCCACTTATGGTAAGTTGTGTCTTAGTCAAAATATAATTCTCATTATTAAGTTTTAATATAATAAAATAAATTTTATACTTATTTACAATTTTTTAAATATAAATTAAGCACCCAGAATAAAAAATGTGGCTAAACATAAGTAGAATGATTACTTGAAGCTTTAAATTACTTATAGTTAGAAGGCAGGAATATGTTTTTAGTCTCTCTGTTAATTACTTACAAAGAAAACTCACCAAAATAATTTGTTAATATTTTTTGGTTTTACTCTTCTATTTGCTAAGAAAAAAAAGCACTTTGGAAATCTATGCAAACAGAAATTCATCATAGATTATAATTAATAAAAAGCTAATTTTTGAATGTACATTATCCAATGTTATATTTTTCACCTGGAAAGACATGTAAGAATTTCAACTCACTGTTTGTCTTAATGTTCAGATAAATGACAAGTTTTCTTTAGAAGTATGTTTAAAATATTTTTTGGATCAAATGAAGATGTCTCTCCTATTCTTACTAGTGCCAACCATATGATTTACACACAGTTTAATTATTCAGATGTTTATTATGTTCTACATAATGAAATTTGGACCCTCATATTTTCTTCCTACATGCTCGATGCAGGCTGCAATTATAGCCACAGATATCTGTTTATTTGATGAATTTTGCTTCTTCTGCATAGTTTGATAAATATGGAAATAAGTCAAAACCTACTTTATATACAGTAATTAAAGTGAAAAATCTAGTCATGATGCAAATCCTTAATTGGACTCCAGGAGAGATATGCAGAATTTCTCTTTAATAATATGGGATGACTGGGGACAGAAAAACAAAGCACACTAAAATATGGTTTAGAAGCACAATTAATCACAAAACAGAAAACAACCAATTTAGCATAGCTCATTCAGTGACTCTCATGGCTCAGGTAATGTTCTTTTAATCATCTGGCTCTAATATTAAGGTTGTGTCATGTGCATCTGAAATAAAATACAATATATATGCTGACTTCAGTGTGAAACGTGTTCTTTGGTCTAATTTGTAAACAGAGCCCTTTCATAATAAAATCCTTGGACTACTTAATGACATGTAAGTGAATGATCAAAACAGTACAAAATGGTTTTAACTGTATTCTTTAAATATATTAATTATTTAGACATAAATAAAGATGCAAATAAATAAATCTTCAGATCTCATGATAATTTGTTAGTCCCTAATAAACTAGAAACAACTGGCTAAGGTATTCTTTAGGTTTATGCCAATAAAAAGATACACTTGTTATGCAAAATTAATTTACTACACCCTGAGATGGTATAAATGTGACTAGAAAACAAATCATAAAAATATCTAAGTAATCTAACACTATTTATTTTCATGTGCAATATATGCATTTCTGTAATCAGGTAAAGATTAGCCATAGCCCTCCTCTAATTTGATTGTAAAGATACTATTTTCCATATAGGTTTTTATAATATAACATTAAGACAATAATTATTTGAGTAGCCTTAACCAGAAATAAACACTGGATTTATATTGCTACTTTGTTTGAATAGAAATCTCATTATTCAGTTCTTCTGTAGAATTGTCACCATTACATGTTAAGCACATAAACTACTGCATTAGAATTTGGATATGGTCCCTCTCTAAATTTATTTGGAAGTACCTAGGTATATCAAAAATGCCCATGTGTTTGTGTCCTGAGAGAAGAGGTATACATCTCCATGCCTCATAGACAGTTGATGACATTATCATAGGGATCATTCTTCTGTTCCCCAGATGTGTCCATCAGGAGAGACCATGACTGCAGCCTCCATGCTGAGAGTAACTGAAATCAGAGAGGCTTGATGTCCAGTATTCAAGTCACTGCAAAACTCTTTGTAACCCAGGAGACCTACCTTCTCAAACAGATGAAAGGAACCAAAGACAATTGAGTTTAGATGGAGTCTTCTCCTTATTTCCCAAGATGACCTGACATCTCTATGAGGCACCTGCCATAAAATTTAAAGGCTTCAGGGAGGCTGCCCTTTGATGTCTCTTAATGACAGCTGGACAGCCTTTGATGTCCTCCTACTGCATACATTTTAGTTTGCACACTGAAGTGCAGTTTCAAGCAATTTTAGTTTGCAAATAATTTCTACACCCTATTAAGGAATATTGATGTTGCTTATCTCTAAAGCACATTTACAACCAAGAAAGTGAAAAATGTGTTGAATTGTAGAAAAAACATGCCTGAGTTTAATTGTAATTGATTTGATATTAATATCCAAACTTATAGTGGAAAATGGATTTATTGTGTAAATTTCACATTGGCCAGCATGCTTTTCTCATGTAATAACACCAACAAAAGTAATAATATCCTAGTTCTTTCAGATTAATACAGCAGATTTATTTTTAATACAGCAGATTTAGAAGTAAAGTGCTACATGTAAATAGTATATACTTGATAACTTTCAGGAATATTTAGAAGATAGAAATGTGCTTTCTTATTTACTGAATTTTTGCTTCCCCACTTCCATTATAATTAGAGCTTTACCTTTGGCAAAGATTATTCATGTTGTTTACTCTTTTAATTTTCCATTTCTCAATGTCAGATATTCCTAATCTCAAATTCTGGAAATAAAAGCAATTAACTCTTCTTCACACTTTTAGACAAATTAATGATTTTTTCCTGCAGTTCAAATTATATGTATACACCTGGACTTTTCCTATGGTGAGCATGAGAAGAAATGGCAAGGAAATAATGTTTTAGTGTCCCTGGAAGGTAAATTTCTAATTGAGTTAGATAGATGCTTTTGGATCACCTCTATCCATTTGATATTATCAGGTAAAAATAAAACTATGATGCATTGAAAAGTTGTATCTACATTATTTGGAGAATAATTAAATAATATGAGGTGATTCCTTAGTAATTAATGATTTACTTAATTGACTGTTTCAAGCCAAAATTACTTATTGGTCTCATATTGTAGGAATTGTGTTATAACTAAAAAAATCTAAAATTGGTTTAATTTTAAACTGTGTCATATAGAATTGCCTTTATAACTGTAATATTTAAAATATGATAGAACTACAATTTCTGATAGCTCTTCTCCAAAACTAAAAAAAAAATTATTCTTGAAATTTTAGCCTACAGTGATGTATTCCTAAAGAGAGATATTTATTTCAAAGATTATTACAAACATTTATAGATTTATAGTTTACTAGCAGGTTTTATTTTCTTCCATAACAAAAAAAAAAAAATTAAGTTCCACTATCTACTAGAATGCTTGTGTTATTAGCATACAACAACTCTTTCTTAAGTGCCTATATGATGCACATATGTATATATGCTGTTGTATTATGTTAAACTTTTTAAAGGATAAAATGATGCCTCCTGTTTAAGTCTATGGACAACAGTGTAGTGATTGTGGGGTAGGGAGAAATAAGGAGGGGATATAAGGGGGATAAATGGTAATGGAAAAACCTAAATTAAAAATTAAAAAATAAATTTATGGTGGAAAGAAGGGGAAGGGACCAGTCAAAGAACATGAATAAATGATCCATAGACATGGACAACAGTGTGGGAACTAACTGTGGGAGCAGGGGGCGGGATGCGCAGAGGCAGGCAAAGAAGGAACAATTAGGACAACTGTAATACAATAACATTAAAAGTGATACAAATAAATTTAAAATAAAAAATGAAAAAATAAAAGTCCAACAGATTATTGCCATCATTGCCCAAAAAAGAGGGGAGGCAGATTGAAGATAGAGGGGGGAAATTAGTAAAGCAATGTTTCCTGGTGTCTGACAATAATGCTGTCACTACAAGGTAGAAACAACCTCAGCCTTCTCTTTGGAATGTATAGGCTTAACTGCATGTTATAAAGCTATTTTGATCCAGTAAAATAATTTCTTATTTCTCTCTAAATAATTTATAGAAGGATCTAGAAATCAGGAACCTTAAATTTTAAATGTGTTATTTTTTAAGTGTAGGTTGAATATTTATCTAACATTCCTTTATCATTTAAACTATCATAGAGCATTTTAAATATCTAAAAGTGAATATACAATATTACATAACATATGGTTAATATATAAAAACGATAACTAGCATTTATACGTCATGTTACATGCCAATTATATAACCAACAAAACAGCTCTTACTCCTCTAACAGGTTACAAATACATGTGAGAATACCAAGCTTTAAATAGCAGATAACACTCACACTCTGTGAAATATGGTCACAGAAGACCCTCGCTGTTTCATGATCTGAAAATAAAAATTATTATTATTTTCTAAAGGCATGTTTTACAAAAGCAAAACAAAAAGCTTTCACTTTCTCTCCAACCACCCACAATTTGGGTAGTTACTAAGAAATCTGTTGTTTCATAAATTTCAAATGCTATACTTGGAGCCAAACTCAAAACTCCTTTGTCACATCTCTACAAAATACTTCAAATTTTAAAAGTGGAGTTTAGCCTGGCTGGTGTGGCTCAGTAGATTGGTGCCAGCCTGCGAACCCAAAGATCACTGGTTCAATTCCCAGCCGGGGCACATGGCCAGGTTGCAAGCCAGGCCTCCAGCCAGGTCCGTGGCTGGAGGCAGGTGAGGGGCAACCATACATTGATGCTTCTCTCACTTCCTTCCTTCCTCTCTGCCCTCCTCTCTGAAAATAATGAATAAAATCTTTAAAAAAAAAAAAAAAAAGTGGAGTCTAATTCAGATAGTACAATTGTTAATTAATATCTTTCAATATTTATAATTCTCTCTCATTTACCATGTGTAAAACTAAATTGAAGGAAAAAAAGACTATTCATTTGCTCATCATAGGTCTACAATTCTACTGGGAGCAGTAGTTAGCTTTCATTGAAACTAAAAGTGTTAAGAATCCTAAATCTTAGATAAAATATTTTGCAAAATGTTCACCACCCAATTACAATAATCAATGCAGTGTACCACCCCTCTCAAAAAAAAAGATATAAATTCAAGCCACATAATCTCAATCATTATTACAGGGAAAGAAGACATAATTCACAGAATAAAAATGTCATTATAAAATATGTTGGGATGGAACTAAATTAAGTTTATTATTGTTCAGAATATAATACAAATATTATGATCATGAGCAATTATGATGTGTTTTTCTAGTCCTACAACCCAACAAGCAAATATGTCTGTTATATCCATAAATCTGCCCTTGAGAGAATAATAATATAACTAGTAAACCTTCCAAATATGTGCTTCAAGCACAAGACACTCATCTCCTCCTCACTCATCCTTGCACACTCATTTCAACTTTTCACAGTAGGTGAAATCATTACCCATGTATTACAGAGGATGCAACTGGGGCATAGAAAGATAAAGTACTTTACTGTAGGTCACACAGTAAGTAAGCAAAAGTATTTTTGAGACAGTGCTTACTTGGCTGCCTGGTTCAGAATAAAAGGACATTAAGCTCCTAAGAAGCCCTGCAGGCAACTAAACTTTTTCTTCTTCAATTTCTGAAAGAATGGCACCAGACCTCACCATAAAAGAGAAAGAGAAAGTCAGACAGAGATGGCCAGTGAAATGTGAGTGAGGAGCAGCTAACCTAGTTAGTCAGATGTCCTGAAAACCATCATTCATAAAAGGAAATGATCATAGAGCTTAGAAACTCATCCCTTGCGTGATGTAAAAAGCCTTCCTTTTGGGAGAGGTAATTTTTTGGAGAAAACTCTGGAGTGATACCAGAAATGAGGAGTGGGTACAAACCTAAAGTCACCCAACAGACATGAACAATCTAAGGCTGACTGAACTGGGTGTGAAAGCCAAGATGAAGGTGGGGCAGGAGGAGCTGGAGAAGCAGAGCAGTGTGGACAAATAGCAGAGAAGTAGGGAAATGTCCAGAGTGTCAAGTGCAATAGACAGACATTCCATAAGAGGAACAAACCCATTCAATACAGTAAAAGAAAGGCAAACAAATTTGTGAAGATTTGCACATAGTAGCAAAGCCTCCATCACTGAACATTAATCTAATGAGTGCAAGGCTGCAAAGCCCAGCCTCAGAAACCATGGAAGAGCAAATTCAGGCCAAAGGAACTGAAGAGATATGAAAACAGCTGATGGAGAGAACAGAAGGCCACCACTTAGTCATCATCAGAAAATATTTACCCATTCCTGTATCAGAGCAGGTAATGCGGTCAGAGAAAGGGTTGCCCTGGCACAGTCTATAATTAATTGCAATGTTTAATTTTATATTTCATAAATGGAGTTAAGAGTTTTTCCACAGAGTCATTAGAGTGTTCTCTAGACAATGTTTTTAATTACAAGTTTAAGAACCTTAATAAGATCTTTGTTATGTTCAAATAACTAAGTACAGCTCGTTCCTAACAAGAAGCTGGTCACCAACCAGATGTGTAGAAGGAGATGACCCAGTTTGCCCATTTCTCACAGACTGATGGAGAACCATGAAAGAGACCAAACAATGCCAAGATCCTTGGTGCTTCATGTCCCTATAAAGTAAATTACCAATTTTATTTCAGGTTATTCTCCACTGCATATCAGAGTACCTGGTATGTGCAGAAGGTATGAGCATAACAGAGTCAATAGGTTGATTAAAATTAGGTAACCATTGGGCAAATTGAGATAGGATTATTGTTCGAGCTTAAATTCTTGAGCATTTTCCTTTTCCTATCTTCACCCTGTTCGTTTGTTTTTTCTTCATCAGTCTTTTTTATTTTCTGTCAGTCCCTTTTTGTTTTTTCTCACCCTGAAGATATCCCTACTTGATGTGATATGCATCATGCTAACCACTTCCCTTCCTGCTCACCTATGTCAATCAAATATAGACAAGTGGTTTAAAAAGTTGTAATATATATATATATATATATATATATATATATATATATGCAGTAGAACATTACTCACCTATAAAAAAGAACAAAAATCTGGTTCTGGCTGGTAGTGCAGTGGATAAAGTACCAGCCTGCGAACCCAAAGGTCACTGGTTTGATTCCCCAACTAGGGCACATAATCAGGTTGCAAGCCAGGTCTCCAGTCATGTTTGTGGCTGGAGGCAGGTGCAAGGCAACCATACAGTGATGTCTTTCTCCCTCTTTGCCTTTCTCCCTTCCCCTCTCTCTAAAAGTAATAAATAAAATCTTTTTAAAAAATAACAAAAATCTTACCATTTATGACAACATGGATGGACCTAGGGTGTATGCTGCTAAATGAAATAAATCAGACAGAAAAAAACACATAACATATGATTTCACTTATATGTGGAATCTAAAGAACAAAATAAACAAGCAAAATTGAAACAGACTCATAGAGAGAAGAAACTAATGATTGCCAGATGGAAAGGGGGTTGGGAGGCTGGGTAAAAGTGATGAAGGGGTCCTAGCTAGTGTGGCTCAGTTGACTGAGGACCTGCTTGTGAACCAAATGGTATCTGGTTTGATTCCCCATCAGGGCACATGCCTGGACTGGAGGCCAGGCCCCAAGATGGGAACATGCAAGAGGCAACAAATTGATGTTTCCTTTTTCTCCCTACCTTTCCCTCTCTCTAAAAATTAATTAATTCATACATTTTTAAAAAAAGAAAAACATGAAGGGATTAAGAAGTACAGATTGGTAATTGAAAATAGTCATGGGGATGTAAACTGCAACATAAAGAATATAGTCAATACAATTATAATTAACTATGTGTGGTACTTCAATTCTAGGGGGGTCACTTTGTAAATTATATAATTGTCTAAGCACTACGATGTATACCTGAAACTAACATAAAATAACATTTAATACCAATCTAATTTAAAACTTAAAATGAAAAAATACAGTTTTCCACCATAAATTCTAATATTAAGTGATGCTATGTGGTCCTTTAGAGTAAAATGTATATCTTTCCCTTTTTTTTCTGAAACTCTTAATGTACATTTTGTTTTATATAATTTTTATTTTTTAAATCTGTAAACATAAATAGGAAAAGAATTTGCTTTGCTTTTCCAGTTCAAATGTAGCCATAGAGATATTTAGTATATGACTTAAATAGAAGTTAGCTAATTTGGAAATCGAATTGAATCCTATCCAATTAGCATAATCATTACAATATAAAACATTTTTCCTGTTATATAAATCCTCCTATTTTAGAAAAATCTGGTAGAAATTAATACAAATAAAAAGTATTATTTTTCAAATTCACTATATTTTAAGTATATCTTATTGATTGTGCTATTACAGTTTTCTCCATTTATTTTCCTTTGACCCTCTCTACCCAGTGCCTGCCTTCCTTCCAGCAATCCCACCCCCTTATGATATGTCCATTTGTCATACATATAAGTCCTTTGGCTTCTCCAATTCCTTTACTATTCTTAACATCCCCTTGTCTATCTTATACCTACCAGTTATGCTTCTTAATCCCTGTACCTTTTCCCCTGTTCTCCCCCTTCCCCTACTGATAACCCTCCATAAGGTCTCCATATCTATGATCTGTTCTGGTACTAGTTATTCACTTTGTTTTAGATTCACTCATTGATAGTTGTGTTTGTTGTCAGTTTACTGTTCATAGTTCTGACCTTATTCTTTTTCTTATAAGCCCCTTTAGCATTTCATATAATAAGGGCTTGGTGATGATGAACTCCTTTATTTTTACTTTGTCTGTAAAGCACTTTTATTTACCCTTCTGTTCTAAATGATAGCTTTGTTGAATAGAGTAATCTAGGTTGTAGGTTTTCATCACTGAATACTTCTTTCCAGTCCATTCTTTTGAGAGATTATCTGATAGTCTTATAGGTTCCCAAAAGACCTAGTAGGTAACTCTCTGATTTTCTCTTGCTGCTTTTAAAAGTCTCTCTTTATCTTTATCCTTTGGTATTTTAATTATATGCATTGGTGTGGTCCTCTTTGGGTCCAACTTGTTTGGAAATCTCTGTGCTTCCTGGTCTTGTATGTCTATATTCTTCACCAAATTAGTGAATTTTTCTTTCATTATTTTTCAAATAAATGTTCAAGTTCTTGCTCTTCCTCGTATTTCTACATTTCAGATGTTGGTCCTTTTGGATATGTCCCAGAGTCTTCTTATACTATCCTCTTTTTTTTTTTTTTTTTTAATTCTTATTCCTTCATTCTGTACTGGTTGAATGTTTATTTCTTTCTTATGTTCTAAATTATTGATTTAAACCCCAGCTTCCTTCCCTTCACTATTGGTTTTCTGTGGATTTTTCTTTACTTCACTTAGTGTAACCTTCCTTTCTTCCCTTCTTCATTTTCCATGTTCAATAAGTTCTCTGAGCATCCTTATCACCAGTGTTTTGAACTTCGTGTCTTATAGGTTGGCTACCTCCATTTCACTTAGTTCTTTTTCTGGAGTTTTGACCTGTTCTTTCATTTGAGTAGTATTTCTTTGTCTACTCAATGTGGTAGCTTGCTCACATTTGTGTTTGTGTTTGTGTATTAGGTGTAGCTGTTTTGACTCCCTGTCTTGGTGCACCTGTAATGTCATAAGGGACGGAGCCTCAGGTATTCAGCAAGAGAGGGCAAATCCTTTGTCCACTTTGTGGCTCTGTATGTGAAGGAAGAGAGGTCAGGGACAGAACAATGCTGCTTTCTGGGCACTTACCTCATTTCTCTTATGAGCTATTGACCTGGTGGTGGTTCCCAGAGTGCATGAATTTGCATGTGTTCTAGGACCAGGGGCCCTCAAAAGGGACTTTCATGAGAGATGGGAAGTTTCTTCTGCCTTTCTAGTCCCCGTTGGTTTTCACAACCAGAAGCTATGAGGTTTTGTTTTCCCAGTGCTAGAACCCTAGGCTGCATGGTCTGGCCTGGGGCTGGAATCACTCCCCAGGTGTCTCTCCCAGCTTTTATCCACCATCCGTGAACATGAGACTGACTGGTCTGCTGGCCACCACCACCACACTGTGTCCTGTCCATGCCTGCTCCCATCTCCACCCCTTCTACCTATCTGGATGAATATTCCCTTAAATCCCTGGTTGTTAGACTTTGATACAGTTCAATTTTCTGGCAGTTCTGGTTGTTTTTTGTTTTGAGGTTGGTTGTGATCATTCTTATGGTTGTGCAAGAAGGCAAAGCATGTCTAACTCCATCTTGGCTGGAAGTCTCTTTAAATTCATTATATTTGCATTTCAATCCCATGTAGTCCTCATTACTTTTTCTTAGTTGATGCCTATAATCTTGTAGTCATTTTTCAATTTTCATGAAGGAATTTTTATGTCTTTCAGTTGCTTACATTCCCAATATTTTAGTTGCCCTTAGCTTTTTTCTAGGAAGGACCAAATATCATAGTTTTGTTACATTGTTTTGCCACAGTCAACATTATAGCTAATATCCTTTGTCTAAATCATTCTTCATCAGCCCCTACATCTTTGTCAGAGGAGTTTCTTTTTTTATATTGTGTATCCTAGCATTTCATCTCCATTCTTTTAAATAGCTAATGGGGCAATATATTTTCTGAGACTCTCATTATTTCAAGTACTACAGTAAACAATGCATGTTCCACTATTTTCTAAATCACTTTAAAACTACACTTAGGAAAGTTTGAATACTTAGATGACTATAATGCATAACTCTGAATTTCTTTTTCTTTTTCTTTTTTTTTTTGATTGACCAGGAGAAATCAGTATAAATATAGAAACTGTATAAGCATTAATGGAAAATGAATTCTTTCAGAGTATATGTTTTTTTTAAAGATTATTTATTATTTTTAGAGAGAAGGGTAGGGAGAGAGGCAGAGAGGGAAAGAGACATCAATGTATGGTTGCCTTTCACCTGCCTCCAGCCATGGATCTGGCTGGAGACTTGGCTTGCAACCTCATTTTGTGCCCTGGTTGGGGAATCAAACCAGCAACATTTGGGTTCGCAGTCTGGCGCCTTATCCACTGTGCCATCAGCCAGGGCTATTTGTTTTTAAATTCTAAGAAAAATGAGCCAGATATATTTTAAATACAAAAACCATAATGTCATGATTTAGCCTATTTAAAGAAGTATAAAATTTTAAACATAAAACTTGAAGAATTTAGAATTCTTAAATTCCTGTCCTACTTATTATTGTATTTTGTTATAGTGCTTTTAAAGTATAAATAGCCAACTAGGACTGAGCTTTATAAAAAAGTTATTCCTTGCTGGTTCAGTTCCCCAGCCAGGGCACATAACCAGGTTGCAAGCTAGGTCTCCAGCCAGCTCTGTAGCTGGAGGCAGGTGAAAGGCAACCATGCATTGGTGTCTCTCTCCCTCTCTGCTTCTCTCCCTTCCCCTCTCTCTAAAAATAATAAATAAAATCATATATATATATATATGTATGTATGTATGTATATATATATATATATATATATATATATATATATATATATATACACATAGTTTCAAAAAAAAGTTATTCTTTAGGGATTTTTTCCCTAGGTAGGTCAGAAAAAAAGGAAGATATTTTAGGAGTTAAACTCAGTTTAAATATACAATGTTAATAATAAAAATCATTGATGCTTGTATCAAGCAGATATGATATTCCTACCTATAAAAATACTAAATGTGCCCTGGCTGGTAGCACAGTGGATAAGGTGCCAGCCTGCAAACCCAAAGGTCGCTGGTTCGATTCCCAGCCAGGGCACATAACCAGGTTGCAAGCCAGGCCTCCAGCCAGGTCTCCAGCCAGGTCTGTAGCTGAAGGCAGGTGAAAGGCAACCATACAATGATGTTTCCCTCCCTCTCTGATTCTCTCCCTTTCCCTCTCTCTAAAAATGATAAATAAAATATTTTTAAAAAAATACTAAATGTAATGTCTAGTTTTTATATGACCTTGAAATTTAAGGCATAAAACGTTCAAATGATTTCTGCCCATTGTCAGAAGGGGAAATGAATTAGAAAGACAAATTATAATTGAAAATAAGAGATAAATTTTATACAAGGTAATTTATAACTATCTAACCTGAACCCATACCAAATCTTAAGCTTCACACCATGTTCATGTTGAAAATTTCATGGGAACTTATACCATGAATGAAAAAATTATTGGGTCATATATAAGATTAATGTTATCCTAAAAGTTAAAGTACAGATTGTATCCAAGAGGAAAACCTATGCAAAGAAATATTTTTAGCTATAGCCACAAGGATTACAAAATGAAACTGCTCAATTTGATTTTACTAAATGTGCATTTTCCTGCACTAGCTCTCAAGGTGACAGTCAGGGGCCTACATCAGCCTCAGGTGTGCTCCTTGAATTGTGGCAAAATTTATGTTTCCAACACAGAGAGACCACAGTCCCCAAACTAAACCCTGAAAACAATGACAGTCAAACTGCAGCAAAATCAAAGGTGGTGAGGAGAGAGGGTGAGAGATTCATGTTACAAAAGAAAACTCTCAACTAGAAACCCCATTTCAACAACATGGCTCTGGGAACTATAGATATGATTAGGTTGGAGGTGTTGATTCCCAAAGCAAACAGCCTACCATTCAGGAGACAAATGCTTCACTAAGAAACATACTTTGTTTATTTATTGTTTAAAAGACTTTATTTATTATTTCCAGAGAGGGGAGAAGGGAGAGAGGAAGGGAGGGAGAGAAACATTGATGTACGGATGCCTTTTACCTGCATCCAGCTATGGACCTGGCTGGAGACCTGGCTTGCAACCTGGTTATGTGCTCTGACTGGGAATTGAACCAGTGACCTTTGGGTTTGCAAGCCAGCGCCTATTCACTGAGCCACCAGTCAGGGCAAAATATTAGTTTGTTTTCTGTTTACAGCATCTTTTTGGCAAATGCAATGATGTAAATTAATGATGCTGATCTATTAGGGTGGATGAGACCTAGAAACATGGCTAGCCAAATATTGTAGTGTGTAATATTTTAAATACTCAGCTCATGTTAGAAGTAATTAAGATAGCTCCATATCTCTAGAGGAGATTTCAGAGAAACAATCTTTCTAGGCAAGCTGAAGAAGCAGAAATCTGTTTTGAACAGGGATTGTTAGAAGTTCTGAATACAGAAAGGTCACCTTCCTGCTGTTTAAAGCTGCATCAACTGGAAAACTTGGGAAACAAGTTGCCAATTGTTACTTAAAGTAGTCAGCCTACTGGTGAACAAGCCGAAAAAATGTTAAAGTCACATACACCCAATTTCCAATTCAATTTCCAACGATGCTGAATTTTTAAAAAATATATTATGGTGAGCCCAACATAAAAGTAATTATGATAACCATTTCTATGAACTCCATGCATAACATTCTTATTCCTGGCATTAGAAATAGCTGACCACAACCTCTTATTTTACCTTTAAAATTCAGATACTTGGAGTGGTTGCCAAGTAGTGGTTTATGCAGTGAGAAATAAAATACACAAACTGAAGATAGTCAATGAGAGGAAAGTGCCCTGTCCAATTTTATTTTAATGTGCGTAAGGATGAATTTTTGTTTTTTATATTATGTTAAATGAAGACTTCACAAGAACATTTTTCCTTCTATTTCTTTTTACTTCATGGGAAATAATAGTAAACCAAGATATGTAAATTACAACTCTATATCTTTTAAATGTGTCTCTATATAAAATGACATCTCTGTGATTTTTAAAAGATTTTATTTATTATTATTTTTAGATAGAGGGGAAGGGAAGGAGGCAGAGAGGGAGAGAAACATCAATGTATGGTTGTCTTTCATCTTCCTCCAGCTACGGACATGGCTGGAGACTTGGCTTGAAACCTGGTTATGTGCCCCGACTGGGAATCAAACTGGCAACCTGCGGGTTCTCAGGCTGGTGTCTTTCCACTGAGCCACCAGCCAGGGAGATATCTCTATGATTTAATGGTTTTGCTTAAAGCATGAATGAGCTATTTAATAGAGACTTGAATTTTAATGAATATTTCCTACATGTTTGTCTGTAAGACTTTAAGTTGCAAAGATATAAACTCATATATTATATTTCTGCATCAGGGATGCTCAAAAAGATGAATGAATTTGAAGAGATTTGAGAAGGATGGAAAAAGGATGAAATTAGTGATGATAACAGGAAAACACGAAAGGGCTGTTAGTAGTTCACTCCTGCTGTAGGGAGAAAAAATGGACAAGGAAGAGAATTATTGACACAATCAGAAAACACCACATAGGCCACCAACACTAAGATACCTATGATTAAAATCCACAAAACATTTCATATTTTCTGGTCTTTGGCCTATCTATAAACTCCAATATATCTCAAGAGCATTATGTTTTCAAAAAGAATGGATTCAACTGTAAGTGATTAGTCTTTATTTGTTACCAGAATTCACCATTTTTCCCCCAAAAAATGTAGTGCCAGACACTAAATCTTTTCTGTGCTAATGTACTCACTTCCTACAATTTGCACTACATTACCCCAAATTTGTCCTCACTCTGCAGAAGTGCTTCAGGAAGACTCTCATTGTTTGCCAAGAAATTAACTCTCAACAACAGGCAGAGAGGTTCCTATACAAGTGCTAATGAGTGCTTGGCTCCCGCACACAGCAATCTCACCACTGCAGCTCCCACACAACAGTGTTAAGTATTTAACACCTTTAGTGATGTCTCTTGGGTTGAGGACAACAGCAGCCCAATCCTCAACTCCAGTAGTTCTGGAACTTTAGCACATGAGGCAGGTTTCAGAATCACCCAAGGAACTTAGTAAAACATAGATGCCAAGGCCCTTTTACCAAAGATTCAATGCTATAGAGCTAGAGTGAGTCCCAGGAGTTTGCATTTTTCTGAGCCCATGTCCACCTGTAATTCTAGTGCATCCAGTTTGTGGATAAGGTTTACTCCAGTGTCTGCTTGCTGTCTTAACATGATTTCTAACAGAATGCCCTTTTATTTTCAAAGTATCCTTATTTGGACAAAGAGTGTATAATCACCAACATTGGGCCCAACATGATACCACCCAAATGAATTACACTTTGACAGCCCTATTCTATTTTTTAAATATTTTATTTATTTATATTTATAGAGAGGAGAAGAGACGGAGAAAGAGAGGGAGAGAAACATCAGTGTGTGTGTGTGGTTGCCTTCAGCAACCCAGGCATGTGCTCTGACTAGGTATTGAACCTGCGATCCTTTGGTTTGAAGGATAGCCCTTTATCTACTGAACCACACCAGCCAGGTTGAGATCCCCATTCCAGATTGTCATTAGGGAAGGAAATGGTCCTAACTGCTTTCTAGATCATTTAAGATTCTATCAAAATTATGCCCATTCGTTCAACAATTATTTTTGAATGCTTACTAATGGCTAGATGTTGTTGTAAACCCTGGGATGCAGTAGCAAACAAGGTATGTAGCTTATATTCTGTAAGAGTGTGGGGAGTCAGATAATAATCAGGGAAGCAATATGCACACAAAGATAATGCCATAGAAAGTGGTGGCACAAAACTGAGATAAGAACTGACCCGGAGAACAACTGTGGGTGAGGCGTGAGATAAACAGGTGGTCAGGGAAATCTGGCTGAAAAGGTGACTTCAAGGGCAGAGAACCTGAGGCATAAGAAGCAGCATAAGAAACAAGGAACCTGAAGGTAGTGTGGCTGAAGGACAGAGTGGGATAAAATGAGGTTAGAAAAATAATAATCATAATAATGACGTTTCATGAGCCAGGCACAGTTATAAACCCTTTATATACATTAATGCATTCCATATTCACTGTAACCTAATGAAGGAAACACTAGTCTTCCCACTTTACAACGGAGAAAACAGAAACCTAGAGACAAACAACTTGACCAAAAACCCATAGGCAGCAGATGGAGGCAGGATTCAAAACCAAGAAATCTGGATGAAACATCAAGTATGCTTTCAAAAAATCTTCCAATTATGATGATGATAAAGTAATGATTTTAATAATTATAAATAATAATAGCAGCTAACTTTAAATGTATTATTTAAATGCTTATTGTTATAAAATTTTTAAAATAGATTTTAGTTATAATTTCATCTTATTCTTATACAGAACTTTAGAAATAAGTATTATTTTCCTTCTTTAAAAAACTGACATAAAAAAACTGACATAACTTGCACACGGTCACATGTCAAAAAGTCTTAGAGCATAAATAGATCATAAAAAGCCTTGTAAACCAGGAAAGATAGTATTAACTTAGAAAACTTCAACCTTTCCCTATACAGTTTTAAAATAAAGAACTCAAATAATGTTACAGCAATGTTTCTGTAATTAATATATTTTTAAAGTGAACTTCTAGCATTAGATTTGGAGTATCTTGCAAATCACTCAAGATTCCTTTTTAAAAATACCTAAATTCTTCTTTGCTCCTGAACTATCACATTTTATAAGCTTCCATATTCTTCCTTGGCACAATTGCACGTTTCTACACTATGCTTTCCCTGTGTTTTTGCTTTCTTTGCCATTTAACAATGCATGGTTTGTGTTGCTTCCTTTCTGTTTAAAAAGGCTGTATCAGCTCTTGCTGATGGCTCAGTGGATAGGCACTGGCCTACAAACCCAAAGGTCAGTGGCTTGATTCCCAGCCAGGGCACATAACCAGGTTGCAAGCCAGGTCTCCAGCCAGATTCATAGCTGGAAGTAGGTAAAAGGCAACCATACATCCATACATTGATGTTTCTCTCCCTCCCTGCCTCTCTCCCTTACCCTCTCTCTGAAAATAATAAATAAAATCTTTTTAAAAAATTAAAAAATAAACAGAGCATATCTTTATGATTCTATTGTCTAAATTAAATATTTATGGAAACCCTGCCCTCTGCAAAGGGGATATGGGGCTCAGCTATTCTTTCCAACTATAGAGCAGTGTAGGAACACAGAGCTGTGTTTCTCAAATACAAACCATGATGCAAAACATGCCCCTGGACTTATATGTATTCCATCAGCCCACAACACAAACCTCATCCCTACACTCCCACACCACTGTCACAAAGCACATCATTTTCTCCATATAAAAACAAAAACACTTCAATTAATCTCTTTTTGTTTTTTTCCTTTAAAATAGTTCTTAAAACCTTTCTAAAATAAACATCACCTGCAGAAAAGGCTGTGACTGCATGCCGCAGTATGTATGCCCTCCAGCCTTGGAGGAAAAGCTCTAGGAATTGTTCGAAAACAAAGTACATAGAGTGGGTCTATGTGTGCTAATTACAGAATTTTTTTCAGACCTAAAGATTTTTTAAGCTATTTGCCCAGAAAGTATATCCCATTATCTCAATAGCTTCCTCGTTATCATTTCACAAATAATAATAATAAATTGGAAGCACAGATATGTTATGTGACTTGTTCAAAATCACACAAATCAAATGGTAATAATAGAAATAATCCAAGAATCGATACATGAGCATAATGCCATCTTCATAAGACAAAGAGATGGCAATCTGTTGATCCATATTGAATCTCAAAACCATGGGAGGAAGGGAAGAAATACACCCAGAGAAAAATTCCCCAAAACATAGCAGGAGCAGGCCACACTTGATCTAATCAAAATCTAGTAAGTATGCTGAAGAAATCATCCAGCTTCAATTTTTCAAAAAGCATTAGTTGTCAAATTAGATGGAAGATGAAAGAAAAAAATTACCTTTCACTGAGACCTACTGCTAAATTTGGTCAATTTTGTGTTTATCAATGCATAAAGTCCTTCCACTTACCATTTGACAAATTTGAAGGGAAAAAACACTTGCTGCAATCAGGTGAAGTAGGTTATTAATGGTTCTGAACAGATACATGGGATTGCCTCATCCTGAGGCAATTAGGCTGGAAAGAACGTGTGCTTAAAATCTCTGAGGGCTATCATGGAACAGGTGGTCTTCCTACAACTGGTATCGTATTTGTTATAATTTTGAATTTCTCAGTACATTTTTTCTTTCTAACAAATCACTTGTGAATTCAGAGGCCTTCCTTTGTTTAACTCTAGCTCAAAGCAAGCTGGAGATTTTACAAAGGAAAAACAGAAGCAAAAAAATAATAATAACCAGCATAAAACACTTTACACCATCAAGCTTGGGAAAAAATTGAGACAAACTACTGAAAATAAAAACATAATCAAATAAAGCAAAACTTCAGGTTCCTTTGCAAGTTAAATCTCTGCATCATATTGAACTTGCCTGTCAAAATTGCAAAACAAATTACTTACAAATCACTAAGGCCAAAAGTTCTTCAAAGGGAAAACTTACTATTTCCTAAATGCAAAAATATATCAAAACAGAATTCAATTCAATGCTTCTATTTTATGTTATTTCCTCCAGGAATCTCTCATCCAATCCCACACCTCTCCCCTCTGTGCTCTCTACACACATACACACGCACACGCACACGCACACGCACACGCACACACATGATCAGGTGCACACTAACACAAGATTAGATCAGGTGGTTTCAAGTGATCTCTCAAAACTCCTGTGCTCCCCTTATCCTAGCAGGTATCACACATTGTCACTGTTTGTATAATTTACAGTATTTCATTGTGTTGATATATATTCAGTAAAGATAGTTCTTATCTACTTAACTTGAATATGGAAGATAGGGTGGATAAAGGGTGTATAAATATGGTCATCAAAGAATGAACTTTCTTTCCTTCTTCTCTATCATCCTCAGCTAATCAACTACTGCCTTATGGTCATAGGATAGCTACAGCATTTGCATCAGACAGGTGAAATCTGGCTGAGTCAAATATGTACTAAGTGGGCGACTTCATATCTTGGTTTGTATAGGGAAGTTCCTCTTTACACCCATTGCCCAAGCATAATTAATTATTCCTTTTATACTCAAAAATGTCTTTAAGTGAGGAATTATATGGCCACTCTCTTGGATATTATAGGACAACTTCCTTAAATTCATTGAGCCCTCATTTTCTTTAAAAATGAGGGTGTCACCTCTTGATTGAGATATGTGTTAAGAATTAAGTGGGATATTTTATGTAAAGTGCCCAAAATCTGATTGACCCTAAGTGCATGACAGTTCTTTATAGTTTAATATTTTATTTATTTATTTACTTTTAGAGAGAGGGTAAGGGAGAAAGGAAGAGAGAGAGAGAAACATCCATCTACATCCAAACCTGGGAACCACCTGCAATCTGGGCATGTTCCCTGACTGGGAATCAAACCAGCAACCCTTTAATGCCCAACTAACTGATCCACATGACTAGGGCTAGATGACAGTTTTTGTTGTTGTTGTTTTTCATACCTTTGATTAACCCATAAGCAATTGCTTGTCTTCCGGTTTGTTGAAGCAATAGGTCAGACAACATTTGCCACAATAATGTCTGTCAAAGTGGTTGGCCATAAAAACCAGCATCACATTCATCTGCAGGGTACTGGTGATGAAGGCAACTAATTTTGCCATTCTCATCCACTTGTAGTATGAAAGCTGCCTCAATATCCAAGATGAACTTGCAGAAGAAAATTTTTTCACATACATACAAATGTCTTTTTTTCAGTGATTTTAGTAACCTATAATCCAATTCACAACTGATCCAAATTTTATAAGTATTATTCAAAATGTAATATTTTCTGGAAGGAGTCACAGGTCACCATAGACAAAATGAAATTATCCCTTCCTACATTCCAGTGCTTTAACCCACATCCAAATAAAACCTGTTTCATGGTAACAGGTGTTTCATGGTAAACACCAAAATACAGCCTCTCTGAGGCAGTATCCTGTGATCATATCTTCCACTGAACTTATAACCCAATCTTATTTCTGTTTTAAAAAAATTCTAAAGCATCCCAATTAAAGTATGCCAACAGCAATGGGGATATATTTTTTGCAGTAACAAACAATACCTTGGAAAAGACATTTCAGCAGGGTTCAGACTGTGGTACTATCATATCATCAACCAGAAACATCTTTTGCAGTGGATAAAAATCACAATTTTCTTTTTAAATGAAGTAACCTGGTGACCCAACATAAACAAAATCCCAAAATCCCCAAATACATGTAAGTTCCATATACATGTATTGATGTAAATACCTCATTACACATATCCTAGTTTGGCTATTAAAAAGGTGGGGCTAGTCCCGGCTTTGTAGCTCCATTAGTTGGAGCATCATCCAGATGCACCAGGGTTGTGGGTCCCATCCCCAGTCAGGGTACATGCAGGAATTAACCAGTGAATGCAGAGATAGGTGGAACAGCAAATCAATGTTTCTCTCTCTGTCCCTCCCTCCCTTCCTCTCTGTCTCTGAAATCAATTAATTTAAAAAATTAGTATCTTCAAAAGAAGAAGAAGAAAGTCAGGCTAATTCTCAAGCTAATAGAGAGGACACTGGGGACAACATACCAATTATCTTTCCAAATTTTCAGCCCCAAGAATGGGACAACAACTTTAGATTGTGTAAGGCAGGTGTTGACAAATGCCTATTTGATAGACCTAAAGAAACAGCATTTTCCCAATTCAAACTATACATTTCAAAGGTTTTCTTGTTTATTTTTTGTTCATTTCATGAACACACTAGAAAGCCCAAGCATCAAAACTATCAGCATTTACTTCTTTTAAATAATAAACCATTTCCCCAGGATTATCATAAAAAGCCCTTTATGTAACCATTAATTGATCATACATTTTCTCCTAAGATTTTCCTAGGAAAATGACCTAATTTGAGGGTATTTACCTTTTTCAGTTTAAAAAGTGGGGATAGCCCTGGCTGGTGGCACAATGGATAAGGTGCCGGCCTGCAAACCCAAAGGTCACTGGTTCAATTTCCCAGCCAAGGCAACATAAAGAGGTTGCAAGCCAGGTCTCCAGCCAGGTCTGTGGCTGGAGGCAGGCAAAAGGCAACCATACATTGATATTCCTCTCCCTCTCTGCCTCTCTCCTTTCCCTTCTCTCTGAAAATAATAAAAAATAAATAAATTTTTTAAAGTGGGGATAAGATTGAAATATTATTTTTAACACAAAATTTTACTAACTTGATCAGTCATTACAAAATGAGTTGAAAATCAAATACAAGGTAATCAATATTGTTTTTCTAGGCCACTAAAGAGCTTTGTGACTTACAGAAATTCAAAACAATAATAAAGTATTTAATTTTAATTATTTGCCACTTGGATCATTTATTCTATGTTAAATTTACTTTCAGAATTCTACCTGCTTTGTGCATACTGTCCTTGTGCAAACCCTACCTATATGCATATTCTGTTACTAATCATGGTTGTTACAGCTTCCAAAATCTCCTTGCATATGTGTGTTTATACCACATCACTTATTTCAAACTTGGAATCATAATTATCATTGGACCAAGAACTGAGGGCTTCTTACTCTTTCAAATTAGAATCCACTAAAATAGTGTCTTCTTATATCATATTTACTGCACCCTTATTTTAAAAATTGAATAGGTTTCTGGTGAAGTAGTAGGCTGGCCAAAATGTTTGGTGTTTTTCTTAAGATGGCTCTTGTAGCATTTAGTTGTGTTTAATTTTATTTGAAGCAATTTTGTCAAATTGTATTATGACAGCTGTCATATCAATGTGCATTTTTAAAGACACTTACCAAAACTGGTAAATTTTTGTGTAGCCATTTTTATGTAAAGATGGAAAAAAATATTGAACATTTTCAGGATATTATGCTTTATCACATCAGGAAAGGTAAAAATGCAACTGAAATGCAAAACACTAAATGTGCAGTGTATGGAGATGGTGCTTATGACTGATGAAACATGTCAGAAGTGGATTGTGAAGTTCTGTGCTGGAGATTTTTCACTAGATGATGCTCCACCATTGGGTAGACAAGTTGAAGTTGATAGAGATCAAATCAATACATTAATTGAAAATAATCAACAATATACCACATGGAAGATAGCTGACATACTCAAAATACCCAAATCAATGAAATGATTGGTGAAAATGAAAAATGTGTTTTTTTTACTTATGGAAACATCTAAATGGACTTTTTGGCCAATCCAATAATTTGGTCTTGCAGTTCATACTCAGGACTTTATTTTCATTGTTTTCATTGAGAGCTTCCGTTCCAAGGTATGTTCAAGTACAATGGAGTTGTGAGAGGCACAAATATGCTTTTCAAAGAGGTTACACTTATTATTATTGTTCCTAATTTCATAAATAAAAGCTAGATGGAAATCAGAAGACCTAGATCTGGTCCTAGGCTAATCATGTTGCTATAAAATGACCCATCTAATATAAGTGATAGTGATAGTTGGAGCTCCACCAACGACAAGCTTCCCTTGTACTATATATCTACTCCCAAAGTTGCTTAAGTGAGGAGGAAACCTCTAGATTCTCATATTTTGTTTTAGCCAGCTTTGATGCTTTCTTTTCCCCACTACATCCCTAAATGTAGATGGAGCCCTTGCAATTTTGCAACTACTAATTTTATAGAAGTTAACTAAATGGTTATTTCAGTATGATACAACAATGCACATGTATAATTTTCTATCTGTAATTCTGAAGGTGTAAAAAAATTATTCTCGTGTGTGTGTACACAATGTAAATATGTAATTATGAACAGGGTTGATCAGAATAATCAGTGTTTATTTACTGATATCAGAATAATCAGTAAACACATAAAATAGTATGTGTTTTTGCTTCCCTCAACACTATAGAAATTGACAGAGTATTTGCTCTTTTAAAACCAAAAGAGCCTGAGTACTCTTTCACAAACTATACACAGAGGATGTTATGACATCAAGCTATTCATGACTGAAAAAGATGTTGCACTTACCATCTAAAAAACAAACTGGCAGCCAGTAAAATGCTCCCAGTTCCCAGGAATGCTGTTGGGCTTGCTACACCCTTGGTTTTGCAATTGAGCATTTCCATGAAGGTCATCACATGTTCTGGGATATCAGCTTCACTTCCAAAATATAATGTGTCCAATGTGAGGTAAATATCACTACAGCTAATGTGAATAATCTGCTTTTTGTAGTTTTTATTTTAAATTTCATAGTTGTGTTAGAAAAAAACTATCTTCTTAAAGATCTATTGAGCTGATTAGAGTAGGAAAATAGTTAAGATGTTACTACAAAGAAAGAGGTAATTGTGAACAAATATTTTCCACATTTCCAAAAGCACATGCACATAATACCTATTTCCAGGCAGCTGCAATATAATATTATGTTTTTAATAAACCAGCATATTAAATGTGTAATTCAACCAATATCTAAATCAAAACTGCTGCAAAAGCTTATTTAATAAGATAGCAGAATACCTAAAAGTTGAAAATTAAAATGATCATTAGAGAATGTGGTACATTATATCAATTTTATTCCTTAGAATATAGTTAATTTCATCATTTATTACTTGGATTAAGTAAATTTTTAAAGACTATCTTTTTAAAGTACCTTTACTTTTATAAAAATGAACAGCCTATAATATAAAAAAGGTTTTAAACTCTTAAATTGTTTTCAATTTGTACATGTGCATATATATTGTGTATGTGTGTGTACACATATACAGATATATAAAGCTAATATTTTTAAAAGCATTGGCTATTTGAATAATTATATTAATTTAATTCACATTTATACTTCATAATGTAAAAAGATAATACAAACTTTTATTCTTCCACCTTAGGTGATTAAGGTCACATACCCTGATTTCCAATATAATGTCCGTTGATATTGAAAACAACAAATATTACAGAGAAATTTTTCCCTTGGGAAAGAAATGATAATTAACTCCCCACCCTGGTTTCTAAGCATTCTAAGATGCTAAAACTTGCCTGAGGTATTTTTTTTAGACTACCTATGAGCGTGGACAATAATGTGCTTTCTTCTACAATCTGATCAGCCACTGAATAAAGCCCATGCATATTTAGAAAACTTTGTTTAATCCAATCACCCACTTATGGGCACTTAGACTGTTTACCCTGTCATCCTCATTCCAATTGCTGTGCTATGATTTTGTCTTGAAAACATCATAAGAGATAGAGGATGTTCAAGTTAAAAGAAACAACACATTAAGTCATTAAGAAACAACATTTCTGTAATAATATGAAAAACTAGTTTTTATCGATATTTTTAATTGTTAGAAAATAACCTATATTAATAACCAAACAATGGTTTTACTCACTTGTTTAAATATAAAACAGTAATAATATAGGAAAATAGCCCAAGTCTCTGATCATAACTGTGGACCAGAGCTTAATGACATTTCAGGATCTACAGAGATTAAAAATTACTTTTTTTTAATTTTTATTTTTTTTAAGATTTTATTTATTATTTCCAGAGAGAGGGGAAGGGAAAGAGGCAGAGAGGGACAGAAGAATCAATGTATGGTTGCCTTTCACCTGCCTCCAGCCACAGACCTGGCTGGAAACCTGGCTTGCAACCTGATTATGTGCCCTGGCTGGGGAATCCAACCAGCGACCTTTGGGTTTGCAGGCTGGCGCCTTATCCACTGTGCTACCAGCCAGGGCTAAAAATTACTTTTAGTCAAAGAACAAAGCTACAAACATACTTAGAAATAACTAAAATTCAGAGGTAATTAACTACTATCAATGAAAAAATTAAATTATTGTATAACTTTAGGAGTTAGATTACTCATTTGAAATGAACACATTTTACTTTTCAAAGTAAAGTTAAAGAGGTAGGATAAAAGTTTCAGAGTTTATGTAGATTATCAGGAATTTCTCATAAAAATTTAAAGGAGTTACATGTGAACAGAAAATTGTACACGTAAAAGTTTGAGGAGAATAATGGTAATCAATGCAAATGCTTTTAGACTCAAAAATAAAAATAAATCAACAATAACTTGTACTAGGTGTCCCAAGTATTAAGTGTTTATAAAATGGTAGATTAGAACCATTTTTCCAGTTGTAATTTTTACTCTAGGGAAAGCATGTATTATGGGTCTTATCCTCACTTTGCAGTTTCTGCGAGACCTAGATACCTTGTCAGGGTCATGCCTTCAGCCAGGCAGGATTTCAAATACAAGCACTTTCTTAAGTCACTGATTCAGCTGACATTCCATACAGCATTCATCTTGTCTGTTACTTTGACTCTGCCCCAGACACCTCTGTTTTCATGTTTGTATTTATAACATATTTTGAGGTATATTTTCTGTTTTTCTATACATTTGTATTACACAGGGGTTTATATGTGTGTCTGTGGCTGGGAAAAAGGTAACTGAAAAATTCAGACTACTGTTAATTGTGAGATCCATAACATATTACATCTTGACTATTTTAACTGAAACTTTTGTGTGCTGATGAATAACTTTCCTGAAGAACTTGCTTCTCTGAAACTCATTTCAGAAACATTTTACTTTCACCAGCCCTTACCCCATTCCTATCTCTGCTTATAAAACATGGGTTGCTTTGGGCTCATGAATAAATAAATATACATAACCCCTCTGGGGAAATGTTTGTGTACACCTTTAGCTAGAGTCCTGTGGAGTTTTTAAAGCTGGAGGGGATCAACTAATTAAATGGTAAAGCACCTATATATTTTTTTGGAGAAAATCTTTCTAACAATCTACAAGGATTTAGTTTCCTGAATTAATGCTCATTCAGCCCTTAGTTTCTATACATTGCAAAGCCTTTATACTTTCTTTCCAAATTACTTTCATAGAGGGCTAGCATATTGTAAATTTTGCTAATGTAAAAAAATATTTAGAGAAGAGAATTAAGCCAACAGGGTGTTAATCTTTTTTAGTACAGAGTTTCCATATGAACTCATGAAGTTTGGAGGTAATTACAGACATATTGCTTTTTTTCTTTTTTTTCAGAATGTAATCCAAAAATGCGACTCCGCCTCCTGAAAATACAATTGCGGTCCTAGACAAATTAAATGGAAAGTAATTCTTTGGGGTTTAAGGGGGAATTTATAGCAAGTAAAATATCATAAATAATTGCAGCTGGGTAAACAGCAGAGTCATCTTCGCCAACCTGTCTCTGCATTAAAACCTCTAGTTTTTTGCTACTCAGTCAAGAAATTATACCTGAGGTTAATTGAATTGCATTCTCATTTGGAAAACTAATCTAATTCTTCATCTACAGATTATAAAGGTCTTCACATTTTCCCCCATTTATTCCTGAATTTTAAGAACCTGTTTGACCGCGAAGGTTTACAGAAACACTATGGAAACATAGAAAAGACCATCATTTTCCAAAAGGTTCGGTCTTCTTGAAGCTCCCCGTGGTGGTCCCAGAAACTCTTCCTAGCAATCCCCTGGGGTCCCTCAAATTTTTGCTTCAAGTATAAAAGCTTTCAAGGATTCATAACAAAACTACGCAAAGCAGCTTTGCTTAGACTCCAGAGAGGGGGGAAAATACCTCTGGTGGCCCTCTTTTCCCTCCTTCAACCCTGTTTCTAAAATCTTGACATCCATGGGTAGGAGAAGTAGGTTAATTAGGCAGGAGTCTCTGGCTCGCCCGGGAGGCGATTCTGAGGTGGCTGAGCCCCGCCGCTTTCCGATAGCGCAGTGCTGAAAACTGGGAGAGGCTGCGCGGGAGCGCTGGCCACGCACAATGGCTCAATTATTTGTCTCAAGTTCCATTCCCTGCAGTGCACCTTGCATAATACAAGCATAATTAGGCTGACAGTGCTCCCGTAAAGGCATGACTTTGAGCAGAGAAGGGGTGTTTATTCACTTGGGGACTTTGCTTGCAAAGCAGCTTCCTGATAAGCTGAAAATGATTACAGACAGACTTGCACCATCTGAGTGAAGAGTTCAAAAAGTTTGTCCTCTTGCAAATCGAAGCTTTTCAAACTTGCCTCTCCCCTGCTCCTCTACTCATCCGAAACCTGATGCTATGGACTCACATTCAAGAACCATTGATTCTTAAAAAATAATAAAAATACTGAATTTCAAAAAATCCATCTAGGAACTGTGCTCGCATGTCTAATAGTCCAAAATGCTAACTGTCAGCCTGAATCTTAATCTTATTCCTTCTATGGTTATTGGCTGAGTCACACCTCCTGCTCAGGTCTCCTTGTCCCAGGTTTCAAAATCTTAAAAAACAAAAACAAAACAAAAAAAGGTGAAGGAGCATCCTTAGCCCATGGAACTAAGGTTGGAGTATTTTGTCTACCTATTTTTATGATTTTCTTAATTAATATAAAGGTAGTGCATATATAATATAAAGGATAGATGGTCAAGAAAAAAGGTTATAAATGGTATTACAAAGAAGGAGCTTTTTCTTGTCAGTGCTGGCCTCTCAGGGTTGGTCTTTGTTAGAGTTGGAGTTAAAAGGGTTTCACTCTGCATTGTCCAAAATTGTTGGTAGATATACTCTAAAAATAAATACATATATATTTCTGGCCTAGTATTATCTAATGTAATATTTATCACCAAATATACATATATATCCTAGTAACATATACCACATAATGCAAGTACATATATCATCTAATGTACTCTTATAATAGAAAAAAATTAAATGAAAGCATATGAATATATACCAAATGCAGTAACATGAATTAGCTGAAATATATATATATATATATATATATATATATATATATATATATGTGTGTGTGTGTATATATAAATGTTACACTTATGGGCATATGTTAGATTAGGCATATTAGATGCCAGGATCTGCTTTGAAGCCTTATTCCACTCCCTTTCGCCTATTGTTGAAAAGCGGGGGCTGCCACAAACGGGAACTTGGAGCAAAAAAAAAAAGTTGATCTCTGTTGGCCCCACAAGCTCCAGCTCTATTACCTCTGTGGCAACGGAAAAGAAGCCCTCATTCAAACAGTAGACTCGCAGAGCTCTGAACCAATACATAGAAGTCCTGTTTCAGAGGAAGCCCAAATAGCCCAGGCCATGGGAAAGCCCCACCGAAGTTCAGCTTCAAAAGCTGGGGGATGATGAGGGGGAGGAGTGAAGTGGGGGGAGGCTGTGTCCAAACTCCAACTTAAGGAGAACATAATGCTTAAATCTGCTTGGGTAATTTATTTAGCACCTTTGGCGGGCTGACCTGGCAGTGGGAGGAGCTGGCTGTCAGTGCCTGAGGGAGTGCTCCACACTTACTGTCCCTTGAACTCCCTTCCCCACCCCTTCCCGCAGATTTGGGACACTTGGAAACACTTGTCTCCTGACTTCCTCCTGAGGTTCTGGGGGGAAGTGCAAAGGGGAATTAAGATTATTTTCATATTATTCGATTTCCATCCTGAATGTTGTTAATTCTGACCTTTTCTAGATATTATTCTGCCCCAGGAACAGCTAGATTTTGCCAAACACTTCCATACCCATGAATCTTTCCCACTCAGAGGATCGAAGAAAACGGAAAATTCGTTAGTTTTGAGAAATGTTTGGGAAAAAAAAGTTGGGTGGGGAGGGGATTGGTACTACACTAGAAAAATGTAAGCGTGAGCCTTCCGGGTCCAGGCGGGATCAGTGTCGCAGCGCAGGCTGTAGGGGTGTCATTTCCTTCACCAAATCTGGACGCCGACCTACCTGTCTAGCGCTGGAAGATTAAGAATGCACACATTTCTGCGCAATATTGAGAACATATCCTAATGTCCATAAAAAACTGGGTGGAAAGAATTTGATGAATGTGTCTAATTGGTTTAACCCACCATCTATTCACCAGAAGAAAAGCTCCGTCATTAGACTTCATTAAGGGTTTTTGTTTTTGTTTTTTTAAAGTCGCTGCCTTTAATTATCTAAATCGTAAGGTCCAGCACCAGCCTCTGTGTCATTTTAATGAACTTGTTTATTCTGTTGGGAGTGTGGTAAAGTTACCCAACGTTGTCCCATAATCTTTCCAGCTTGCAGGGGGACGAGCTGGGCAGGCTTGCGCCCAACCAGAGGCCAAACACGTTCGGCAGGCTGGTTGGTCCTGAGCCACCCAGGGTGGCCTTTCGTCTCTTCTATCTCGCGCGCCCCCGAGCGCCAGATATTTGACGAATTTAAACAATCATTTTAGGAACGATTTGCCATCAGATTTGTCCTCTGCAAATGCCTAAACAAATGAAAGCAAAAGCAAAAGCAAAAACTTACAACTTGTGCATAAATGTTCTGGAACAGGGGAATGCTGAAAAGCTGCCACACACCTGAGATATTTGGGGGCTCCCGGTCCCCATAAAACATGCCCACAGGACACTACACTAACTGACCAGAAAAACTCCTAGCCACATCTCCTCCCCAGATGGCCGGAACCCCTGGCTCTCTTGTTCACTTAAAAGTTCTTTTTAAAATTTCTACAGATTTCCTGCTTGGAAAATAGGTTTCTAGGAACCCAGTAGAGGATTTCAGGTCCTTCCAACCAACACCACCCACAGCCTCCCATCCCACCCTCCAGCAATTCACTCACACAAGCACAGTACCAGACCTAGGTCAAAAGCCTAAAACTCATCCATTCTTCTGGTTGATTAAACTTTGACAGTTAAGCTGCCATGGGCCAGGATCTCAACACTTTCTCCCACACCTGTACATCAGAAACATAGTAACTTCTGCTCCTCACTTAACCCTTCACTATTATCTCAATCCTTTTTTTTAAATACTTTTTTTTAACAATTCGACTTCCTGATGAGTGTTGGTGGAAAGGTGGCAGGAGATTGAGTCCTCGAACTCCTTGAGTCCTAGTCAAGGACCTTTATTCAATCAAACCATATGTTTTTGTTTTTGTTTTTCAGCAGCAATATCCTGATAACATTTCACAATTTGGTATGATTTTTACCTCCAATTTTCCAAATTTAGGAGTTTGCTAAATAAAAGGAATAAGGAAAAAGCCACCTAAATCAGATTAGTGGTCTTAGTTTCCAATTTTGTTACTGAAAGTGGAACCTAAGATTTCTTTCCCTCTAAATATAAAAAAGGGATAGTGAGGCAATCAGTGAAAACACCAAGAGAAAAGCAACCAACCTTTCTTTTTCCTTCAGCACAAGGAGGCAAGTGGCTATTTGGTACATGCCACTAGCCACAGCTCTGAACTTGGGCACCTCTCTGGGTTGAGGCAGCACAAGCTTGGCTCTCTGTGGATCTGAAGCTCTATTTTAGGCTCAATGAGGGCCTAAAAGGCACGTGCCCCAGGCAGCTGGATAAACCTATTTGGCCACTCAGGCCATAATTCTCAGAAGTGTGTCCCACAAATCCTTCCAAAATGGGGGCCACAGAGTGCAGAATGCTTTGCATGGAGATGGATCTAAAAGCTGTAAGAAACATCTTCTCAAGAAACACCACCTCCTTACTTCATCAAGGGCCAGCTGCTTTGGAAACTTCCCCTCCCTGTGGTTCTGGGTTTCAAGGAGGGAAAAGTCATTTTACCCCAAGGATCTGGGGCTCCAGTGCAAATGGAAGTTAGAGGGTAGCTCTGGAGGAGTGTGAGCCTGACAAAATCACTCCAACTCTCAAGTCCCTCCTTTCTCTAACTCTCACAAGTGATTCCAGCACCTCCCCCTGGGGTGGGGTGTAGGGGGAAGCAGGTGCCCTTAGAGGAGAGGATGTTAGAATTTCAAACTTCACCCTTAGCGGAATGCAGGTCAGCTAGGAGCCATCCAGGTGGCTAGCCCTTAAGGCATTTTTGTCTGGCCCCTGATTGTGTCATCAAAACCCAAGACTACCCTCTTCCTACACAGACGTTCATGAAAGGTACTTCCTTGGCCCCTGGCTCATGCCTTCTGTCCTACTTCTCTAAGACTGACAATTCAGGATTTTAAAAAGTTTCCCTATTTAACAAGATGATTCATAGTTGTTTTCAGTTTTATTGGAATTTCCAACTTCCTTTTCTTTTGTTCTGTGATGTTATTCCTGCCTCCATTCTTAGGTGTCTTTTTTCCTTTTCCCCATTCTCCTTCAGGTTCAGGATTGTTTGCACTCTTCTCTGTCACTTAAGGAGAAAAACATGTCTAGAGAGGCTGGGATGCTAAAGGAGAGACAGGTGAAGGCCTGGCAGTGGAAGAGGGCAGAACACACATGCAGCTAGCTAGCCCTGGCCTGTTTTTGTGTACAGAGTTGATGCAGTGGCAGTGACAGTCTCCAGTCCTTGGCAGACAATGAGAGGCTGAGCAGCTGCAAAAGACCTCTTCAGCCCCGCACTGTTCACTTAGATTTTGACCTGATCCCAGGGCCACTCGAGGCTGGTACAGATACTGATCTCACCCTGGGAACTGGCTTTTCTCCTTCGTGGTCCACACTGGCCCCCATGTGTTTACAAACAACTTAACTGACTTCTCTAGTATTCATCTGCTAGCATTGGCCTGGGAAAGACTGAAGGGGAGACATGAGGCAAAGGCTTCCTCTACACGTCCAGGTCTTCTGGCTGATTATCTTGCTTCTTTCCAGAGGAAGTAGAGAGCCTCCAAGCTTTTGAAAATTTACTGTTTTAATATCCTAGCCACAAGATCCGGAAGGAGCAGTAAAGCAAGTCCACAAGCCACTCCAGGGATGGGAGCATCCCTTCTCAGAACTCGAAGTCACACACACTAACACACACACATGCAAGTCAAGATAGAGAATTATCTATGCATGTGGAGGAGTCATTCTTCTAGGATGCTGGTTTATTCTTTTCCATGTCTTCTGACACACTCAGGAGTCCCCATCCCTGACTTTCCAATTTGCCTTAGGTTTAAAAAGAAAAGTGGAAATTTGATCTTTTTTTTTTTTTTTTTTTACTTCCAGCATTTAAGGAAACATTTAAAATTTGTTTCTTCGATGTGCAAATTGAGGGGTTGTCAGGCTTGGCGAGGTCTCATTTATCTGGGTTCCTCTCTATGTATTCATTCCCTTTTGAGGGCCCTTCCTTTGGAAGAGCTACCAGGAACCCACATCTTCAAAGACAGATGTTGGTGTTGCTCCCTAGTACCCCACTCCCAGTACCCTGTATCCTACTCCAGTCCACATCTAGGTTTAAAGATCCTGTTGTCTTCTCCCCAGACCAAACTGCCACACTGAGCCTTAAATAGTATCCTGGGCTTAATTTGGTGAAGCCAGAAGCTGAAGAACAACACTTCCCTCCCCCTGATTTCAGGGCATCTCATTTTTCCTAAGTGCTCCTGTAGGACTGAGGGTGGGGGTGGGTTCTTCCAGGAGCTCCTTCTATGAGGAGGGCTGGGCTGACACCTTCACTGTGACTGGCTGAAGAAGATGGTTAGAAACCCAGCTGGAGCAGAAAAAGCTAGTTCCTGATACCCTCACTCCCCCTTTTATTTCCCTTCATAGCATTGTTTGCAATCACAGTCTAGTTCATATATGAAGGGGCCAACGCCTCCCTTGAAATGGAAACAGAGGACTGAATAAAGAAGAAAAAAGTACTTTGTAGTCTGCATCGTCCATCTTTAATTCAGAGATGCATCTGTACTCCAGGGAGCTCTGCCTTTGATCTCTTTGATTTTTTTTTTTTTTTTTTTTTTACATCAGATCTGTTATGGACTAAAATTCCTAAGTTTTCCATAGAAACATCTCCATTCCTTCAGGATATTGATGTTTTCTTCTTCCTGGGGGTTATGATATGGTAAATCAGATTCAGAACAGAAGGACAATAACAGCATTCATAGGCCTGCCCCCTCCCTCTCCCTCACGTTCTCTCTTCTCTTCCCCTCCCACTCTCATTTGTTCATTCATATTCATTCTCTCTTTGGCTCTCGATTTCTCTCTTTCTCTCCCACTTCCTCTCTCCCTCCTCCTTTTCAGCTTTCTTTCCTTCTCCTTTCTTTCCCTGCCTCGTTTTCTCCCCCTTGTTCCCAGGAGCTGAAATAGGGTTGTGATTCTGGTCTTCTCAAGCCTTTTCAAACGTCTTCAACTTTGGCGGCAGCAGCAGCAGGTTGCGTTGCCATGGAGACTGCTGCGCCTCGGCAGCGGTGGTGGCCACATCTCCAATCAATCCCCCAAACAATGCCTCTCCAAAGTGCAGGTTTCTCGCCCTTTTCTGAGTACTTTTGCCTTCTAATGGGGCTAGTGGCCTCAAATGGGCGCTGTATCTTGACATGACAACAATCCCTACCCCTTTCTTTCCCCCTCCTGCTTTCTCTTCCTCCCCCCAGGTCTTTGATCTATTAAAAATCAAAAGAATAGAGTCACAGACGAAAGTTAGATTTTGTTGTGGCTGCCACTGCACAAAATGAGGCTCTTCAAACAGAGCGTGGTAGAACCGAGGTCTGACAATGCTGATCCAGGATTGGTTGTAACTACAGGTCAAACTGGATAGCTCCATACAAGAGGGTGCAGATTATAACCAGACCTGTTGTGGGGTGATCGCCTCTCGGTCCCAACCTGGCTGTAACGATGAGTAGTATCTGGTGGTGACTGAAGGAGCAATATCATTGAGACCCTTGCTCTGAAGAGGCCCCCAAGTGAGGAGTCACAAAACCCAAAACTAGAATATCTGTTCAAACTTAAATCATCTTACAATGCCGTTGTATGGCACTGTACTCTCTGCCCCAATGGGGACACACTTCATCTTCCTCTACCTCCCTTGGCGCACAGCAGGTATTCAAGAAATAATCGCTGGTTATCCCAGCTGCTGATGCACTGCCAAACCCTCCACTAGGGGGCAGGAGAGAAAGAATGGTTACACACTAAAAGTCAAGAAACAACAGCAGCACTTTGCCATAACGGATGATTATATGGTTGGGGAAAATGCCAAACCATCTGTAAACAGACACTAAATTTAATGGTGTTTTTTTCCCCTCAAAGTGACAGTAACATTAATATTATCATTATGGTCAGATGTCATTTGGCACAATATACTTCTGGTGAGATTATCTCTGAACCAAAACATATCTGGTCTATTATACTAAAACCAAGACCATTGTAAGACCCTTCAACCTTAAGGCACTTGGAGCACTTTGTTAGATAATATATTCATCACCCACAATATAAGTAAAGTAGCAATATCAATTAAACTGATTCCATCTGGGTCTAGTATGCAAATGACACATTTAGAGATGGATTCTGTCCTATTGAACTTTCTGTTTAGATAGCAGAAAAATGTAAATAGATTCATATTACATTCATCTCAATTTCAAGTTAATATGAAAAGTGAGTTTTATACTTCAAAAATTTATTCAGCTAAAGTTCAACATTAAATATTTAATCTCGATAACCTGAGAACCTGACTTTTCCATATTTAAAAAAAACTGCAACTTTAAATAAAATTGGGTATAACTCCAATTTAAAATAAAATAAAATAAAATGATATACATAAATCATAAAACATAACAGGAAAGCAAGACCAACTTCAAACCTTTAAAATCTGGACAACTAGATTGCTTTGGTAGTATAATATCTATCCTAACATTTCTCAAGGAGATGATGTGCTGATGTTTCCTTGAAACATTTTAGCAATGCCTAACATTTTTGGCTAAAATACAAATAAGAAAATCTGCTAGCAAATGAACATTTGCCAAAATTAAATTTAATTTTTTAAAACAGGATAAAAATATGCATTAACAAAAATTCTAGTTATTTTTATATACAGGATTATGGTAAATGTATTAATGAATTATGTTTTTCCTAATGCATATTAGAACAGCATAGTTATTTGTAATATGAGGAGAAAAGAGGAATATTTTTCACATGTTGAACTGTTGCTAAGGATTTGTGAACATGGAAGGGGTTGTGCAAACTTTGGCAAAGGAATCAGAATATCAATCCCTAGACTCTAATCTCTAAGGGCAAACTACACATGTCTACCCTGGTCACTAAACCTAGAGGGAAGAAATAATATTGAAAACTGTTGGCAAAATCATCTGAAAGACAAATATATAGACATCCTTGTCAGGCTTTGGAATTTATATTGTCAAGTAAACTTAGCTATAAAATTTTGTAAATTTTTATCCAGCATCGTGGCTGCTTATGGTATGTATTCTCCAATTGATGAAGTGTATCACATATATACACACACACATAACATATCAAAGTTGAACTTGAGGGATTTTATAGTTTTCATTTTTATGTTTTTCCACCTTCTACACATAACTTTGCTATTCTAAATCAGTTTAAAAATCAGTCTCTAAACAATTGAAAAATCACACCATAAACTGGTCGAAAGTTCCTGGGTCACCTTCTAGCTTTTAAGGACTAAACAAAGAGGACTGAAAGGCCTCTTCAAAAGCAGACAGAAGGAACAAAAAGTAACCATGATAACCACTACACTGTACAAGCTAGAAAAGATGATTCTTAGGGCCTGGAGCATCCTGTCCATTTAGAATGAAGTCTAATCACAAAGGTAGTCAGAAAGCACTCTAACTCAGAAACACAAACACATACACATACGCATACCCCCAAGGTTCAAAACAAGCTTTATCTGAGTGACCAGTACTTTGAGTGCCTCAAGATTCAATTCCCCCAATTCCCCCTAAACATCATTAGCTTCTTTTTAGAAAATGGTCATTGAGCTTCAGAAATGGCATGTCCTGGAAAAAGAAAAGGTCATCTTTTTCTCCCTTCCCCTCATGGAAAAAGCCCTAACAAAAGAGATAATTTATTTGTTTTCTGATAAATTAAATATTCATCAGAATGAATTTATACTTCCAAAGTACAGGGTGGGGCAAAAGTAGGTTTACATTTGTGAGTACACAAAACACAATTTATTTATTAACTATTGTATTTTCCATACAAATAACTATAAACCTGCTTTTGCCCACCTGTATTTTCTAGCTTGAGAAGATTTTAGGGTACTACTTCCATCTAGCCAGCACCATTCTGTTATTCAACTTTGATGTTCTTTGTACTTCCCTATGTCTTTTAACTGCAAAACAGAATTACTTTATTCAACTGAAACATTGTTTAAATTTCTTCAAAATGTGGTTCTAGGCCCTGGCTGGTGGCACAGTGGATGAGGAGCTGGCCTGAGAATCCAATTCCCCAGCCAGGGCTCAAAAGTAGATTGCAAGTCAGGTCTCCAGCCAGGTCCATGGTTGGAGGCAGGTGAAGGGCAACCATACATTGATGTCTCCCTCCTTCTCTGTCTCTCTCCCTTCTCCTCTCTCTGGAAATAATAAATAAAATCTTTTAAAAAATAAAATTAAAAATAAAATGTGGTTCCAGAGCAGCAGCCTCAGCATCACCTGAGAACTTGTTAGTAATGCATATTCTCAGGTGCCACCTCAAGTCTACTGAATCAGAAACTCTGGATGTGGGATGAGAAATCTCTCATTGTTTTTGGTTGTCTTGAACAGACTCTTGGTGATTATGAAGCTTGATCAAGTTAAAGAACCACCAGTTTATAGGACCCTACAACCCACCCTGCCAATAGAAATGTTACAAGAGTTTTTGTCTCTGAACTCTAGAAGATAAATCTGAAAGGAAAGACAAGGAAAAGTTCTCTGAAGCTGTGGAGTAAGAGCCAAGAAATCAAATCAGAGTTTATGTCTATAGTCTGTTCCTTGCTGAGCCCAGGGCACTAGGGAGCAACTTCTATAGTTGCCAGCAATAGGTAGCTCTGACTTTAAGTCCTCATGGGTAAAAAGGGTGAAGATAAGGCAGCTAAGTTCTCCAAAGAGAAGTCCATAATGGGGGAGGGTAAGATGCTAGACCCTAGGTAAGGAAGGAAGCTGTGGAGAGAGGAGGAGGCAGAGGTCAAGAGGCTGGAGGCTTTCCACAACAGAGAGAGGAGCTCAAATACCACCAGGGAAAAAACCAATTTGATAATACCTGTACTTCTCAAACTATCCCCAAAAATTCAAGAAAAGGAAAGACTCCCAAACTCTTTTAATGAAGCCAGTACTATCCTCATTCTAAAACCAGGAAAAATCCTGGCTGGTGTGGCTCAATGGATTACATGCCAGTCTGCTAACCCAAATGTTGCCAGTTTGATTCCCAGTCAGGACACAAGCCGGAGTTGTGGGCCAGGTCTCCAGTTAGGGACATGGAAGAGGTAATCTCTTGCACATTGAAGTTTCTCTCCCTCTCTTTCCCCCTTCCTTTCTTTCTAAGAATAAATAAGTAAAATCTTTGGGGGAAAAATTATGCTTTTTAAAATATACAAATAAAATAAAACTAGGTAAGAGCCCTGGCTGGTGGCTTGGTGGCTAGTTCCAGCCTGCGAACACAAAGGTCACTAGTTTGATTCCAAGTCAGGGCACATAATCAGGTTGCAAGCTAGGTCTCCAGCCAGGTCTTTAGCTGGAAGCAGGTGAAAGGCAATCATACACTGATGTTTCTCTCCTTTTCTTCCTCCTTCCCTGCTTTTCTCTCTCTAAAGATAATGAATGAAAAAAAATCTTAAAAAAGAAAAGATTCCTCCATGTCTTAATTAATTAATTAATTAATTTAAAAAATAAAACCAGGTAAGGACACAACAAAGAAAGAAAATCATAGTCCAATAGCTCTGGTGAACATAGATGCTAAAATCCTCAACAAAATGTTGGCAAACTGTATTAATCAATACATTAAACAGATCATACACCACAATCAAGTGGGATTTATTACAGGGACACAAGGATGGTATGACATTCACAAACCAATAAATGTCATACATCACAAACAAAATGAAAGACAAAAATCACGTTATCCTATCAATAGATACTGAAAAAGCATTTGATAAAATTCAGTGCCCATTTATAATAAAATTTTTAAAAACACTCAACAAAGTGAAAAATAGAAAGAGCGTACCTCATTATAATAAAGACTGTATACAGAAAACCTACTGCCAACATCATACTCAATGGGAAAAAAAAAAAAAAAAACTTGTCCCTGACCTTTTCCTTAAGATTAGGAAAAAGACAAAGGTGACATTTTCAACACTCTCATTCAACATGGTACTAGAAGTTCTAGCCACAGTGCTTAGATAAGAAAAATAAATAAAGGCATCCAAATTGGAAAAAGAGAAGTAAAACTGTCCTTATTTGCAGATGGCAAGATGGTGTACACAGAAAACTCTATAGTTTCCACCAAAAAACTACTTGACCTATTAAGTTAATTCAGCAAAATAAAGGAATTACAAAGTCAATATTCAGAAGTTAATGGCATTCTTGTATACCAACAATGAATTATCTAAAAGAGAAATCAAGAAAAAATCCCATTTACTGTAGCAACAAGAAAAATTAAGTACTTAGGAAAAAATTTAACGAATGAGGTAAAAGACTTATACATGGGAAACTATAGAACACTGAATAAAGAAATTGAAGGACTACCCTGGCACAGTGGGTATGGCGCTGGCCTGTGAACCCAAAGGTCGCAGGTTCGATTCCCCAGCCAGGGCACATAACAAGGTTGCAAACCAGGTCTCCAGCCAACTCTGTGGCTGGAGGCAGGTGAAATGCAACCATACATTGAATAAATAAAAAATAAATAAAAAATTAAAAATTAATTAATTAAATTTAAAAAATGAAATTGAAGGACATACAAAAATATGGAAGGATATACCATATTCATGGGTTGGAAGAACTAACATCATTAAAATGTCCATAATACCCAAAACAATCTATAGGGTCAATGCCATTCCTATTAAAATGCAAATAGCATATTTCACGGATCTAGAACAAATATTCCAAAAATGTATATGGAATGAAAAAGACTCCAAATAGCCTCAGCAATCCTGAGAAAGAGGAACAAAGTAGGAGGGATCACAATAACTGATTAAACTATACTACAAGGCCACTGTAATCAAGACAGTTTGGTACTGGAATAAAAACAGAAACTCATGTCTTGATAGTTAATTAATATTGGATAAAAGGGGCATGAACATACAGTGGAATAAAGTCAGTCAGTTTCTTTAATAAATGGTATTGGGAAAACTGGACTGGTGCATGAAAAACAAATGAAAATAGGCCACTAACTTACACCATACACTAGAATAAATTCAAAATGAATAAAGGATTTGAATATAAGTTTTGATACCATAAAAGTTCTAGTGGAAAAAATAGGCAGTAAAATTTCAGGCATCCCCTATAGAAATATTTTTGCCAACATATCTTCTAAAGCAAGGGATATAAAGAAAAATAATAAACAAATGGGACTACATAAAATTAAAAAGCTTCTGCACAGTTAAAGAAATCATCATCAAAACGAAAGGGGAACCAACTGCATTAGAGAACACAGTTCTTCAAATGATATGTTTGACAAGGGTTTAATCTCCAAAGTGTATAAAGAACTCAGGATTCAACACCAGGAAGACAAACAACCCAATTAAAAATGGGCAAAAGACATAAATAAATACTTCTCCAAGGAGGACATACAGATGGTCCATAGATATTTTTTTAAAAAGCTCAACATCACTAGCCATCAGAGCATTGCAAATTAAGAATGCAGAGATATCACCTCCCTCACATCTGTCAGAATGGCTATCATTAATAAATTCAAACAACAAGTGCTGGAGAGGATGTGGAAAACAGGGAGCCCTAGTGCACTATTGGTACAAATGCAGACTAGTACAGCCACTGTGGAAAACAGTATGGAATTTTCTCAAGAAATTAAAAATATAAGCCTTATAACCCAGCGATTGCACTGCTGGGAATATCTCTTAAGAATCCTGAAACACCAATTCAAAATAACTTACGCACCCTTATGTTCATAGCAGCACTATTTACAACAGCCAGGTGCCCATAAGTAAATGAGTGGATTAAAATACTGTGGTAGATACTTCCCCCTCAAAAAAAAAAAAAAGAAGAAGAAAAAATAAAATACTGTGGTATATTGATACAATGGAATACTATACAACAGAAAGTCCTACCTTTTGTGACAGAATGGATGTAATTGCAGACGATTATACTGTGAAATAAGCCAGTTGGTGAAAGCCAAATACCATATGACCTCACTTACAAACTGGAATCTAATGAACAAAATAAACTAATGAGAAAAATAGAACCAGAGACATGGAAACATGGAACAAACTGATAGCTATAGGAGGGGAGGAGGGTGGGGGCAATGGTGGAAGGAAAGGGAAGCGGATTAGTAAAAGAACATGTGTGAACGACTCACGGACATGGACAACAGAGAAGGGATTGACTATGGACAAGAGGGGTGGGCTGCGTGAAGAGGAGCAAAAGGACAAAAATGGGACAACTGTAGGATAAACAATAGAAATAGAGAAAAAGAAGGTACAAAAAATATAAATTGAGGAAATGACTTGTGGGTATGAGTATGAGTAAAAGTCTGAGGGTGGGGTATGTGTGAAGGGTGTGAAAGATATGAATATGGCGGGTGTGAGTAGTGGGTATGGTGGTTGAAATGATGGGGAGGTGCAGAGATATCAGAGGATACAGGAAGTCTATGCCTATGAAAGGGCATGTGGAAGTATAAGGGAGTGTAGGAGCGAAGAGGTATAAAGTAAACAGTATGAGAAGGGTGAGAGAAGTTAGGAGGGTAGAGATCTGAAGAGTCTGTGGGTTTGTATTGGAATGGAAGAGAGGGAGAAGCTTCTTCTTTATAGGAGAAGCTATAAAGAAATGTGAGGTAGAGAGGGTTTGTGAGGAGTTGAGGGAGTATAACAGGGTAAGAGGGTGGGAGGCATAAGAGGAAGTGGGAGAAAGTGAGGGAAGGGTAAAGTGAGCAAGGGTGCTCCCTGCTCAGCCAGCTGTCAAGTTGCTTGCAGAGAGGCAGGGCATGCAAATGAATACCGATCAAATATGTGTGAGTGGCTGCATGTTGGGAGCCAGGAAACCCCTGGGCGTTCCCCCTCACCAGGCTGCTTATAGATAAATCAGAAAGTGAGCCTCCACCTCTCTGAACACTCTTGGTACCTGCCATGCCCACACTCTCTGTGGAGATCAGCTTCTTTAAGTGACTAATTAACACATGTGCTCACTGCGCCTTATTGACAAATTATGGGACTCGAAATGTCAGGTGCGAATTGGTTCCCACACCTCTCAGGTTTGGTTACTTTCATGGGGCCAGGTCCCTGCACTCTACTCTAAGGCCTTTACCTCTTTAGCTTTGAATTCACAACTTTCATTAAAAAAATAAAATAAAATAAAAAGAGGATTAAGATGGGGGCCCAGACATCTCCAAGTTCCCAAGTTTGGGATTTCCATGATTGTCCATAGAAACAATTTCCACTGATCCAGGTCTTAAATCTCACCTCTTAGGCAAGACTCTGCATGGATCCTTCCAAATGTCCTTTGGAACCCAAACCCAGCTCAGTATTGCCCCAGCCTCCCTATTCTCTTTACCAGCAGGAGGTAATTTGGGAATGAATCAAAATTCAGGTGAAAAGGACCCTTTCTTTCTCTGTGGCAAGAATGCATAGCCTTGTCGCCAACAAGGGAATGGCTGCTCTGTGAACTCAGACTACCCAGACTTGGGCCAGGCTGGCTATTTGTATGCACAAATACAATGCCTGGAAGTGGCTTAATTGGGCTATTCCAACTCAAGTTCCATAATTAATAGTCAAGTTTTAATGTGCAGAGTCAAATGAAATTTAATAATAGGTAATTAATATGGATTATTAAGGTAATATAAGCCTTGTCTACATAAATTTTGAGAAAGAATTACATTGCAGGGGCTAAAATGGAAGAAAATTCTAGCACCTGAAACCTAACCTTACTCCTTCACCCTAATTTCATTCCATAGTAAAATATAAAATTCCACAGATACTGGTGGGTGCCATTTTATAATCAAATCAGGAAGAAAATTATTAACATAGAGGTTAACATATATATTTTTTTTAAGATTTTATTTATTATTTTTAGAGAGAGGGGAAAGGAGAGAGGCAGAGAGGGAGAGACATCAATGTATGGTTGCCTTTCACCTGCCTCCAGCTACTGACCTGGCTGGAGACCTGGCTTGCAACCTGGTTATGTGCCCTGGCTGGGGAATCAAACCAGCGACCTTTGGGTTCTCAGGCCAGCACTTTATTCACTGTGTCACCAGCCAGGGTTATAACATATATTATTTAAAAACATAAAGTTTTGGTGTCAACTACAGGCAATCACTTTACCTTTAATGAACATCAATTTTGTATGCAAAGAAATGTTCAGCAGAGATTTTTCTCAAATACTCAACTCATAAGAATAAATCAGTTACCTTAATTTCTCATATAGTTATAAACTAATATTTTTACTTCTTTGTGTTGGAAAGAATAACATTATTATGAAAGGTCAACTTTTCCAGGAATAATTCTTAATATTTTACTTTTTTCTCCATTAAAGTTGTGTTATTTGTTTTAATAAGAATAGTTTTGGTAATTATGCTATATTTATAACAAATTACTATTTACTTGTCTTCTGAACACTTCTAGATTAAACCAATGACAGATTTCACAATATACTTAATAGTTTTTTTTTCCGGAAATATGTACAATGTCTAAATATCTATCAATAATAAATTGAATTTATCATCTCCCACCTTCAGTTGCAGTCACTATAATTAAATAAGTATTTGAATATATGAACTAAATACTTGAATTGTTGGTGCCTAGGATATGGTTCATTTATAGCCTGCATGTTTTATATATCTTATATATGTTTTATATATCCTATATATGTTTTATATATAAGTATAGATATTTTTCAAACTTGATGTGCTTTGTTAAAATATGTTTATTTCAAATTAAGCAACTTTGGAAGTTTTTTTTTTTTAATTCCTAAACTGATTTTTTTACAAGAAGTAAACTTGAGCTTCAGTCTTTTATAGTCATCATCACGGGTTGTGTATTCTGGGTCTCGATTCACCCATAAGTCTCAACAAGTTTCATCTCCCATAAAGCACAGCTATAGGATTGCTGGAAATACATTGCTGAAGGCTAGAAATATATCACGGTCTTGCTTTCTATGTGTCACTGTAGAATATCTCAGAGAATAGAGCTCTAACATGTGTGTATTTCTATTTCTTTAATTTCTCAATTTTCTAAAGGATTAGGGAATGGTAAGAGGGACCAAAGAGAGAAGAAAATTACTAAAGTAATTTACTTTAAAATGAAAGAGCTTTTTTAAAAATTCAGGATGATTGTAAGTTTAAGAAAATGGGCAAATATCCTCTGAAATTTCAAGTGTGATTTCTGTGCATATATGTCCAGTTGCCTGCATTTCTAAACTTAAAACCAAAATATAAAGGCTACCATTCAATTGTTTTCTTTCAAACTTACAGAACTGTTTTTGAAATGGTTCATACCTGTCGCATTATTAAGTAAATAGTAAGGGTAAACTAATGAACCTGGTTTGTTAATTTAAAAAATAGAGGTATTGTTCTTAATTTTCTTCTATATCACTTATGGTAACTTTTATTGCAATCCTCTCCATACTTTGCAAGTTTTTGTTCTTAAATTTATCTTTTTCTTTTGCATCCTGGTGTGGTTGTTTATACATTTGTCCTTCTTTACTTCTAGACTAAAACTCTTTGTAAAACATAGATTTTAATACCCCACCCCCCACCTCTGACCCTAGCCTACCAAAGGAATGGCAAATTTTGCCCAGAGAAGTAGAGAAAGGGCTTCCAGTGGAGAACTGGTGAGTCAGCCTCTGCTCTACCTGCAGATGGTTAAAGAAATGTGAAAGAGACCAGACCAATATTTGGATAAAGAACAGCAGCTCTCAGACATTTAAGTCTGTACCCCACCCCCACCCCACCCCAGACTATGGCTTGAGTTGGTACTGCTTTGGTCAATTGCATCCTTTTGGAAGAAAGTAAGCACTCCTTTCTCCCAAAGGAATTACATTCCCCAGAGGAATACTGCAAATACTCCCATTTTTCTTAATGGGTTTTCTCTGCCTCTGAAGTCCAATCTGCCAGAAATTAAGCCCTAGAAATTGATAATATCTTGCCATCCTGGTGACAAAGAAATGTGTAAAAGTTTGAACCCATCTAGAAACGACAGCCAAGGAACATTCAGGGTTCTTTTTTTCCCCTATGTCAAAGTTTGGGAAATGTAACCCAGTCCTTTAAATTAGCAATTTTCAACCGGTGTGCTGCAAAATAATTGTAAAACTTGCAATACCTTACTATTTAGTCGGGTGCGCTGACCTCTCTTCCCTTAGATCATCAAATTTTTAAAAAGTACAGCAGCAAACAAAATAATAGCCATCTGGTGTGAATGAGTCAAAATTATACCTATTTTTTTCCGTAAGATCAGCAAAAACTATTATTTTTTTGATGTGTCACAGGATTTTAGTAATTATGTGTGCAATGAAATAAAAAAGGTTGAAATCATTGGTCTAAATTATTTCATATCAACAATGTGGGAATTAAAAGAGTTTAAAACAATTTAAAATTTTTACAAGATTATTTGCTAAAGTATTTAATTTTATTGGAGGAATTATTCAGAATGTAAAGTTCAGAAATAGGTATAACTTTCCAAATCCCATGGGGTTTCCTGGGGACCTGAGAGAGCTTCTAGACTCTCATGGCTCCTTCTAGGAACAATAAATCTTCAAGGATCTTGGGGTTCATTTTCCAAACTTCCTGTACCACCAACTGCCCTGAGCATCAGGTCCTCACAGTTCTTACTGTTCTCTCTCTTCCTTAATCCACTCCCCATCTTTGTTGAAAGTCATTTATAAGGGAATAACATTCCCATACCCATTTGATCAAACAAGAATCTGTTGACTCCCCCATGCATAAATGTTTTTCCACTAACCATTTCTCGTCCTAATCATTTTATTGGCTTTTTCGTTTTTAAAGAAAAGAAGAACCAAAGAGAGAAATGTGTATCTCACATCTAATTGTCTTCTATTTAACCAGCAACTGGCAATCACCCGACATTAATTTATACGGTTTGTACAAATACCTAAGCTATTTAAAAGGCTCCTCTGGGTCGTGTGTGGCAGGGAACATCTATCTGGTGAATAGGCAGTGTCACACGGTAGCATGCTCCCTTGTCAAGGCCGATTGTGTTTTAGGCAAACATTTGCGCAAACATAAAGGCAAAGGTCAAGGACTGTTCAGTCCCAGTATGTGCTAATTCACCTAGAGAACCAATGGGGCAAAAGTTGCGTTTTATATGCTATCCTGCCAGATCCAGGAGCAGGAGTCGCGCCTGCTAATGAACAAAATCGCCTCGAATAAAGGATCTACTCCCTTGTCAATTTCTCCCCGGCTGCCCAGTCAATGGCTTCCTCAGAAATAACTGGCAAAGATGTTTTTGCCAACACCTGGATCAGCTCTGCCCAACCTCTGGCACAGCACATGTTCATTCCACGTTGACTAGGGAAGCATTAATAATAATAGATAAAATCTGTTTTATGGCTGATGTGCTAGCCGCTCGCTTTTTAGCGATTAAATGAACAACCACTCCTCACGGGTGCCTAAATAGCCACGCCGTAACATACACAGCAGACAATCAATATTATTCAAACCTCAGAACCCAATCCCAGAGTCACGGTTAGTGTCAGGAAAGTGCATATAAATACGTATTTGTAACACACGTCTGTAGAAATATGTGCGTGCGCGCTGTTATCCGTTTTTCGATTTTCTTTGAGGCCACTTTTCTATAAGTTAGAAACACAGAGCAACACGATGCAGGGAACTATGCCTCTCACCTAGTATGTCTACACCATTCCCACAGATCACTTCTACTTATTTTCCCAGCCTCTGGGCGAAAAAATACAAACGATTTCGAGTGGATGTCAACTTGAAGTAACTCGGAAGTGGAATACTTTTAGGGTTAAACAAACGCTCGCGCGCGTGCTCCAACCCGAGGGTTTACTTTGCATCAATAATCATCTGGCGAGAACCAATGGCTGACATTTTCCAAATCGTCCATTTAAGGGAACAGTTTTTCCCCTGATAAACCGGAGGGTCACAGCTGTGCGCGTCCACAAGCAAGTAGTTTACTCGTGCAAAAATCATTTCTGAGAGTCAGGCGATCCACTGGCTCAGCTGCCGCTGGGCGCGGCGCCCGCCCGGGGCCAGCAGCCCACGACCTGTTGCCTCTGCCGCCCAACCGCGGCTCTCCAGAACTCGTCACTCTAGGCTCCGCGGCCTTAGGGACTGTGATAACAAGGCTTGAAATGCAAGCATCTCTGTAAACATCCGCAAGTCCAAAGCAAAGTTGCAGGACGCAGCCATCCCTGGTGGGAGCCTGGAGTTACTTTTTCGTCCCTAGAAACAATAGGAAAACTCTCCCGAAGTGCATTTTCACTGCGTTCCAAAACCAAAGAGAAAACAGGGGGAAAAAAAAAAAGTAAACTTACCCCACCTGCCACAATACTACATTTTGAGCGTCCTTTTAACACTTTTGATTCTTCCTTTAGTGTTGCAGCCTTTTCTTTCCTCTTGCCAGAAACCGTTTCAAACTAGCTGTGGTCAAAAAATATTTTTTTTTAAGAATTAAATAAAACCGGGTTTTACACTTCTCATATTGCTAGATAGAGTCTGCCTCAAATACTTCTTCCTTGATTCTTTCTTTAACAAAACTCCCTTAACTCCACCTGGGCAGCTTCATTCATAAGGCTTAAAGTTTGTGTGGTTTGTGTGCGTTAGTGTGCTAGTGTGTGTGTGTGTGTGTGTGTGTGTGTGTGTGTGTATGTGTGTATGTGTGCACGCGCGCGCGCGCGAGTGCGCGCACGTTCCCGCCGGTGTGAGAGTTAGTTGCTTTTAAAGAAAACTTCATTGTTATTCAAGGTAATAAAAATGTGACCCCCATCTTTGGGTGTCGATTTTTACTGCACCTCTCATTACAGTTAACTTTTTTCGATCTGAGAAAGCTGCTAGCTTACTTTCAGGAGACTTGGCTCGTTATTCATCTGGTTAGTCGCCTCAGCGGCACAAAAGCGGATCCACAGCGTTATGAAAAATGGCCTAGGCGCGGAGAATGTCACAGTGGTCGGCGTATTATTTTAGCCTTCTTAAAAAAAAAAAAAAAAAACTCAGGGAAAGTTTGCTTTTGATGAATTCAATAAAAGCAAGGCTGCAACGGAAGAGATTTTCAGCCAATATCATACAGCATGGGGCAGAGCTTAAAACAGCCAGATGGCCAAAGGTAGAGAGACCCTCTTGATTTCAAAACCCAGATCTAGAATTCCCCCCACCCCGGCTGAGCTTCTTAACTTATTTAATCCGCGTGTATCTTTTTTTTTTTTTCAATCGATTTCCCCGCTCTTTCTTCCACCTCTCTTTCGGTCCCACACCCTGCTCAGCATCCCAGAAGTTGCTGGTGGGACCCTGCCCTGGGATCTGCAGAAGTCACTTTTCAATGTTTCATTTGACAATAGACAAACTTCCCAGTTGGCAGCCGGGTATGACGCTAACCAAGAAAGCCCTAGGGCCCATTCCTTACGTCCCATCATTGGGTTCTTGGTTGAAACACCTGGGCCTTTGACATCTCAGGGCAGCTAAGGTTTTTGAAGATAAGTACAAATATGTTCCGCCATTCCACCCCTCCCCACCCCCTCCTATCCAATGCCATCAAGGAAAATCAGAAGAGCATGGCTCACCCCTCAGTCTTGTACCCTTATGGCTCCCCCCATTTCAATATCAAGTGGAAGAGCATTGTGTCCTCGATTGGTTTCTTAGATACCCCCTATAACATCCTTAGGGGTCAGAGAGATGCAGACTTGAATAGTCAAAGCTGCTCCAACCCAACTTTGGAGTGGGAATTGTGAAATTAATATGCATCCTACTTAGCCACATTTTTTGGAGTCAAATATTGACTAAGCAGAGAAATGGGGTAGGAGAGCAAAAACAGATGACAGGATTTAGCACCTAAGGGCTCTGCCTCTAGAGATTGGGGAAAAGGTGGAAAGCCTCCCAAGATCCCATCCCTCAGCATTAACCCTGACAGGGTTTAGTCTGGTCTTTGAGTTTGGCCACCACCTCCTGGAAGGCCTCCATATATACTCCATCCTACAATTCTCCAGGCCTGGGAACTGTGTGCAGTGAAGGGACAGGGTTTCAGATGGATTTGGAAATTTTGACTCCCAAACCTAAGTCCAAACCCAAAGGACACCAGTCTGTGGATATGCAGGATTTTCTGGACATGGTTGGGAAAAAGAACGAAAAGATCCATGAGAACAAGGATTGGCTCTGGGTATATATCACCTTCTGGGAACCTGCTGCATGCCCAAAATGGGGAAACAATATTTGAATTGCCCCAACTTTTCCCAAAGGAGATGCAGCTCAAGGAAAAAGAACAGTGGGCTTCTCCAAGTTTCTGCTCTGCCACTTCCTGGCTGATGGACTTTGAACAAAGTCCTTTAACCCACCCCAACACTCCGTTTCTTCATCTCTAAAATGGGTGCAAAAATAGAATGTGTTTCAAGTGGGGTTTTTAGTTCTTTCGTTCGTTCGTTCGTTTTAAGTAAGACAGAATGCAAAACACATATGGATTGTGCTCAATAAATATTTATTGATGTGCTGTCGGTGTTTGCTGCTATTGTTTTTACTATAAATGCTGTGGCAGACTCTGCCATTACAGTGTCCTTAGACGTGGCTCTCAATAAGCGGTTCTTCGGATCCATTCCCTCATTCCCTCGACTTTGGAGATCCAAACGTGTCCGACTGCTATCCCCTGACGACCGACAGAAATGCCAGCGGTCCCCAAATGAGAACAGCTCTCCTTGCCAGTGTCAGCCCGGCTGCAGAGAGTCCTTGGGACACTCCCCTGTTCTTTCTAGATGGAGCTGCAGAACCCCATGTATGTCTGGGAAGGCCTGGAGGATTCCCACTCCTAGTCCCTCAAAGGTGTCCAAACCCCGGGAAAATCCTCCAAAGCCGGAATGGAGAAGACCTTTTGGGAAAAGGCACTCGCTTTTATACTTTTTGTAAGCAAAGGAAAAACAACCAGAGGGAAACTGGATAAAGATGTTGGGTCAGCTGAAAGGATCAGGCCAGCTAGCTACCCAGTGCACTCCAAGTTCACACTTGCTGGCTTCCAGCCCAAGTATTTTTCGCAAAGGATGTTGGGACTAAACCTCTCCCTCGACCAAATGGATAAGCACCGGGGAAGGGATGGAGGGAGGGAGAATGTGCCCGTTGAGTGTGTGTCGCGGATCCCCAACAGCTCCAGGAGCCTGGAGGAAGAAGACTACAGAAGCTCAAAATCCAAGACATCTCTGAAATACGATGTTACGATGTCAAAATCAATGCTTTTATCTTGTGGGGCAAACGAGCTAAAAATCTGCAAAACTGGGGCTGAAACATATCAACCAGGATTTACTGATGTATATATAAGAAGCTCTTGACTCTTGGAGTTACCCAATTATTTGAGATATGAAATGCAGAAAGGTTGATGACTGGTCTCCACCCGGTCTGAAGACTATGCTTTCTGTCAATGATTTTATTAGCTTGGGCATTTCACTCTTAGACTCACATTAGAACTCTGCCTAACACCCGTTATAAATGAGGTAGATAGCTCATGCCCTCAAGAGAAGGAAAGTACCAACAGTTTTCTGGCTCCTGGACAGGAAGCTGGAGTCAATGGATGCTGGCTTCGGGAACAGTTGGACTCCCCCTGCCTTTAAGGATCCTTAATGTGCGTGTGACAGCGTTTCCAGCTGCTGGTAACCTGGAATAATTTAGACGCTCAAGAACGGAGATGAGAGAGAGCGTGAGGAATTCCGAGAAAATTTTGTTTCTTGGTCATTTGTATTGATTGAATTTAACCTGAGGTTTCTGTAGTTTTGCCTTAGAAAAACAAATTGCTTGTGGATAGTAGTAGATGTGTGTGGAGGTAGAAAGATGATTTAAATAGCTCTCTAAACACACCCCTGACCTTCTGGGTGAAAGATTTTTTACGATTAATGAATGAGCTTAGCTTTACAATTATAATTAATTTAATGGGGACTCTGCCCACTTAAATGTGTGACAAAAATTATGATCTATACAAGCAGGGTTTTTGCTTCAGCTTTTTAAAAAAAGATATTTATTTATTATGTTCAGAGAGAAGGGAAGGGAGAGAGGCAGAGAGGGAGAGAAACATCAAAGTATGGTTGTCTTTCATCTTCCTCCAGCTATGGACCTGGCTGGAGACCTGGCTTGCAACCTGGTTATGTGCCTTGGCTGGGGAATCAAACCAGTGACCTTTGCCTTCGAAGGTGGGCTCCTTATCCACTGTGCCACCAGCCAGGGCTGCCTCAGCTTTTATGGTATCCCATTCAGACAACTCAAGTGGACCAAAGTTTGTTCCTGACAAATCCTACCCTGCATTCCCAACTGAGCATCTTTCTTTATCTCTTAATTCTCATTTGTTCTTGGCTTTCTGAGTCGGGCAACTATAATTTGAAAGGAACTTGGGTGCAGAGTAGATGACATCCCCACCTGAGTGGGAGGTCTCCCATTAATTGTCCCAATAAATTGAGATACAGTATGCATAATGCAATGGAGCAATGTGGTTAGAGTTCACATATACGACTTAATTAAGCTATTTGCAGCTTGATGCTGCTAGTCTATGGATATGCAAGTGGATTAACAATTGCCTGCTTCCCATCTTCAAGATGGTGCATAATTACTTTACTAGCGGTGCATATCAATTTTTAAAAATTTTATTGTTGTTGTTGCATATCAATTTTTGATGATTGCAGAAGAGATACTCAGTTCACCAAGAAGCTGCTTAATAACTCTCCATCGTGCGTTTTTTAAAAGTAGTGTTTGGAACTATTTTTTAAAGATTTTATTTCATTATTTTTAGGAAGAGGGGAAGGGAGAGAGGCAGAGGGAGAGAGACACCAATGTATGGTTGTGTTTCACCTGCCTGCAGCCACAGATCTGACTGGAGACCTGGTTTGCAACCTGGTTATGTGCCCTGGCTGGGGAATTGAACCTGCGACCTTTGGGTTCGAAGACCGGCACCTTACCCACTGTGCTACCAGCCAGGTGTTTGGAAATATTTCGAAGTTACTCTTTAAAAAAAAAGATTTTATTTATTAGTTTTAGAGAGACAGGAAGGGAGAAAGGCAGAGAGGGAGAGAGACGTCAATGTAAGGTTGCCTTTCACCTGTCTCCAGCTATGGACCTGGCTGGAAACTTGGCTTGCAACCTGGTTATGTGCCCTGGCTGGGGAATCGAACCAGAGACCCTTGGTTTACTGGCTGGTGCTTTATTCACTGTGCCACCAGCTATTGTTTGAAGTTACTCTAAACATTTTTATAGGTTCTGATTGTGTCCTTTAATAGGCCACCACCATTTTTATTCCTAATGTATATTTCATAAAAGGGCAAGGGCTGAATTCTAAGCCCAGGCTTCAATAAAGAAATGGAATCCCCTCCAGAGAATGCCTCGCCCTTAGACTCCAGCCCAGTTGGTTGAAGAGGATGTAATAGGCCAGTATAAAAGTTTACAGGAGAGCAACCAGCCACCTCTAAAATGGTCTTCTCTCTTTCTCTCTCTCCCTCCCTCCCTCCCTCTCTCCCTCCCTCCCTCTCTCCCTCCCTCCTTCTCTCCCTCCCTCCCTCTCTCCCTTTCCCTTCCTCCTGGTCTCCCTGTCTCCCTCTCCCTCTACACAGACCATACACACATTTCTGTCTACATAAAGATAATCCAGGGTGACAATGAGTGCTCCCCACTTCCAGCAGTCCATTCTCGCCATCACAAATGACACTATGTTCCAAAGGATGCATACCCCTCATGGGAAAGGCTAAGGAAATAAAATGTCTGGTGAACTGGTGGGGTAATGTGTACTAATATGGATTGATAAAATTTGCAAGAGGACTAATAAAAGTTACCCAACCTGATGACAGAGACATTGACATTAAAACTTCCTGAGCTCTTTGCCCTTTGTTTAGAAAAATATGGTACCAAAGCCCCAGCTCACTTTTACTGTGCCTGGAGTTGAGTAGCAAAATGTACATTTGTTTCATGTGATTTACTATTTGAACCTTAAGTCAAGGCTGATCATTTGACCTCTCGGGATGGAACTAAATTCATCACCTATAATTTTATTTGAAAGCCCCATGGCTATCAATCATAATGAGAACATGGGGAGCCAATATTTTTCATGGAAATGTCTCAACTTCAACAAAACCAGGCACTTACACCATCCTTTTTCCATCCTGGGCTGAGCAGGTGCATACCTGAGTTTCCCTCTGAAGATCCAGGGTCAGTGCAGCTCCCAATGAATGGGTGATGGCATTTTGAAAAAGGAGTTCTTTGCTTGCCTGGGTTAGAGCTGGATAAGTTGGTGCCTGTTTCCTGACTCAGGCTAAGTCTAAATAAGCCCCCTGACTTTGGACTTAGGTGGTTTACAAGCTGTGTACCTGGCCTCAATCTAAAGGGAATTTCATAAAATTCCAAAAGGTGAAATCCTGATCAGAGCTGTTCACCCTCCTTCTTGACAGCATTGCTGTAAATCACTTTGAAATTACAGTGTATCTCAACTGCACATTTGTCAGATATCCGTGTTATTTCCTGATAGTAAAATAAAAGTAACAGCAGACTCATTATAAAATTTTAAGAAGGGTAAAAAATTCCAGTGATATTTTAAACCCAACTTGACATTAATTCTTAAAACTAAGGTTTCCTGGTTGAAGTCAATTTGTTCTTGTACCTGAAGCAGGTGATGTTTCTGCAGAGACATCTGAATGACAGCAGGGGTGAAGGACAAATCTAATAAAGCCTAATAAAGCATGAGCGTCAAAATGTCATTAAACTTACAAAGATGAGACTCAAAATCACCAAAAAGGTAAATGTCTTCATTAGTCTGATCTCTGAAGACTGTCGAACATTTCATTAATTTATAATTTATGATTGTTTGACAAATATTGAAAAGTATGTAAATATGAGTGGGATAATGTCTTTTCTGCGGGAGATGAGGAAATGACCCAAACTGTACATGCCTGCAAGATTACACACAGGACCCAGCTCTCTGTTATCAAACTGTGCCGCCCCTTTAGCCAACATATTGTGCAAGTGACAAGTGAAATAGTGCAGATAAACCAATGGTTTAAAACGTAATAAAGACAACAGCCATTTGCATTTTTTACATTTTATTACAAAGGTAATTTACTATGACACATTTCTGAATGTAATTTATGAAAACATGTTAAAGCAATTACATCATGTGTACAACCCTCAGAGCTACAAAAATCAAATAAATAATAATATTATAGATCTTTAGAGAGTTTCACTATTGAAAACATATCATAAAGAGAATCTTTTATTTTAAAATGGATTGTACAAAATAAAACAATGAAATTAAAATTTGTAATTAAGAATAAAATCTTGAACAATAGAAAGCAAATGAATAATATTCTTTGTTAGAGCTGCAAAATTAGCTCTTTATAATGACTTTTTTTTCCCTTTTGAAGTCAGTGTTAGGTACAAAGTATTAAAGGCTTCTTGGGAGAGAGATACAAGAGGAACAAACGTGTGTTTTGTCTTTCAAAATTCCGATCTCATTCCTGTTCTCCATGTCTTTTTTCTAAAGCACCAGGACCATGCCAGCCTTGCTAAGCAAAAAAAGAATTTATATCAGAAGGTCAATATGTCTGAACATACTATTCTCTAAGCATGTTTTCTACACCAGTCTGTCATGAATTATCAATATGACACAAAATTTCATGGGGAAAAGAAAGAGAACAGTTTACACCATAGAGCATGATACCAAAATAAAAAAGGGGGGAGGCATTTCATTTCTCCTCTGATTCTCCAGATGTTAATTTATTTTATAATAACTTCATAAAGTATGATTAGATTAGGTACTTTAATTCAGCTTCCAACTATTCTTATCAATTCTGGGGATAGACAACAACTTTCCTTCTGTATTTATAGGTACAATGCTTTGTAAACACTTTAGCTTTAAAAGTCAGTCATAAAGCATTCATAAAATGGCCCTTTTCCTACCTGTGAGGGACATACCCTCGGTTTATGCCATAACTTGAGACTGTCTGAAAGGTCTTCTTGTTTGTTTGCTTGAAAGATCTTTTGGAAGTGTTCAGACTTACAGCCACAACTCCCCTCCCAGCCCTATTAAATTTCTCCACCCTAAGGGAAAAAGCACTGGACACAACTCAAATCCAAACTGGTGAGCCATAGAGAGCATGCAGTAATTGTCCTGGCATCTTGTCTTTCAGTTTGGGGTCCTAGTAGCCCATAACTGGCCCCCAAAACTTCTCACTCTTGTTCACTTCAAACACCCAACACCCCAAGTTGGATGTAGAGGTTCTAGGGTCCTTGAGGTGTGCCCATACAGTCTCCCGTCCAGCTACCGCAAATGTGAGCTATCGCAAACGTAGCCAGCTTTCTCAGAGCAGTGGGCAGAAGAGCCCCGGCCTACCAGCTAGTACTTCGGAAGCCCCTGCCCAAGAACTTTTGTTCTAACCTCCCTTCTGCTAGACATTTGGTGTCATAAGCGACCAAAGGTCTGACACTCCTACTGCTTTCCTGGGGAAGCACATCTCTGTCCCACTGAAGGTCCCTTTAGGTCAGCATTGCTGGCAGACAGACCGGCAGCTCAACGGACTTTAGCTTCAGGACTGATGATGGCTTATCCCTACCCTGCCCCTTTAGCAGCATATATCTATGTCTCTTCTACCTTGCTTTGGAGCAGAGTCTCACTTTAACGCCAGGAATCGCCTCCACCACCGATCGCTACCCTAGCATAAGCTAGGGATTAATTTTACTAGACCCTTGCACTACTCGGGTCTCAGCGCCTCCCCTTCGCCTCCAGCGCTGGACTTGGCCAAGGAGGCGGGCCGTGGGTTAGTTTTAACCAGGGTTAAGTCAGTTCCCGGCTCCATCCTTTGTCTCTGTTGGAATGTTTAGGGGCTGCATATGCTTTTGTGTTACAAACAGCAAGCAGGGTCCCCAGGAGTCCCTGACCTCATGCCTTGCTGGGAGAACGGTTTCCCGGGACAACTGTGGCTGAGCCGGCCTCCAGGCGGTGGTCTTGCGCAGGCACGCTGCCACGCATCCCCGCATCCCCGCCGCGGCAGCACAGACACCTAGCACCTCCTGCACTTACAGTGAAAGTTGGGAAAGAGAGAGAAAGAGAGGGGGACGGGGGTACAGAGTTGGACTTGCACTGATGGTGAACTAACTACCTGTATTCGTGGACGAGATGAAAGGGAAAATATAATGAAGGAGAGGATTAATTAAGAGAGGAGAGGAGACTAAAAATGATACCTGCTTAAGTGTCAACTTCAATGGAAAAATAATCTTCTATAACAAATGAAACAATGAAAAGGGGCTACATTGTTTCCTGTTAAGCTCTCTATACATGACCCCGTTTATGTCTGCAAGACCATGTTTTGATGACTTACAGTATATGTAAAAACAAACTTTCCAGAGGTGTTTTTGTTTTTCGTTTTAATTCTCCTCTGCTTGTCAAACTTGTCTCTCCAAACAGCCAGATGAATTGAAAAAGAAGGCAAAGGAAAGGAAGAAAAAGCCTCCACTATCATCACCACCCAAGAAATGATAAATAGCATCGCATAGCTAATCGCTGGAGGGCGCGTTTACCAATTCATAATCATTTATTCTTGGTGATGTATGGCTCTTACTCTTAAATCTGAAAAGCTTCTATTTGAAGGTGTAAATAGCTTTTTTTTTTTTCCTGCAGTAAACCTTCCTGCGTTAGCAGTGATTGATCTCATGTACAATTCGTCCCAGAGTGCTATTTTACAGGGGGAACACTAGCTTTCGGAGATTAACTGGGGAGTCTGTTACATATTAATGAAGCTGGGAGATATACTAACGTTTTGGTAATTTAGTTATTTGTGTCTATAGCTATCGTCGTTATTTTCTTTTAGACCCCTGCGGTTGTCATCCATCGAATTAAAAAGTGGTCCTTAGAATTATTTTTTTCCACTGGCAACTAAATGCCATTTAATGTGAAAAACAAATGTTGACTTCTCTCTTGAAGGAAGTGTGTTTCTTGGCAAGACATCAAAGTGTTTTAAACTGTATTAGTGGGTTATGTTAGTTTTCTTACCCAGAACTTGCACTAAAGTAATAACTAATGGAAGAAAAAAGGAGTCTTAGCCTACCTCTATTTTAGGAAAAAATTACTTGATTTTCTAAGAGAAGAAATTTAAAACTCTAGGATAAAAGTATTCCTAGCAAGCGTACCCCCCAAACACGATAATTAATATCCCACCAAATGAGACATCAAAGTCATTAATGCCTTGTGTTCTTGGAGAGAGAATTTGAATGAATCACAATCCTGAATAAAAGCTACATTCTGCAAAGAGGTTGCTTCATAGCCTGGGATAAAATGGCACTAATTCTGTTTTCTTGTGGCATTTTCATTTTATTTTTTAATGCTCTGGCTCCCTACAAAGGATCTGGGGGATTGTCTGTGAATGAAAGCCTCCCTCTCCAGATACCTCCCTCCTAATTCCCCAGGTTCCATGAAGAATGGAGAACCACTGCGGCTGTCTGTGGTGGTAGAGTGAGGAGGGGAGTAGAGCAGTTTTGAAATGCTGTGGTTAGAGAGTGAGCACCAGCATCTGCTTTGTGTAAAAACAGGTGGATCTCCCGTTTCTACTCCCACAGAGCCCCAAACTGCATGCTGAGTTCTGGAAAGGCCAGGAAGTGAAATTACATCTCAGAGACACATCTGCCCCTAGGTCCTGACCACATGAATCTTAGTCCCTTGGCGCTTCCAACAGTAGGCCAGGTCCTACTTCCCTCCTGCAAACGGGAGGCTTTTGTGCAGTATCCACACACAACCCTTTACCACCTCCTCACGGAAGCCTGGGTCTGGGTATCAAGACTTGGAACTTGAGGCTGACCTTCCAGCCCCTGTGTCTGCTGTGAGGGCAGCTTCAAGAAGCAGCAAACTTTCCAGAACCACGAAACATTGAAGCATGATGGCGCCAGTTGGCTGGGCGCGCCCCTTTTGTTTTCGGGGGGGCGGGGGGGGGCAATTTATGTTCTTTATAAAACTGTGGTCTGGAAAAATAGAAAGAGCCTTGAAAACCTTGTTACAATGAAAAAGGGACAAATTAGAAGACATTTTTCGTGATCAAAGGCGGGAGGCAGAGCGCACATGGGCATTCACAAAGCTTGACTTATTCACTCCCCTCCTTTGCAAGCCAGGGCAACAAGCGTGTCCCCCATTGACAAGGCACCCTATTCAGACTGCAGGTGCGAAGTGGGCCCGCGCACTCGGCCACATTATGTCAAGGTTGTTGGAGATTAGTGTTCAGCCTTAATAACTAAAGCGCTTGATTTACATTGGAAAAAAAGCCCCCTCAGCCGTGAAAACAAAATCGTTGAAAGCGTGATCATTGCGAGGGCGGCTGATATCCTAATACTCACATTGTTCTCAGCTGGGCCCAGAGGCGCTGGGGCCTCCAGCAGGCCTCCTGCGCAAGGGCAAGGCCTGAGTTGCTGGCCAGGGACTAGGTTCCAATCACACACCCATGTCAGATTCTCCAAGAAAAGGTGATGGCTGCAGTTTTACTGGGGACTAAGAAAGGTAGAGTGGAGTCTTTTCTGAGAGCCCACATCTGGTATCCTGGCTTTGGCAAAGCCTTGGATAGAATTATGGGGGATCCAGAGCCTCAGGCAGTTCCAATGGTCTAGTGTCTTGAGGCTGGAGTGGCTCCAGCATTACTTTTGTGTGGGGGCAGCGGGGAGCGGATATACGTCTTGAAGGGTCCTGGACAAGAACAATTTCACCCACAGGTGATGGTTATTTGAGGGTAACCGGCAAGCTGAAGAAACATACAAAGGCCCATGACACAACCACTGACTTGAGTGTCCTTGCCTCCATGAAGGTGATCATGTTCCCCTCAAATACCTTGCTTCAAGAAGACCCCATTTTAAAGAAGTTGCAAAGCTACTTGCAGTCACTGCCTCATTTTCTCTGCACTTTCCCTGTTTTGTTTTCCCAAGGATGGAGGAAAGCCCATCTTGGCCTAGGTTCTTCTCCTGTATGGGTATTTGAGGGCAGATTTTATTCCCCATATACTATCCATGCCTCCCAGACATCATTCCTCCACCCAGGAGTGATCCAGAGAACAAGAGATCTTTGGTTGGGATCTAAGAAGACACATTTCGACATGGATATGTATCTATTCTAATTTGCAATATCTTTTGTGGAAGTCAAGCTATTTATGGCAATTTCCATAAATCTGTCCTAGAAGAAAAGATTCAATGGTGACAAGGTGAGAAAGCTGTTAACTATTGTCTGGCCCTGAAAAGGTCCTAAGTCAACGTCTTGGTAGCTGACCTGTCAAGAGGAAGGTATAAAGGCTTTATTCATGCAGTTCCTGCAATGTTCCCAGCTCTCACAAAAGTGTTTATATGATTCAATTTTCTTACCTCTTTTCTTAATTAAAAAGCCGAGCCATTAGAATAGCACCTGCATCAAGTCCTAACATTGCCTGCATACTAATTCCAGAGCCTTTACAACCAGTAATTATAACATAAAATCAGAGATTGAATAAAACAGGATTTTGCTTCCAAAGCCCTGCTAATCCCCTTTTAAAAGGGCCTGGTGAAATAATTCAAAACAGTATCCGGAAGTTGGATTACCGCTCCTTTTTTCCCCCCTTCTTTTTAGAATGAAATGATATTTCACACTTAAAAAAAGCTCTGCTTTTCTACAAGTTTTTTTTTTTTTTTTTTTTTTTTTTAAATAAGAAGTTGGCAGGGATTCTCCCCTCCCCAATAGAAATAAATTGACTATGGAATCTTTGCTTACTAAATATAGTGGAATAAAATGTAGGGACAATTTTTGTGGCATGTTTGAAACACATTTTTTCAGGTGAAAGTGGGTATAGTGTGATTCAGAATTGCTTATGTAATCATGCACAGGTGACTCTCCTCATTTCTCTGAGGAAATAAATAAGCAAAACTGGGAGACAGCTGCCTATTTTTTAATAACTTGGAAATATGCACGTTTCAGGCTTTAAAACAGTTTTCACTGAGATGCTGGGTGTACTTTTTTTTAAAGTACTTAATGAATACATTGATGAGCACAAAAGTAGAGGTCTCCATTACACTTTGAGTGAGACTTTGCAAGTGGCTCAAGCCAGGGACCTTGAGCTGTCTGCAGTTTTTCTCCAGTTTTGGCAAAGAATATTATCTTCATCTAGCTAATCTGATAGTGCATGGGCCAGCCAGCAGTCACAAACAAAAAAATAGATCCTTCTTCTCATATTCTGTATAAATTATCTGATAATATTCTTTTTTTGTCTCCCCCCTTCTTTTTGCTGTTATTCTACAACTCTGCAGTACATCCAAAACCATAGAATCTTGGTTTTCCTTCTGCAGACATTTTTCAAGCCTGCTGATTCACTGAGATATAGAACCATGCGCATCCCCATTTTTCTTGTTTTGAATTAATCAATATTCTTGTCCTGTTTGTTGTCTCATACAGAATCTACATTGGCTCTAAAGAAGCCAAAAATGCAGAACAAATTTCAAAAACTCCTCTCTGGTCATAGTCATATTTGATTAATTTGCAGCCTGAGGTGACGTTTTTTCTTCATCCTTTTTGCTATGCAGCTGTTTTGGATGTTTGCAAAGCCATTGGAAGATTAAAAGGCAAGCCCAAACCTCCCCTAAGTTGTCCATTGGGTTTCTCTTTTTCCAACATAGTTTTGGGATTTCCACTCGATAAACTTCCTAGAAAACTCTTGAGGATTTTCCTCATTGAAGATATTTGGGTAAAAAGGCATGGCCTCTCTGATGCCCAGACAAATGGAACATGTTATTGTGGGATCCTTGGCCACTTGGTGACTGAAATATTATTAATTTTCCCAGAATGAGGTCTCAGTATCAGAAAACTTATTATGAAACAGGTGCTGATGCCTTCCTGAGAAGAATGTGCTTTTTATGTCACTTTTGCCCAAATACTATATACTTGGTCAACAGCCAACCCCCCTCCCACTTGTATATTTCCACCCTCCACACCTGGTCTTGAAAAGCCCAACGTGGTACTCACACTAACCATAGAGACTTATAATAAAAATAAATCAACACCTGTGCTGACCAGGCCATACTATTTACTGCAGCTAGTATTTTAACAAGTCATGGTGGTGGTGGTGGGTGGTGATGGCAGCATTAAAATAATCAGATTTCTCCAGATTCTTTCTGTACCCAAATATACTTGATTCCCTCCATTTTTTCTTGAACCTTTTAAACATAAATTAGCCTATGCCTTAATGTCCTGCTGCACGGGCTGTGAAACCCTTCCAGAACCATAAATTCATGTGGTTTCAGGACCCTCAGGTAGGCTCTGGGCTCCCCGGAGAAACACACCCTGCTGCAGAGCTTGAGGACCCTGGAAATGCCACAGTTTCTAGGAGGGTCTGGAGATCTGATTCAGGAAGATGCTAGAGCACATGTTTAAAAGATAGTGCCATGTAAATAATAACGAGCACTTAACATGTAGATTGTAAATGTTTCAAGGATTATCTTACTTAAGCTTCAAAAACAAACTTTTAAATTCTATTTTACTAGATAAGGAAACAAGCACAGGCGGGGGTGGGAGGGGGGTCACACAGAACCATAGGTGTCCAAGCTTGAGAAACTGGCCTCTAGACAGTCTTCCCACCATGCCCACCTATAGTTTTACCTGGCGCTCTCATTCTAAATAAGGAAAAGGAGAGGCCTAGTAGAAATCGTTAGCCGGCTAAGCTTTCCCCAAAGTACTGTCGGTGCTGCCACTTCGGGTGGAAGTCGTGTAGCTTCCCCAGATCACAAGGGAGTTTGTCTTTAGGGTGAGGCTAGCCAGGGGCACTTGAGAACCAGCGAATTCAACCCTCTGCCAAAAATAACGGTTCAAAGGAAGTCTGAGCTCTCCTAACGGTAGGGGAGCTGAGGGGTCCCAGAGCACTCTCTTTTCCTCTTCCCCCAATCCCTTGATTCCACCGCTCCAGCTCTTGACTAGAAAGGTTCAAAGGCAGACCTGTCCATCACCAGGACCAATACCGAGGCCCCCGCAACCGTCCCTCCGCGTATTCTCCCTTCGCCCCACGTCCGGAAATGGTCCCAGCCCCACACCCAATTTCCCTGGCCGCCCTGCGCTGTCCAGGGCCAGATGGAGGTAGCTGGGGCTCAAGGACTGGGATCTATCTCCTGGCGCGCCTCTGTGGACCCAAGGCTGCGGGGCAGCGAAGCAGAGAGCCGAGCTTGGGCTCGAAGAGCCCTGTCCGGAAATGCCCAGGCTTATGCCTAATTCCCACTTGCTCTTCGCCACACTGATTCTGCCCGGGAAAGGCCTTCAGCACCGCGCTTTCGCCGCGAGGCCAGGTCGGGGAGACTCACTCAAGGGGAGAAACCCTTTCTAACTTGTCCCAGAGCCACAGAAAGGGGTCTTTTCTGTGAGAAAAACCGAAGGGGGCAATAATCCCAGCAGTAATGTCCAGTGACCTCCCCCCTCGTGGCTCCCACTGACCCGAGGTGTCACGGTGCTTCCAGGGCGCTTTCACACCCGCACATCGCCCTTTCCACTTGGCACGCTGGGGTCCCTCCCCCAACCGTGTCTTCAGCACTACAGCCCTGGCGCTAGGAGCTGGGTCTCCGAGGTGTTCTATAAAGAAACCCAGCATTCCAACCCCAAAGCGGTCATCTTTCAAATAAGTGCAGCCGGGAATCGAGCCAGGCGGGCGGGAGACTGCTTTTAACCAGATGAACAGGGGCCCAGGTGGGTGACCCGCGCCTGCGCAGTGGGAACGGGAACGCAGGTACTCCAGGGCCCGTAGACTCCCTGACCGCCAGGAGGTGGGGCAGAACCTTCTAGTGATTTGGGTGATTCGGAAAAATCTGAAATCACTTCTTCAGTGACAGGGCTAGATAAGAGGGCCCCTGCAAAATATGGTAAACACCACTGAGGATCCCAATGGGAATCCAGGAAAGGATCATGAGGACTGTAGCCACGGAACCTCCGGATTTGGCCCTTCGAGACTCTCCGAACATCCGCTACTCCAGAGGGAGTGGGATCCAGCTAGGACCCTGCAGCCAGCTGTGCCCCTGCGTAGCCCGTCAAGGCTTAGGCAGGGGTTGGAGCCACCCTGCCTGATTTTTTTCTTTCTTTCTGGTTTTTATTTCCGCCAATTACTAGGCTTTTCTCTGGAAAGGTAGAGGTACTTGGTGAGAGGGTGCCTCAGGGAGGCAGCCTTTCCCGGAAGACACTGAGAGCATTTTACCTTTTTCCCTTCCGTAATGGAAATCGGTGGATGAGTGCCAATGTCATTGGGGTGAAAGTGGGGGTGAGAGAGGTCACCTCCATTGATGACCACTTTGGTGGGCTTCCCCGGTTTCCTATCCTGAACAATTAGGCTTCAGATATGTTCCTGTGAACCCGTGAGGGAAGGCAAGGAAGAAGACTGGACGCTGTGGGAGGGCCCCCAAATCTCCCAGGATGATGAAGCAATAACAAGACACTGAGATTCAAAAGAAGAAGAAAAACATCACATTCTTTATTTCCAAAGAAAATAGCAAAATGGAGCTCCATGTTCACAAAAGTCTTTGGAGGGAAAAGCAATCACATATTAATTTAGTTTTACATATTTACAGCAAGATTAAGCCATCACTTTCAACTGTGTTTTCACTTAACAATCACTTTCAGTCAAATACTATGTAACAACATTTTTTCCAGTTAGTTCATAATTTAAGATGCTAAGGGGACAGATGATAAATCACAAACAGCATGGGTAGAGAAGGTACTAAATAGTCTAAGTTTTCAGTCAGGTCTTTGTGTGTGTGTGAATTATGATTACAAAACATTTGCCTGGCTGTATAATTCACATTTATTATAATCATTACATTTTCCCATAAATTAGCAATATAAATAAACATATGGGGACCTCAAGTGAGAGACTAAAAACCAATATAAGATACAACATTTTAATGCAACTATAATAACAGCATGGGTTACAGCTCAGGGAAACTTCTTTACAATTCATTTAGTCAGCAAACACGGAGTAGAAAGACTGGAACATCCTTGTTTATTTAAGTCACCTCTAAAACCACATGAAGGAAGTTTGGACAGGGTGAAAGTTTCTTTCCTGGGCACAATATAACATGAAGAACTGCATATGTGCATGGGTGAGGGTAGGCATTTGCATGCATGCATTCTGGGGTCACTGTCTTATAAATTCTTCTGAACTCCAATTGCTAAGATACTGAAGAAAACAGTAAATTATAGAAATGTCTCTCTCCCTCAAGCCACTCTCCTCTCTATTAATGGCAGAAAAAGCTTGCTGATTGCTGCTAGTGAGAAAAAAAAAAAAAGTACAACATGATCCCAGTTTAGCAGAGATTGTCTTTTAAGGAGTAGGGAATATTAACAATAACTTGGGGAGCCTTAGGTTCCAAGGATCCTGGGCAAGTATATTTGGAGGTTGAGGATGCGCCATAAGAGGCCCAGGTGACCTGACTTGGGCTCATTGCATGCAAGGCAGAGCAAACAGAAGCCTACACGCATGTGTCAGAGACTCTGCAAAGGGCCCCTCAACATCTGCAACACCTTCACAGGCCTTGGACCTGATGTCTCTGCACTACTTTTGTTTTCCTCTTAGCAGGACTTAGTCCTAAAGTTATCAGTTAGTGTGCATGTCTTTTTTTTTTTTTTTTTTTTTTAAGAAGTTTGATTTTTATCTCTTTAGAAACGGTTTGAAACTATCAGGGCAAACAGAGTTTGACAGAGAGGAGAACAAATCGCTGACAAAGAACCTTTTACGTTTCATCAGCGTTGTTAGGGTGACAAGCAGGAATGTCTCAGATAATAACTCCCACTTCAAAGATTTCTCAACTCAATAGAAAGCGGACCATCCTTTTTATTCAACCACAAGGACTGGCACTAAAGAAGACTCCACTGTTTGATTTTTTTCCACCATGTTTATTTTTCCCCTATTCACTGGGGTACTTGGATAAAATAAACAACATGACAATTAAGGGAACGTGAACTTCTAACTTTTCTGCTATCTTCCCTATTCCCTTGGCCTTGTGCTCTTGAGCTCGTGCCCAGGGCCAACTCAGGCCTGAGGGGTACTATACACACCACTCTAGGGAGAAGCAAGTTTGGGGGCCCCAAAGAGGCTTCTGGGATAGCGGAACTGAATGGATGGTGCTGGGGGCCAAAGCGGAAATGTCCAAAACCACAGTCTGAACTTTCCAGACTTATTCAGGGTGGCTCTCTTGCTCTGCAAGTTCCACTCAAAGTCCACCTTGATCAAGATGCAGAGAAGTGCTTTGCACAAAACCAGTCTGGGGCTGCTCATTTGTTCAGCTTCTGAGGTAACCCTAAAGTTACTTACTTCTGACCTTGGAGCCTCTTAAAGGAGCAGCCAAAATGTGCGGAGTTCGGCTCCTCCCTTTCCTGCAAGCTTTGCTGGCGCCAAAGCGCCCAGGTACATTGAACTGCAGGATGAATCCCTAAACATTGCCGAGACAGGTCCTATGCGGGAAGTATACACTGAAGAACGTAGTGACAGTATTAAATGGCGTGAAAGCAAAGGTCAGCGCGAATGTATCTTAATAGAGTGTCTGCAGTGAAGTGTGCCGCCTTTGAAGCGGCCGCTCCCCGCGCGCATTTCCATGGCGAGCCTAACACGGCATGCTGATGCACCGTCAAACTCACACTTTCAACCCCAAAACCCAACTCTTTGAACAACCCGAGCTTGATTAGACCTTTCTCCTTTTCTTTCCCCTCTTACAAACCATTTCCTCGCCTTTAGAAACTCGCCATCAAACCCAAATGCACCCTCTGATCACCGCAGAAAGCAGAAACAAAGGGAGCTGAGCGGCGATTCAAGCGGCCTTTTTCTTCCCTCACATTATTATCCATTTTTATTATGATCGGGAACAAGTGCCCATTCGCGTGGGTTTTGTTTACCGGAAATTAAATGAAAATGATTTAGTCCGCGTCAAACAAAAATATATACTTGTATACACAAGAAAAAAGGCCTGTTAGACGTAAATATTATGTCCTTAATGAAAAGCCTGGACGGGCTCCAGGCTCGGCTTTTCAGGATTTCAGTGCGACTTGCCCATTGCCATAGAAATCCTAACTTACCATGAAGATGCACCGCGGCGAAGAAACATTGCTTTGTGCGCGGGCCCTTTGATGTCGCAAGCGTGAGATGCGGGCTCTCAGCTGCGCCGGGGTGAGATTACCTTGCTAGCAACGCGGTGGACATCTGTAACAAGCAAATGAAAAATTAAAGGCGATTAATGACAAACCAAACATTCTGATTTTATTTTATTACTTTGGATAGGGATGGAAGGAAAAGTGGGGTCTAGAAGAAGAGAAAAAAAACGAATTCAATTGGGGGATGGGATCATTTTAAAATATCTTCAAAAGATGTAAATTCCTCGGAATAGGTGTCCTCTGCACCTTTGCCAGGAAATGAGGTTTGCTGCCCACCCAGCCCTTGACCAGGCAGTCTCTGAGCCCAATGTAATGGGGGTAAGGAGGGGACCATAGCCCCCCCTTCCACAAGGACATTGAGGTGTGTTAAGAAGATTCTGATTTTGTTGTTTTTGTTTTGTTTTGTTTTAATAAGGGGTAATGAAAATAGTCCCACTACAGTTGGGACATCATTTATCTGATGAAACCGTGGGATTGCTGGGCAAGAGTGATCATTGTCTAATGTATCTGAAGAGGAGAAACCAGAAAATCCAGCAAAGTGACAGGGTCAGGACTAGTTTACAGGGCTCAACTTTTAAAATTAAGGTCTTTAGGGGCTCCCCCTAGGTGAGAATGTCATAACCCTATTTATATCCAAACTCTAAGAGTACTGAAATGGATCTGGTCAAGATCCCCCCCCCCCCCACTTCTTCCTCCTCCCACCCTTATTCCTCCAAATCTCAACAAAGATTACTGGGAAGCCCCATCCTCCCCAAAGGTGGCAGACTGGAAAATAGGCTCCAATTTTTCATTCTTGGCAACAATTGCAAAGGCTTTCTTCTGCCCTGCCCCCAACATCTCGTTCTTTTTCTAGGGGCTGAGTACCCAACACATAAAATACACATTCAATCTCAACCCATTAGGTGTTTACGTTTAAAGCATTTATTATTGTAGTTCATCTCTTGCCCCCTTCGTCACCCTTAAAAAAAAAAAAAAAAAAAAAAAAAAAAAAAAAAAAAAAAAAAAAAAAAAAAAAAAAAAAGACCAACATTGTGTGATTTTTGACCATCACAGAATTGAGCAGATTTATCCAGACACTGCCGCCTAGGTTGGATCCCTTTGCAGTGGAGACCTTGGCTGAGTGACGTCATTGGCTCATTGCACTCCCACCGCGGGGCAGCCACAAGGTTCCACAGACTGAGACTGGACCAGGGTGGGAGGTGAGGGGAAGGTGATTGGTCTGGGGAAACCTCAGAGCATTGAATCTTAAAGCTCCTCTAGCACTCTTTTGGCTGTATTTCCACCTCCTACCCCAAATACATAATGTATGAAGCAGACAGCCAACTAGTTAGATGTATCTGTGAACTTGGGCCAGTCCATGGGGAAGGAGCAAATGCTCCCCAGAGGTGATGCTGAAACCCCCTTATCTCCTTATAAAAGTAGTTGGAAATATTTGGATATGCAATTTGTGCATTTTTGTTCCAAAGGATAACTGGGTGATAGGGAATTGTAAGGAAGTAAAAGAGGAAGGAACTAGGAGGTAAGTTTCAAGTGATACGAACTTTGGGCGAGGCTCTAACTGGTAGGTGGGAAAGGAGTGGGGTGTGGCAATCCCAGCAGCCCAGGACTGAAGGAAAAACGGTTCCCATTCTCTGAACCGCGGAAGGACTCTGTGGTGTAAGTTTTGCCACCTGAACTTTCCAAGATTGCATTGCACATAAACACTTTTAGCATATATATAAAATGTTTTTTTTTTTTCTTTCTGCCTGTCTTTGGCCCAACACCAGTTTCATGCTACCCAATCATGACCAGGTGTATGTGTGTGTGCGGGGGGGGGGGGGGGTACTGGGTGTGATTATAGAAACCGTGAGTACCATATTTACATTTCAAAATAGTGGACATAGCCCTGGCTGGTAGCACAGTGGATAAGGCGCCGGCCTTCGAACCCTAAGGTCGCTGGTTCGATTCTCCAGCCACCGCACTGACCAGGTTACAAGCCAGGATTTCAGCCAGATCCATAGCTGGAGGCAGGTGAAAGGCAACCATACATTGATGTCTCTCTCCCTCTCTGCCTTTCTCCCTTCCCCTCTCTCTGAAAAAATAATAAAAATCTTTAAAAAATAAAATCATGGGCATTTATCATTTTTCTTCGATGAGCTCTCATTATTAGTTGTGACTGACCTTCCTTCCTCACTTATTCAAGCCTCAAGGACCGGGCCTACACTAGCACTCACTGTAAGCAGCAACCTCAGCAGCAGCCCTAACACCGGAGGCGGCGGCGGCAGCGGCAGGGACAGGTGCTGGCACATGGCTTGGGGACGCGGTGGGGACAGTCGCTACCCGGCCAGAGCCTTGACACACATACCATTCGCTCAGTTCGGCGCCGCGAGCCGCCACCGCCGCCGAGGACACCCGGGGCTCACGGCAGAAGTCCGAGGAAGGGGACACCAGGGCGGACGGCGGGGCCGAGTCGAAGCCTGAGCTAGGAGGCGGCGGTGAGCGCCCGTGCACCTTCATGTGTTTGCGAAGCGAGCTGGGGTGCGTGTAGCACTTGTCGCAGCCGCGCACCTTGCACGTGTATGGCTTGTCGCTTGTGTGCACGTGCGAGTGCTTCTTGCGGTCGCTGCTGTTGGCGAAGCGCCGCTCGCAGCCCTCGAACTCGCACCTGAAGGGCTTCTCGCCTGGTGAAGGTAACGCAGAGACATTAGTGCGTGTGAGGCTCGGCCTCTCGAACCTCCCCCGATTTCTCTTCCATTATTTGGAAAAGAACCAGTAAAGATGTTCAGAAACCTTTGTGTTCAGTCCCACAGGCCCGGCAACCCTCTCACCGCTCAGAGAGCGCCCCCTGAGCGGCCTCCAGCAGACCTCCACCCCTCCCCCTCTCCTGGCTGGGCCTGGGGGAGGGAATGGAGGAGGAGCGAGAGAGACTCCATCTTAGTGGAGTTCCACCCTGAAAAATCCCGATCTATGCCAATTGTTTTCCTCCAAATGTTTTCCACTCGGAGCCAGAAGCTCTTCTGCCCAGAGAAAAGAGTTGACTGAGGAGCTCTCATCTGCTCAATTTAAAGTTGCTGTTCCAGCCAAACATCTCTGTTTCTTGCCCAGGGGTCCACCCCTCACATACCCTATTTCTGGCCCAAACTGTTTTCTAAAGTAGGTTTTGTGTAAACGCCAAGGCGATGGGTTAATTTAAGGATGCGCAGCCGATGCACACGGCATGTGCATAATGTGGATTCGTGCGGTACAGAAAGGTATGCTGAGCAATGATTCACTTCAGAGGCGATTTTTACAGGAAATGGAGCCCCCTCCCCCTTCCCCTCGACCCCCTGAGGGCAAACATTTAGCAGCATTCTTCAAATCTTGCCTGAACCGTCTGGGATCCCGCTACCTACGCGCGCCACCAATACTATTTTATTACGCTGCTCCAGCGGCCTCCTGGGGAAGCTGCCGCGAGCAGCTAGCTCTCCCAGTCCCAACTAACTGAGAGGTTGACTGGCCACCCCAGACCACCACGCCCGGGAGTCTGGCCTCTCCAGCCTCAGTGGAGAAGCCGGCGCGGCAGGATCTGCCCGCGACAGGCGTGCTCTGCGATGTGTCACGCAATCGCACACTTGAGCATGGCGGCTTCGATAAAAGCGCAGCTGCTGCGGTCAGACCAGGCCTGTCCCCGCGGACCCAGGGCTAGCGGATAGCCGGGGCAGACCCGCGAGGGGCTCGGCTCCTGGTGCGTTGCCCTATAGAGCCGCGGAAAGGCGGGAGCGGGCATTAGGGTGGAAATACTGGCGGAGGACCGAGCTCCAATCCCGGAGCTCACCGCCGGCTGGATCCGCTGGCGTTTGGGGGAGGAAAGAACCCCGAGACCCCGGAAGCCCAGATTCCTGATGCAGCAGCTGTAGATGCCGCGGGATGGAGGGGAGGAAGTGTCTAGGCACTCTAAACAAGTGGATGTCGCCGGGCACCCTGGGTAGAGGGAACCGCTACCCAGCTTCTGGCTGAGAAGAAAGAGGTACACGGCTGGAGAACTGTTGACTTTGCGGTCGCTTCTCCCGCGACTTCCAGGAAAGACGGGAGCCTTGGGGACAGGTTTGAACAAAGCCCCTATTCCCGAACCCTGTGGATGCTCAGGTTGAGCTAGAGATTTGGGCACAACCCTCGCCTCCGCGCAGCAGAGGTTTGTGAGCCGGCCGCTGCGCCCTCCTCCTGCAGGACTATTTCTAGTGCAGTGGAACACAGAGCAGTTCTGGAACCTGCCGTTTCTCGGATACCGGTACTGTTTTATAAAATAAAGAAAAATGCAGAATAAATCAGTGTCTCTGTTTGCCCCCTCGTTTTCTTGCCTCTAATCCATGTTACTATCTGCCAAACTAAAACTTTTCTTCTTTTCTTTCTAAAATCTTACAAGAACTAAGCAATTCAGGGCCTGCAAAAGAAAACAAGATTTGCTAAGAAAACAGAGGAGGGATGGAATTTAAGAGTGATTGTCCCCCCCCCCAACATTATACCTCTCCCCCTACTCATCCCATCTTGTGGGCGCCTCGTTGGACAGTCACGTAAAACAAACAATAATTTCGTCCCAGACCAGGAGCAGAGGCGGAAAAAAGGCACTGGAGGTAATCGGGCAGCCTGGAAGTTCCTGGGAGGCAAGTGAGGCCGCGACCCCGCGCCCTAGCGGCCTCTCCCAGTTGCTGGAGGCGCCTGGGTCTCCTCTTCTAACATTACCCCCCAATACTCCCACCCGCAACACACTGCCTCCCACCAGGTCTGGGCTCCGAGCCCTGGGGGTGGATGTGGAGAGGTAGGGTTGGTGCAGGGCCCTGCAGCCCGCCCTGAGCAGCCTGATCTTGGGACTGAGTCGCAAAAGACCCAGAGTCTCCTCCCAGAAGCTTAACTATAGAGACAGGCTCAGACCCCTTCCGCAGCCCCGAGCCAGGCCTGCCCAGCAAAGTTCAGCAGCGGCGGGGCAGTTCGCTAGCGCCATTTTCTCGCACTTGTGGCTGAGCCGGGTCGTCGCAGCGTCTCCCGCAAGGCTCGGTCTCTTGCCGACCTCGGATCCGCAGCCCTGCCTCTCTCCACTCACTGTCTCGGATGGTGGGACGAGGCCTCAGCGGAGTGGAGCTGAGAAGGGCTCCAGGCGGCGGGGACAGGCTAGAGCGCGACTGCTGGCCTGCGTACCCCGCGCGGCCGCACCATTGTTCTGGGGTTGCTGTGACCCGCACAAAGTGAAACCTTTCGGGGTGGATTTGGGGAAGCCTCCTCTAAAGCCAGGCCCAGGATTCAGATCCAGAACAATTTTAACTCCCGAGAAATCATCAGCTCCTGTTCGCCGCTTCCTCGATTCGAGGAAATGAAACGCCATTAATATTTGAAAAGGCAATTATTTTCCTGTTGAATCGAGAACTGTCTTCATGAATAATTTGTAGTGAGGTCTATTGCCATTTGAGAAACATTTTGTTGGTTTTGTCCCCCCCCCTTTCATTATTTAAGAGGGGGGGTCTGAGAGAAACACTTGAGCAGACCAAGCGAGGCTCTGTAGATTTAAAAAAAAAAAAAACTGCAGCGATAATGAATCAGGACTGCCTGTGGAAAAGACGCGCTTAAATTCTGTTCTGAATAGAAGTAAACCTCAGCCAGCCCCGGCACACTGAACTTGCTTCTCTGCTGTAGGTCGATTGCACTAAGAATTTAATCATTTTCTGCTTCACGGACTTCAAACAGTAGGCCGGCAAAGAGCAGTACAAGTTGTTTGTTTAAAACTCCCCTGTCATTAAAAATGAGTTCCTTCTCTGGCTCAGGACTGCGCGTCTACCTTTTCTGTGTGGAACGTCAGCTTAAAGAGTAGCCGGCCTGTGTGTTGTGATCAGTACCTGACCTCTTTCTGCCTCCCCTCTGTCCCCATGAAACTTTGAGGTGGGGGCGGGAGAGACAAACTCTCGGGAGGGGGAGACATCCTGGAAACAGCTCCGGAAAACCGTAAGTTTCCAGACATGCACTGGAAATAGTTGGAGACTAAGCGTCCTGGACACTTGGACCTTCCCCAAGATTGCAGGTTTTGTGGGAGAATTCGGGGTTTAGCAAGCTTCTTTCCCGGGGCAATGCCAGCTTGGGGGAGTTCTTTGGCTCTAACAATCTCCCATATTTTCACCGGTAATAGAGGTGAGTAAAGTAAACGCCAGGGAGTAGAAGAAGTGGGGCACCACGCTAGAATTTACTTAATCCCCTGGTCTCACCACCAGTCCCCTTACCGACTAGCACCCCCCATCCCTGTTGCAAAAAGAAACCCACAAAAGCAAACAGGGGAGAGGAGATGTTGACTTCTCAAACTTGGAAGTGGAGGAAGCAAGAAAACCCTAGCTAAGTAGAGTACAAACATCTGGCTGCTAAACTAATTAATGTAACGTCACAGGCTCTTCTGGGAAGTGTGAAAACTTTCTCCCAGCAATTGCATTAATTAGAGATGCTTCTGGCCAGAGAAGTTCAACTTTGCAGGCTCTTGCCCTGGCTCCTTTTCTTTTTGTTAACTAGAACTAACAGATGTGGTTGACACATGTCCCCATTTCACTTAACAGCTCCGCAAATGACATTTAAGGTGGATGAGTCTTCTTGGATCTCTGCTAAAGCAGAAGGAATGGATTCTCAAACATCATGAGTATCCAGTCATCAAGGCTCCAAAGCAGGGCCAAAGTTGGCGATTGACCCCAAATCCTAAAGAAGGTGCCTAGGGCTTGATGACTCAGTTCAGGTGGCTGTCAGGTTGTTAGGCAGGAGGAGTGCTCGTCAAAGAAACTGGGAAATTTTAAATTGTTCCTATATCTTTAAGATTTTTAGGAAATCGGGCTATTTAAAATACCTTAAAATTAAACTCAACCAGCAGCAAGCACACATTTGCACACAGAGACCCCAACCACGTTCACCCTCGCTCCTTGGAGCTGAAATCCCGTATAATCCTCCCCACTCCCAGCTTTAGGAACTTCTGTGATTCTAATAGAAGAGAGTAATTAATATTTTATGGACTTAGCTCATGGAAATAGCAACATATCCCCCCTCACCCCAGATGGAACATGAGGAAATCCAGCCCAGGGTCCCGGAAGAGGCCGCCTGCTTCCCCAGAGGATTCGCGTGAGATACTGCCGAATACTGACCTGTGTGAGTTCTTTTGTGTATTTTGAGATTTTCTGATCTAGCAAAGACCTTCCCACACCCCGGGAAAGGACAGGGGAAGGGCTTCTCGCCCGTATGCACGCGGATGTGATTTACAAGTTTGTATTTGGCTTTAAAGGGCTTGCCCTGGCGCGGACACTCCTCCCAGAAGCAGATGTGGTTGGCCTGCTCCGGGCCGCCGACGTGCTCCACTGTGACGTGCGTGACCAGCTCGTGCATCGTGCTGAAAGTTTTGGAGCAGAGAAGCTGCGGCGCAGGGCCCTCGGCCGCCAGCCACTTGCAGATGAGCTCCTGTTTGATGGGCTGGCGCATGTATCGGAAGAAGGCGCCGGGACCGTGCGGCGCGGCAAGGTTCACGGTCAGGTTCATGCCCCCGTAGCCGTGCAGGGCCGCCGCAGCTGCCAGGGCGTCGCTGCGGGCCACGGGTCCCTGCGCGAAGGGTTCGGGCCGCGAGTACATTTCTCCGGGGAGACCCAGACGCAGAAGTCCATTCAAAGTGCCGCTGGCGGAGGCCTGGGGAGGCTGCTCTTGAAGGCCAGGGAACACCGAGGGGCTGGAGGTGGCAGCGAACTGGGGGCCATGGTGTCCGAAGCTACTACCTGTTGTCGAGACAAATAGCGAGCGTGAGAATAGGTTGCTTTAGCCGAGCGTTCCACCTGGCCCCGGGGGGCAGGCCCAGCCCAGCCGCACCAGGGCCTCTGCCTTCAGCGCCGAGACCTGGAGCCAGACGGCGGCGGCAGCAAACTGGGTAGACCGCGTGAGGCCGAGAGCCTCCGCAGAGCTTGGGCTTGATGGCTGTTGGGTAGAGCCCCCTGCCGCTCCATGAGCCTGAGAGGGATAGATGCTGGCATTTCGGCAAGTGGAAGGGACGGCGGGGTGCGCAGTGCTGAGTCTGTGGACTGTTGGGAGTCCCTGGGCTCTGTTCCAGGGAGGTCCGACCTGCCCCCAAGCGCGCTTTGGCGACCAACTCCCTGGGGCGCTCAGGATCCCAGAGCCCTGCGAGGTAGTGGGGACCAGGGCAGTGGGAATGTTGTAGGTGGTTGTGGTTATGCTGAAGCGCCTGGGCCATATATACTAATTTTAGCGCCCAACTCTGCTGGTAGTGGGCAGCCTGCGGCATCCGGGCTGACTCCCCGGAGCTCTCTACGTTGGCCCGTTTGGGCTACGGTCACCTGATAGCGTGCAAGGGGAAAGAACAACCAGAAAAAGAAAAAGAAAAAAAAAAAAAAAAAAAAAAACTTATGCAAAGTTTTTTTTTTCCCTCTCAAGTTTTGGATTGTGACTTTTTCCCTCCTCCCTCTCTCTTGGTCTTTAAAGCCTACTTGAAACCCGTACACTACAGAGGCAGCAGCGGGGCGTGTGAGGAAATGAATAGAGATTCCGGGCTGCGGCCGGGGCCGGCGGAGAGAAACAATCGCCTAGGTTACCCATTGGCCTGCCGCCCCGCCCGACGTCAGCGATGACAGGTCTCGCTGTGCGCGGACTTAAGCGAGCGCGCGCGCGCGGGGGGGGGGGGGTGGGACACACACACACACACACAAACACACACACCACAACTGCTCCCGCTTCTCCTCCGGCCTCAACCCCCTTCGACCCTCAGCATGTCCTGTTTCTACTGCTCATGCGCTTTGACCCGAGCAAGGATTCCTTTCTCTGCTCCTGAGCTTGCTCCCCCTCCTCTCCCTAAAGCTGGGTGGATCTGCTCTTGGAAGTGAGTGGGTCTCGATTATGCCTCCATTCTCCACGACTGTGAGGAGGGGATGTTGTGCTGCACATGATCTCGGGGCAGACCTAGTGTACCCAGCCTTGCCTGGGCTGATTGGCAAGCACCTGGAGCACAGGGAAGGCTTCGGCGGTTTGCCCCAGGAGCAGAGAGGAAAGGCAGCTGCAGACTAGGAGGCCTGGAGCAAATGAACCTTGAGCCTAATTTTATTTTATTTCTCCGAAATCCGCCTCTCACTCCCCATCCCCTCTCATTCTTTCTTGTAGGCGCCGGCGCACACCCACACCCCTCCCAGAGGCTAGACTACAACTGCGCCTTACAACAAGTACCCTTTCTTCTCTCCTCCCCCTTCCCTTTCTCCCGTGCTCCCTACATCCCGTTTAGCTTCCTTGGTCCCTCCTTCCTGTGCCTGGCGTTCTCACAGATGCTTGAACTTCAGAATTCCGCCCTGGCTAGACTCAGGAGTGGGCTGGAGGTGGTGATGACCTGGTGAGCCTGGCTTCAAACCCACATAGCCCTCCAGACAGGGGCTAAGAATCCTACCAGCCACAAATCTCCCCGACCCTTGGGCGAACTGGCCAAAGAAACAAAAGGGGAGAGTAGCGAGAAGGAACATTCCCTCACTTTCCTGTCACCCTTTGTCAGGTCTTGAACTCTGTAGACCTCGCCGCCAGACGGAGCCTTTGGGAATCACCCTCTCAGCTCCCGCCACTTGTTGCCCTGGCCAGAGTCTCTGCCTTACTCTTGCTTGCTTTCAGGGATCTGAGAAGCATGGACGCGACATTACCTGGCCCAGGCTGTAAGAGGAACTGCCTGTAGGTCCACAGCATCCTCCAGCAGGTGCCCTCCTGGGCTTCGGGTTCCACCATCTTGGGGTGGAGGATGTAGGTGGAAAAAAAATAACCCTTCAGTTCTGGCCCAGCCGAGTGTTGCAAGGGCGAGAAGGGGTGAACCTTTTGTTTGTGCCCACCTGCTAGGGCTGGCTACATCGCCTGGCAATTTGAAGGGCTGCGGGCCTGGACCATTACCTTTGTCTCTAGTTGAAAATGCCAACCTAAGTATTTGGGCTTCCCTAGTGGTCAGTGAAAGTACCCCAACTCAGAGAAAAAGGGTTTTAGGAGAAGTTTTAAAATTGGATAAAAGACCTTGAACCCCTAGCAAAGGTGAAAAGTTTGGACAAATTAAAGGGAACTCTGACTTATGGTTTATTGAGCTGCCCCACCCATTCCCAGTAGCAAGGATTATTCTTACAAGGTGCATGGTCAGTAAATAAATATTTCTTTTAAATTTTAAAAATAATTAACTTATTTATAATGATTGGCAGGTTCTTTGAGACGTTTCTTCATCTAATGCATTGTTCCCTGCTCAGAGCACATTTTAGTGAGGGGTTAACTTACACAACAATTTTCCCCAGCTTTGCAAGTATAGGTCTTTCTGCTCCTCCAGCAAGAGCTTATGCAATGCTACCAACAGATGCTGTGTTAGTATTAAAAGAAAAAGAAAAAAAAAGAAAGTTGAAGGAGGGCAGTTGACAGCCCAACCCTGTCTGTTATGGAAACCAAGGCTTCCACGGCAGTGCTGAGACTATACTTCGAGGATTTGTCTGCTTTCCTGATTTTCACCTTCTTCCCCACTCTTATTTTTTGGTATTTACTCCTCTGCCTACAGGTGCCTCCTCTCTCTGGTCTCCCGCTCTGTTTTCCTTTCCTCTAAGCAGGTTCTGGCATCTCTATCTCTTTCTTGTGTCCCTAATCTCAGTGAGTGGTTTCAAGGCTCCCCATTGCACAGGTGTCTGTTGAATGAGGCAGTTTTCTAGGCCACGGGGGATGAACCCATGCAGGACTCCAAAAATAACAAAAATCAAAAACAAAGACCCAAACATGTATGTACCTCCTTGGGACCCTTGCCCAGCTGTTTCTTCAAAGCATCCCTTAGCACAGAGCTTAGTCATCTCCTGTAGCAGTCAGACCTAAGTGCAGGGCACATCTGCAGTAGTTCAGGAATTATGATATTTTATTTTCCACCTGAACCTAGCTGACCTATAACCTGTTTAGATATTTGTCAAACTCACTATCCACTTTGACTTCCATTAAAATTTGATTTGCACAAAAATGTATCTCTTAATAGAAACATCATGACCCTAATTTCATCAAAATCTTTGAATAACTATACTAAACATTTAAGTCATTTTAGCCTGCATACACTTTTGAAACCCTGGTGAATCTAGTGAATCTTAATACAATTGTGTTTGTTGTCCATGTTCATAATAGGATAAAATGATAACTTTCCATTAGAAGGTGGTGAAAATAAAGATGCTTTTTTTTTCTTCTTTGTGTCATCCAAGTTTGCAGGTTCCTTAAATTCTAAGTATTGACTGTGGATTCCAGGGATAAAAAGCAGGGGTTTTATACACAGAAACTGTTAATATACTACATGCTCTCTCTTACTAACTTTACCTTGAAAAGCTTTTGAACATGTGTATGGCTTTTTGTGCCAACAGCAAAAGGGCAAATACATCTGATTCAGCCAAATTCATCGACAGCTATTTGGCCCCATGGAACTCTCTCCCATATGCAGCCTTCTCTTGAAGCACTGAAAACATCTGGACCCATCCTGGGTTAATGCTTCTGAGTAGTCAGGGGTCAGTCAACCAGCAGGTCAGAAAGGTTGCCTGATCCTTGCAAATTCCTTAGAGCCACAAGGTTCACTGCTTGGTTGGCTAAACATAGCAATGGGACCAGGCATTCTCTAGCAGGGACATTTTCCAAAGGACAGAGAAAGGGAGGAAAAACATCTATTTCACCCACTAATGTTTAGAAACAGGGAACTTTGGATGTTTACATAAGGGCCTTCAAGGCTTATCTCTGCCAAATTAACACCAAAGCAGTATACAGCTAACCTCACACACACAAAAAAGGTGGGGTACCAATGTCAGGGAGGTATATTTTTCTTTAAAGACATTCTTTGAGTCTTCCAGTGCCCACGTAGCAAGGAGTTTAGGTTTCATTGACTATTAATTTGGCAGGTTGGGCAGTAGTATCCCCCTCAGTGGTGATCAGAATTTTTCTTTCAAAAAATGATCTCACCATACTTACTCCCAATATCAAATGTTTAGCTAAATCATTCTTTTCCTAACTGTCTGAGGGTTTATAGCATTATTGAGTCCCCTTTCCTGCCTGAATTGCAGGAAAAAAAAAAAAAAAAAAAGGTGGGGGGCATATTCTGCAGTCTGAGATCTTTCAGTAGAAGTCAGAGAAGCTCTGGATGCCTTCCATAGGGACCTGGTTGAAGAACACTCCAACAGATCCTACACATCTCCATGGTGCCCAGAATCATGCCCTCACTACCCTTGTTTGTCCCAGCCAGGCCAATACAACAGCATAAACTAAACTGATTTTCTAGTATTGATGTACAGAAATATGATACTTGATGGTGCTACCATCTTCCACAGCTCCTCACATCAATGGCTCAAATGAGAAAAATGCCTGACCCCTCCCTCGGAAAGAAATGAAGAAAATTTCAGACCCATAACTGGGCTATTTTTCAATTTTGTTCTTTTAAACAATGCTAAATGATGATTATCTGTTTGTTGCTGGTTATGGTTATGCCTAAATCAGTAGGGCCACTGCACAAGAGCTTGGCCAAGCATAAGCCTTGTTGCATGGATGTTCTGTATCTAGATCTGCAGTGACTTTTTCAATCATTTCTTCCTTGTTTCTGACCAGGCTGCCACCCCAAACTAGGGCCAAATCTCTTCATAAGCTATTCATAGATAGACTTCAGGATTCCTGCAGTGAGATCATCTCTATTCTCATGGGAAAATCATTAAATAATGTAAGCTCCCAGAATCCACTGTGTGTCTAGGCCAAAATTGTATAAAGGATATCAGATCTATCAGAATTTTGGAGATATTCCTCCCTTCCCTTTGCTATGCAAGTTTGGGCTTTAATCATCATTAATGGAACTGAGTATATAAGAAAATATACTTGGATATAATTTAATTTTCAAGCAAAGGTTCTGCAAAATATCTTTCAACAAAAGATTAAAAGTAAAGCTAAAAGATCTTTCAGAACAGCAACTGAATTTACATAATAGCTACACTTCTCTTGAGAATTCTGCCATCAAATTATCCCAAAATAATAGAAGAGAGACTTTTTTTTTTTTTTTGAGTTTTCATTTAACTTTTGTTTAAAAGGTTGCTTTTCCTGCCAACAAAGTAGCACCTTGGGGACAACCATCAACTGGTGGTGTAGTTGAAATGATGAAAACTACACTCCTGGAAGAGGAAACACCCAACCCTAAATCATATGCTTATTCTAAATGGAATATTAAATTAAATTCTTCTCAATGAAGGCATTCCTGACCAAGCGGCTGTCATTCACTCCCTGTTCAGACACCACACTGTGGGAATGTCATCACCACCACATTGCGGAAGGCTGGTGTCCCTGGTAAAGATGATGCATATCATGTAAACCCCATCACCAAGATCAAAGTCTGCTTCTTTCATGGAAGCCAATACATGTCAAATCTCATTCCAATCAAATTGTCTGGAAATGAATTCAAGATGAATATGTCATAGAATAATGTGACAGTGGAACTGCAGAAGGTCAGGGGTGGTTGTTTCAATGAGAGAGTCATCAAATATTAATTCTAGAATGTCCAGATGAGTAGGCATTGAGGGAGGTTAGTCAGATGTTGGTGGGATGTTGAGTAGCTGATTTGTGTGCAAATGCATGAAACCAAGGTGTTGTTCTTAAGTTTCATTTGAACTCAAGAAACATCCCCAAACTCACAACCAACATAAACAAAAGATAAAATGAAAATACCTACTTAAAAACAAATAAGGGCAGCAAAGTAATTCAAAAGAGGATTTTAACTTACTTGACTCTTTCAGAGCATTTCGGTAAAGTCGTAATCGTTTCCTCATCACCAAGGAAGACTTGTATCTCATTTTCTGACTTTGAGCCTATTAGAGAAAAAGAGTGACAGTCACTTGTTAAATAACTTCATACATGTTTGTATGATGAGATTTTGTGGCCTGCATCTGTGAGTGACAGAAAGTGTTGGTCTTTCAGTCTTTCTTTAAACATTTTCAAATTTGGCAGGAAAAAAAGAGAGAGAGAGGGAAGGAGGGAGAGGGAGAGGGAGAGAGAGAGAACACTCTGCTGGGAACTGCCCTTATTTATCACAAAAAAATGTATTTTTGATGATAAAAAATATTAAAGTTATCATCCCCCTAATAAGATTTTTATCTGAAACATATTTGTTGATTTCCCTTGCAGATAGAACTAAGCACTCTTTCAATAGCCAGTGTTCAAATATCTCTAACTTATAGAATTTGAATTTATTTAATGAAAAGTCTTCATATTTAAAGTTTATTGAGTTTAGTGAGATGTAATGGAGAGTGTTGAGGGGTTAGCAGATTAAAAATTGAGTTGTAACTGTTGAAACTGAGAGGAAAGGAATTTCTTTGCAGATGTCCAGCTCCTTTCTGCCTTGGTGATTTGGAATCCCTCCTTCTTCTCCCACAAGCCACCACTGGTTAATTTTTCAAAGTTAATATAGAATTCCCCAGATTAGGAAGAAAGAAGTTATCATTTCTATCATCTGGTCCTGGTTGTCCCATTTCTTATTTAAGAAAGTCAGAAACCTGCCCCCTTAACCCAAGATATTTACATTCTTTATCAAATTCACTTTGCTGATGGAACCACCAAGCCTTTGGTTATCTTAAAGCCTGAAACCCACCCTGGCAACCTCCGCATCTGTCATGAGAGGAAAGGCAGTAGAGCAATCAAACAGAAGCAATCCGCCCAGCCTCAGCCCTGAATTTGGCCTAGAAAGACAAACAGTCATTGGAAAGGTCTCAGGCTGGACAAACACAGCAAGCCCTCTGTCAATGAGGAAGTCTGCTTGTCTTGACACTCCAGCCCACAGAACAAGCTGTTGTTTAACTTGTTGAACCACAGATCAAATCCAAGTGGGGCTCTGCTATCTCAAAGGCTTTCCAGTTCTCTACGCTCAAAGATTTCTTTCTCTCTCCCTCAACCCCCAACCTGGGCTTGAACTAGCTTGGGCATTTTCACCCCTTCCTCTCCCTTCTTTTCTAGATCTAAGCCTGAGGGGTGGGGGCTGGGAGGGTCGACTCACCATTTCCCAGAGGGTTTTATTTATTTCAATTCCCTTTAACCAAAAGGCATTCATTCCCAAAGGTAATAAGCTTCTTCCCGCACAATTCAAGAGAGAAAGGAGATTCAACTTGGCATTCCCAGAAGAATGGCATGCTGGGTGTCTTTACTCTAAAATTTCCTCATGGCAGGATGTCTGATGTAAAAAAGTCCTGGCTGGTTGAAACTAAGAGAATTTACTTTTTTGTTTCTGAAGAAAATAAGTGTTAATTTCCCTAGAGAGCTCTGTCCACCCACAATACTGCCCAAGCCCTCCATTTAAGAGGCCTGGGTCACTTCTACTCCCAAGTCTTGGAAATCTTTTGTGCATTACATATGCACGGGCATGCAAATAAGTGTTGCAGAGGCTGGACTTCAGGCAGGCATCCGGGACCAGCCAGTGCAGGGAGCAAGGGTAAATATCTTCTCCTTGCTTTACACTCTGACCCTACTTAGCAAGCTACTCATTTCATTGAAGGGGGGGTGAGAAAATTGGGAAGCAGCCCCTGGGTCTCTGGACCTGAGATCCCAGATCGAAGAATTTTAAAGCCTTGAAAATGCTAAGCTTGACACCCTCCTCCCCCTGCTCCCCAATGATTCCTCATGACTTATTTTCTCACACCAGCCCCAGCCACTGAATCACCAGTCAGGAGCACAATCTGGAGACTTATTGGGATCTGCCTGCTTTTCCACACCTTGAGTAGAGGACGAGGTGCCAGCAAGTCCTAGTAAATTAATCATGCTGGGAGAAAGCCAAGAAGATAGGCCAGTGGGTACATGCAAAGGGCACAATTTTTTTTTTAAGGAAACACAGAACCTGCACGTTGGGGGTTTATTCTAGCTTGTGTGGCTTATTCCAGGTCAGAGGTCACCTGGAGCCTGCTTCTTAAACTAAGGAGCCCAACCAAGCCTTCAACACTCCTCCATGATGGTTAATCTGCAGGCTTTCCCAAGAAAAAGACATGCTCCCCTGTCCACCACAGCTCAGCCGCGGGCACAGAGCAGGTACCCTTGCAGACGGCCTAGGAGTTCCAAAGCCAAAACCAAAAGGGCTTCCCACCTTTGTTAGTTGCACCCTGCACCTCCCTGGCTCCCCTCCACCGGGCCCTAGAATACCAGGAAGTTAGGATGCGAGGATGGGTCATGTGGTAGCCTTTTCTCATTCTTCTGTTCCCTAGAGGGCGGATCTCAGGGTTCCTCAGCCCCGGGCTGAAGGCTAGACGGCTTGCGTGTGTCCACCGTAGAGTTTGTATTAGTAGCCTGAAGGACCAGCTTAAATATTTAACTATCCCTTGAAACCACCGCCTCCCCCGCCCCCCAATCTGCCCACGGCTAGGTGGAGGAAGGGAAGGTGGTGCCTCCCTGTGGGTTGCTGTGCAGCCAGTGCAGTCGGAAATTTTCTCCCCAAGGGAGGAGAAAGGGTTTCCATGAAGATGTTGCCACCCCAGGTTCAATCTCCAAAGCCCTTTCTCCATTCCTAAGATCTCGCTAGGTCCCAGCCGTCCCCAAGGACCATTCATCAACTCCAAGCTTTCCCCGTCAAGCTTCTGAGGCAGTCCTAGCTTTCACAGTCCAACCCCGTTCGGGCCTCTCTCGCTCCTAATTTACAGTGCCCCCAGTTATCTAGGGCACTGCCCAGAATCTTAGGTGACTGCAGCCTGCTCCCCAGAGAACTAGTCCTAGCCTTCGTTTGCACTTGAGAGAAAACCAAGTCCCAAACCCACGGCAGGCGGCGCGCAGAGAACGGACCTCAGCGGTCAGCGACGGGAGGAAGGACCAGGAAGCGCAAGGGCAAGGATCCAGCCCCGCGGCTGACCCAACCAGCATCCGCTGTCCTGTTCAGGCAGAGAAGTTTCATACTCTTGCTGCCAGCCAGGCTAACTTGGCTTCTTTGACTCTGGGAAGGGGAAGCCGAATCCTTCCTGCCATCCTCCCAGGGGCAACACAGAGAAGCTGCCTTCTCGGTCCGCTTACTGGGCGCGTGGGCAGTTCAGGGCCACTACTCCCTTTCCTGTGCTCACGGTGGGACACCCTGACAATTTCCAAGCAGATGAGGTAGGGAGGGCGGACCGGCAACCAGCTGCTCTTGGTCCCCTTGCAAGTGGAAGCTCCATTCCTTCCTCTTGCCCCCCTCTCCTGGGGAAAAAAAATGAACCCATCCCCATCGCTGCCCTTGGGCAAAAGGGCCCCCTCCTCCCCTCCCTGTCATGGGGTGGGGCCAATATCCAAGGTTGGGGGGCAAAAGGGGGAGGGGACTGGGGGAGAAAGTCTAGATAGGCCTCTTCCCTCTTGGGGTTTGGGTGCCAATGGTCCCAATAAGGGAGAGCTTGTTAGCCAACTACTGAGGATACAGGTCCTGTCTGTCTGCCCCCTGGACTCACGCACTTACCTCTCTCCACCTGTTGCTGGGATCGCCTCATTTCTGCACATTACTTTGGGGTGGCTGAAGGGGGACCACAAATCCCTCCAAGCCTCTCTTTTGTGGTTCCAGCGAGGCGGTCATCTTTCATTTCTCTTTTTCCAGCTTTCAGGAAGCAGTTAGGGAATGTATGATGAAGCAGAAATGAGCCGTCAGGATGATATTTTAATGGCTTATATGTCACGTTGGTGCATGTGGCTTTGAACTGGAGCCGCTTTGGTTTCCTGCAGAGAGCGCCGCAAATCCCACTTGATAACTTCTACAACCCACAACTTTTCCCCCCTCCTCACACATTCACTCTTCCCTGTAAATTTGGACACGTTTCCTAAAAATACTCTCTTGTCAAGGTCCCCATTGGATTTTCCACGGACTGGAGAGGAGAAGACTGACTTCTTTTTTTAAGAATTATTTTTTTCTCTCTCCCTCCCAGTGGCTACACTTCCCCCTCATGTCCCCTCCCTTGCGTGTGTGTGTTTTGAGTAGAGGTGGGTTCAATATTTGCTCTCCCTAGTGAGAAGAGTACAGCCTCTAGAGAAAACTACTTGCAGATAAGGTTCTTATAACAGCATTGGAACAAGGATCCAACCTCCCCTTGTGGGCAGTAGAAACACTTTGTTCAAAAAAAGATATATCGGAGCCACTCAAAGTATATACTTGTTTTTAAAACTATCCCTCAAGTCTGATCCCCTTTCTTCCATTCCCCATCCCAGGTCCAGTCAAAGTTGGCTGCTACACTCAGACTTGTTGCTAGGAAAAGAATATTTGATTCTTTTCCCTTTCTCAAATTTCTGTTCCCCAGCACAAGTGCAAATGCTCGGCCAGGTCCCTTCAGACACAAGGAAACCATCCCAGATACACAAGTCAAGTTTTGAGCTGGAGAGCCTAGTGAAAGGGCTGCTCATCTCGCCAACCTAGGCAAAATTCTAGTTGATGAAAAGACCAGAAAACAAAACAAAAAAAAAAAAAAAAAAAAA
>PVIW01002361.1:0-223947 GCA_004026585.1 Noctilio leporinus | reverse complement strand
TCTTTCTTTCTTTCTTTCTTTCTTTCTTTCTTTCTTTCTTTCTTTCTTTCTTTCTTTCTTTCTTTCTTTCTTTCTTTCTTTCTTTCTTTCTTTCTTTCTCTTTCTTTCTTTCTTTCTTTCTTTCCTTCCTTCCTTCCTTCCTTCCTTTCTTTCTTTCTTCCTTCCTTCCTTCCTTCCCTCTCTCCTTCTTTTCTTCCTTCTATCTTTCTTTCTTTTTTCTTTCTCTTTCCTTCCTTCCTTCTTTCCTTTCTCCCTCCCTTCCTCCCTCCCTCCCTCCCTCCCTCTTTCTTTCTTTCTCTTTCTTTCTTTTTCTTTCTCCTTCCTTCCTTCCTTCCTTCCTTCCTTCCTTCCTTCCTTCCTTCCTTTCTTCCTCCCTCCCTCCTTCCCTCCCTCCCTCCTTCCTTCCTTCTTTCTTTCTTTCTTTCTTCCTCTCCCCCCACCCCCCTGCCCACCTCTCTCTTCGTGTGGAGACTTTATCACATAGTCATGATTGATGAACTCATTGGATATTTGGTAACTGAACTGAAATTTCCAGCCCTTAACCCTCCTCACAGGTCAGGAAGGAGAAATAGGACTAAAAGTTCCAAATCTCTAATCACATGGTTGGTTCTCCTGACAACAAGCCCCCATCCTTTGGTTAACCTAGGGGCTTTCCAAAAGTCACCTCATTAATGACATAAAAGACACCTCTCAACATTTAGGAAATTCCAAGGGTTCTAGGAGCTCTGTGCCAGAAACAGGGACGACCAAACATACTTTATACATCATAATATCTTAGGCCCCAGGAGCAGAAGACCCTTGTCCAAGATCACACAGCAAACTGTGGTCCAGGCTGGACCGAGGCCCCAGGTTTCCTGACTCCCTGTCTAGTGCTCTTGCCCTTCAGAGAGGCAGGGAGAGAAGAGAAGAAGGTTGAGTGGGGCAGGGCTGACCCTCAGGGCTCCTCAAAGGCCATTGGCCAAGCGTTCTTTGGGTTGAGTTTCCTTTGGAGTGGGATTTCTTCAGCTCTCATCGCAGCTGGGTGGGTGGGTTACCCCTGAGGGACAGAGAGGGAGTGGAGGCCCAGGGAGGGCTGGTCCAGCCTTAGGTGGCATGGCATGTCAGCCACAGTGCAGGGACATAGGTCAAGGGCTCTTGTTTCCAAGCCCAGCCTGTACCCTGAGCTGATCTTTTCACTTAGAATCTCACCTAGAGCTTTGGAGCCAAAGCTGATTTTATTACAGCTCTTGTGTCTTGTGCAAACCTTGTCCACATTCCTATTGTCCTGTGATATCTCTGACCTCTTGTCTCCGGGGCCTCCAGGCTCCGCCAGGCTCCGCCAGGCTCTGCCGCCTCTCCTCCCTCTACTACACTCCCTGTGTCAGCCGCAGTGTGTCACAAAGTGCCCATGCTATTTCTTTCCTAATCAAAAGACAGCCTGGGTGGCCCGAGGGAGATTAAAATGGAGATTTACTACAAGGTGACTAACCATAAAACCATAGGTTAACCCAACACTAGACAAGGAGAAGGAGGGGGAGAAAGGACAGGGGCTTCGGGAAGTGGTAGCCGAGTGGGTCCACGTTTGCCCGGGGGACGAGGATTCCTGTTGTCTCCAGGCTTCTGCCCAGAGAAGGCTGAGAGGGAGGCCTGGGTCCAGTTCTGGCTCCTCTTGCTGTGTGACTACAGTCTCGTCACTCCCTGGACCTCAGTTCCCCCATTTATCTAACGCAGAGACTGCACCCTGTAAAGGCTTCTTGCTTGGCACAGGTGAAAAGAACATGGATTTTGGCACCAAAGGGGACCAGGGCTTAGAATCCAGTGAGTGGAAGAGCTGATCCTTGAGCCCAGACTGGATGGGTCCAGAATCTTCCACCTTAAGCACTGGGCTACAAAATGCCCATATAGAATCGAGCTTGGGTCTGGGAACACCCTGAGCCAACGTTTCTCTGAGAATGGTCAGCACGCGCGCACTCTGCCAGAGCACTTAGGCGAGGGGTTGGTGCTGTATAAAATACAGGTTCCCTGGCCTCGCTCCCACTGAACCAGAACCTCTGGGTGGGGCCAGAGAATAAGCACTTCAAACAGGCACATCTGCCCCAGCTGCTTCTTCAGCAGCCTAAAGACAGAACCAGGAACTAAGAATGCATGAAATCGACCATGTCTTCGTTTTATGCATTTTTGGCTGAAAAGCCAGCATTCTGGATTCTAGAATAAGTCTGTAGAGCCTCAGGTCCCCCATGTTGCTTATGTCCCAGTTTTCCATCTGTACAATGAAGATTCTGGTTCACAGTACCCACATCTCAGGACACCTGAGAGCATGAAGGCGACAGGGGCTGCAGATGTCCTCTGGAAACAGGGCAGTCACCGAAGTCACCGTGATCTGAGGACTCACTGGCTCTACTGTTAAGGGACATGCCATGTCCCTTCTGAGCCTTGGTTTCTTGCCCTTACAATCAATAAGATAATAATTCTTACCCTACTCCGGGGTATGGCGAGGTTGAAAGAGGCTGGACAGGTTACATAAATTCCCCATCCTCCCTAACCATAAATTATTATACATTTTTATCTGCTCTAGTTTCTAAAACCTCCCGGGATGCCAAAAACTGACAGGTGACTCTCACCACAGAGATTTTGCTGATGCTAGGGCGGGCTCAGGATGGGATCTTTATCTCTCCCTTCTCCCAACTCAGTGAGAGCAGGATGGGGAGCCAAAATAGCCGTCCCGGTGAGGCTGGTGGACACCACAGCCGAACAGAAGCTGCAGTCCTGTGAGGAAGGGCGTGAGGCATCGGGCTGGGCTAAGCTGCGTTTAGCCTCCTCTTCAACCTGGGCCCCACAGAGACATGGAGGGCAAACCCTGTCCCTCCTCGTCCCCAGCCCAGCCTGACCTTATCAACCCTGAGGACCGGGAGCCTGGGGTCTCTGTCTCCGTGTTCCCTGCTCATGGAGTTTACTGGAAGCTCCAGGACCCCAGCTCTGCTCTCCACGCTGGTCACGGGAGAGGTCACCGAGGTGGATGGTCTTGATTTCTTTCCCCGTGGTGGCCTTTGAAAGGGCCAGGAGGGAACGGCTCAGCTGAACAGCGAAGTCCTGCTGCTTTGGAACTTCTGTTCGTGTGGGAGTGTGTGTTACAGCCAACAAACAATAAACACAATAAATAAGTAAATTGTACCGTAAGCTCAAATATGATAAGAGCAGGGTAAGGGGTGTTGGAAGAGGTGCGGGAGGGCCTGATTTTAAAGGGGGATGCTCAGGGTGGCTCACCCAGGGGACTGGAGGGAGGGCCAGCAGGAGGAGGGCGAGTGCTCCTGGTGCTGTGTGGTGTTTGTTCAGCACATGCACATCTCTGCGCTCAGATTTCATGCCTCTGAATTTAAGCCAACATCTCCTCTCAGTGGAAGGATGCCTGCCCTCTCCACCCTTGCTTCCCTCCCTTGCACTCCCTTCTCCCCACAGGAGCCAGGGTGAGGATTCCACATGAACCTGATTATTTTACTGATTAAAATCTCCTGGGGGAGAGGTAGAGGCAAAGATGGGGAGCAGCTTAGACAAGAACCTAGTATAAAGGAACCATGGACATGGACAACAGGTGGGATTGACTTTGGGGGGAATGGGTGGGGGGACAGAGGGGAGCAAAAAGGGGATGGATGTAATACAACAACAATAAAATTAAAAAAAAAAAAAAGAAAAAAAAAATCTCCTGGGATCTCCATGGCACTCAGAATAAAGTCAAAAGTTTTGATAATTTGCTGCCTCATTACCTGGTCCAGCCTTGGCCCAGCTCACTGCTATTCAAAGTGTGGGGTTCAGCCTCCTCCAGGAAGTCCTTCTTGCCTCTCTGCCCACCCCACCCCCTGTCCTTTCGGGATGTTTCCATGGAACCTTGTGCCCCACAGCACAGCACTCAGTCCTGGGTGGTAGCTGCTTGTTGAAGGTCTGAGTGTCCACTGGTCAGAGGACCCATGAGGAAGGAGTGGTGGTGTCGGACTGCTTGTTCCCAGGTTCTTGTCACCAAGTCCCAGGCTGAGGACGTAGCACGAGCACAGTAAATCCCTGCTGACTGTGGAGATGTATGGAGGGTCGGGGGGAGTGGGGGGAACAAACACATGGCAGACCCTTCATCATCCCCTCCCCAGGGATGAGGGGAGGGAGTCGGTGGAGGGAGAGAAATGATTCTGCATCCAGAAACTCATTTGATTTAATTTCACAATGGTTTAGGTCTTTTTTCTTCCTTGACAGCTATGGATTGGGAAATAATCTGAAAATCAATCTTTCTTCCTCCAAGTTCACCCAGGCCCCCTGCTCGGCTCCATTGACTGTCCATGGGAACCGATGGACCGTTCACACCATCCTGTTGGTGGTGACAGATGTTTTCCAGGACAGTGGAGCAGGGATCCTCCTCTCCCACTCGCCTGGACCTCCTGAAGGCTTGCGCATTGCACAGGAGCATCCAGAAGCCTGAGAGGCCCGAGAGGCCCTGGATATGAGGACATAAGAGGTGATGTCCTCACAGTTATGTCATATCACCCCAAGGTACTGATGGGTCCTGCAGGGCCTCTGGTCCCTTCAGATCATTCTCTCTGTCCCAGGGCACTGGGGGCCTCCACACTACCTGAGGATAGACGTGTGGGCTGGTGAGGGTGCCCCAGACGCAGGCAGGCACCAACTAAAGGCAGAATCCAGAGTGGAACTCACATTGAGAGCTTTCTGGCCCCAATGCTTCGGGTCCATATCTGAGTCCTGTCCCTTTTCAGCCCAAATCTTGGAGTGCCCCAATGCCACACACCTCAGCTCCTCCTTGTATGCCACTGGTGCCCTTCCAGCCGCTGCCCCAGTGCTAAAGCCCAAAGGGAGTGAGTCTAAGTCCATTTTGGGCCCTCTCAAAGGAAATGCTTGAGAATCCTGCAGTTTCTTCCACTGCCCCAAGACCCACTGGTTTTTATAGCCTGAAGTTATGGGGACTTATCTTCCGGGCACTCAAGCCCCGGCCTGAGTGGTCTGGTGTGGGCCTGGGCTCTTTCACCCTCAAGGTATGCCTTCTGATTGTTATCCATCACACGTGGGTGTGGGACAACCTGTTCTACATCTTTGTGCCTCTGTGTCTGCACCTGTCCCTCCCGCCTACCCTTCTGGATGAATGTGACTTCTTTAATTCCTTGGTTGTTGGACTTCCATACAGCTCAATTTGCTGACAATTCTGGGTGATAGTTGTTTTCGTTGTAATTTTGCTATGCTTGTGCAAGGAGGCAAGTGCGTTTACCTACACCTCCATCTCTTTTCTTCTATATATTTTATTATTTCAGGTCCTACATTCAAGTGTTTAATCTATCTTGAGTTAATTTTTGTGTATAATTCAAGATAATGGTCTGGTGTCATTCTTATTCATGGGACTGTCCAATTTCCCCAATAGCATTTATTAGAGGTTTTCCTTTAACCATTGCATATTGGCTCCTTTGTCACACATTAATTACCCATATATGTGTGGGTTTATTTATGGGTTCACAATTTTGTTCCAGTGGTCTCTGTGTCTGGTTTTCTATCAAGACCATGCTGTTTTGATTACTATACCTTTATAGTATAGTTTATATACAGGTTTATTAGATGGCTTCTCAAATTTTCCTTTTCATGTGCCTTTCTCCCATATTCTCTGATTCCCATTACTTCTTAAGGCCTGAGTTTGGAACTGAAACCATTCCTTGCATCTACATTCCATTGGCCAAAGCAAATTATATGGCCAAGCCCAAGATAAGTGAGGCAGGCAACCATACCCTGCCTGTTTCAGTGCTCTGTGAGGCTACCTGGCAGAGGATGAAAGGGAGTAAAGGGTTGGGGGAAAAAATCTAACCAGCTGTTGTAACAGTGCAGACTCAGGGTCACAGAACCCCCAGACCTCTTATATCTCTCTCCATTTGGGTTGTCTGAAGTCCTACAGTTCGGTGTAGTCCCCTTTAATTAAGGTCTTGCAATCTGGCTTGGGCCCCATCTCATGTTCTGTTCATGTACTGGGGACTCCTTAAAAGGTGTACAAATTCCTTGGGGCTTAGAGTCTCCTCATTACAGCTGCTTCTGGTTTTATTTTCCTTCTAATTTTTTTCCACTTCCTTCCTATGTCTGTTCTCCACCTTCACTGCACACTAAGCTTAGGGCTTATGTTTGCATAATCAAAAACCCTTGCCTTGCTTGACTGAGCAAAAAGGCATTATTCTGACCTTCTCTTTAGCATCATAAAATGCTTATGCATTTTTTTTCTTTCTATTAGCATTCTGAGGCACAGTAAACTACCTGTCTGAGTAACGAAATAAACTAAAGGGAAATACAGTAGTATAAAGATTTATCTCATACCAATTTCTTTATGGAGTTATAGTGCCGAGGGAGTGTCCTTTCTTTATTTCTGCTGCTAATATAAGCATGGTAAGGGCACTGAGAAAAATGGTGGTGAGGAAACCAGTTCATTATTGTTTAACTCAATTTTTCCAAAACTTACCTGGCCATGGACCATCTTTGTCATGGAGCTTCTATTAATATATGAAAGCCTAAGGTGTAAGGAAGACATAGGGAACCCAGGGTGGTCATTAGGATTAAATGGAGGAAGGTGAGCCCCAGATATTTGTTGGTGACCAGTCAATGGTGGATCCCCTTCCCAGAGACCACCTCCCTCATTGGTCCTGAAAAATTATTAAAATGAGGACACTTTTGAGAGTGAGAGGAAGCAATATTAATAATTATGTGAGGGGAAGAGGCATTATAAACTGGACTGTCCTGGGCAACGTAGGACACATGATTTCCTACTTACTTGCTTTAGAGCTGGTGGTGGCCTATGAATTCTCTGTAGGCCTCAGTTTCCCCACCTGGAAGAACAGTTATTATTATTTTTTCCCTTATCCAATTATTGTTTTTTTCCCCACTTTTTCAATCACTCAACAAATATGTGACAAATACTCCTAGGTCCGAGCACTCTCTAGGTCTTGAGGAGCCAACAGTAGCATGAGATACTTCACATCTTCCAGGGGATCGCCCTACAGAAAATAATGGGATGGTTTGGGGATCTTAGTTTTTACTTCACCTTGATCTTTAACCCTTAATCTATGGGCAGAGATCAATCTAGAAGAGCCTTTTGGTGGTGGGTCCTGGGCTGTAACAGAAGGAGGATCCCATAGCACCTGAAAGCTTCATCTGGTTTGTGCTGGTTCAAACAATTTCAGTCCTAGAGGGATGGTGGACACAAGGCCGGCCACTTCCTTCTCCATCCAGGAGGGAGCCCTGATCACAGCTCATCTGCTGCTCTGATTATCTGTCAAGGTTCATTTGAGCCCCTGGCCTCGTGGGGACTTCCCCACCCCACCCCATCACCAGACAGTCTTGATGGCAGCTGGGGAGCTGCTCCCAGGAAGTGAGAGGAAGGAAAATTACCTTCCGCTATACTTCACCACCTGTTTGGATTGGCAGTTTCAGTGACAGCTTATGTCCTGCCAAACCTGATAACAAAACTGTCATGGTCCATGGATAATCTGGCCCTGGGAGGTGAGTGGAGGGTCTGGGAAATTGTGGAGCTTGCCCCTAATTTGGGCAACCTGAAATGAGACTGCCTCACTGAACGCTTTCAGACTCTGCAAATTGAGTGGGGTCTCTGACTCTGCTCTTCTCAGCTCCACCTTCTAAACCTTCCCTCAAAGGCCATCACCGCTAGAGACAGCTGGATTTGGGCTAGAATCCTGTGTGAGACTATAGAAAAGTTATTTCATGGGGACCATATTCCATGGGGATAATAGCAGTGCCAGGCGGGATGCTTTTTATCATCAGGGAAAGAAATGCAATAGCAAAACTCAAGGCTTATTAATTCCAGGGGAATTGCACGTAGGTCTGGAACCAGACGATCGGATAACGCCAAGACCTTCCCTGTAACTTGGCTGGTCTTTTTCTCCTTTTTGCTTCACTACCTTTTCACATAACCCTGCTCTTCCTGGAGGCTCCCAGAAGTTCTGGCAGAAGGGAAAACTTCACTAGCTTAATAATTCCAGAAAAAAATGTCAGAACAGAATTTCATTGGTCAGTCCCGGGGTATGTGTCCACCCCTAAGCCAATTGCTGTGGCCAGAGGTTGGTTACGTGCAATATCTCCAATTAGTAATTGGCCAGGCTGAGCCTAAGTGCCCATCTCCTGGAACCCGACCACCAAGGACCTAGGAGGAGGTCGTGGTGGGTCCCCCAAGGAAAATAGAGGAAATGGTATTCTAGACAAAGAGAGAATAGTTTCCAATCAGGTATAAATAGCCCCCTGAGCAGGGATAACATTGAAAATATTTACTGACTAGTAGAGCAAGGACTCCCACCGGAAAGGGGTTGGAGGCAGCCAGAGCTGGGCGTGACCCTGAAATTCAAGGCTGGACAGCAACCCTTAAGTTGTTGGGCAATTCAGAGATGGGAGGGCCCCTGGGGAGGGGCTGGGGCCGTTGGTGAGCAGCCATGGGCTCTGGGTGGCAACTGATAGCAACCAAGGAGGACATATTTCTGCATTTCACCAACTGCGCTGGTCGTACCAGCGAGTCCTGGTGAACAGCCCCCACGGGCTGCTGCCCTTTTGCTATACAGACCACCACTATTATTTTCTCAAGTTGGCATCTGCATTCAGATTTAGCAGGGTCTGCAGGCTCAATCATGTACACTTTCCCTTTAGATATTATTAGCAAGTGTGCACTGCCCGTCAGAGCCGCCTGGCGCCACAGGCTGCCTCCCTGGGAGACGGGCGTTAGCGTGTGCTGGTGGGCAGCGAGCAGCCGGTCCAGCACCCGCACAGTCTCCAGGGCAGGCCGTGAAGGCATGACTTGCACATGCCAGGCACAGGGTCAGTGCTCAGACAAGGGGTCTTCACTCTGATTTGCTCTTGGCTCTATCAGCTCGCGCAGCACCTGCTGTATGTGAGGCCCGTGCCAGGGCCGGCAAATCACACTGTTTAACATAAGGATCAGAGGGAGGTTCGAGGCACTGGGGGTGAGTGGTGGCTTGCTGTTGCTGACTGAATTCAGGCCATGTCACTTCTCCAGTTTCTGGAGAGAAACAAAAATGTGGAGGCCAGCAGAGAACTCGTTTCCATGCGCCATGCATTCACCCGTCAGCTGTGTGACCTTAAACCAGGCACTACCCTCTCTGTGGTTCAAGGTTTCTCTTTTGATATGTGAGAATAGCAAGAACGTCCTTCCCCCACCCTCTAACACACACCCAGGTTCTCAAGGTAGTGAATGTGAGAGCGTCACAGGGGCGTGGGCCATGGTGACAATGAGGAGCCTGATGGCGACTGCACTGGGGTCCCTGGCAGTCCATGAATCTGTGTTCTTTGATGTCCTGGCTCCTGCAGCCTCCTGGGAAGGCAGCCCTGGACACTCAGAAATGTTAACACCTCTCAGGAGAGGGGCCGTGATGAATTGGCTGTGATGAATTGGCTGTGTCGCCTAGCTTGCTTGCTGTCACATTGAATGCAGGCTCCAAGCCTGGCTACTCGGTCACTGTCATCAGACACCTCACTCAGAGCTGGCGCCCGAATCCCACCCACTAATGAGGCTCTTCTCGGAGATGCCAGCCCTTACCCCAATCTCATTTCTCTTTGCCCTTCTTGTCACATCCAGGTGAAAGTGGTGTTCAGGGTGTCTGTCAGCCAGAGGAAAAGTGAAGCCTGGCTGAGGTGACATTCTCTAAGGGGCTGTCTTTGTGGTTTGTTCCTTTCTGGGTCTAGAATCTTGACCGTGGTCCGGTCCCTCTCCTTTGGACTGCGTGTGGCATGGCCTACAGGAGCTTAGACTCAGACTTTACGATGTTGACCGGATGATTCCTCGAGGAAGACAGCATCCATCTGTGAGAAGAGAGCTGTCGACAAGTCCTCATACAGGAATAAACCACTGGGTCATTCTTTATGCAACAAATATAAGACCAAGCATGACTTCGGATGGCCTCAGTGGAGTCTGTGGCCAAGGTGTTATTCCCCAACTAGCCCATGTGTCACCCTGAATTCCCCAGCCTCTCTTGCAGTAAAGTTCACATCGTGTGACTTGCTCTGGCCAATGGACTGTGAGAAGTAACATGTCACTTCCAGGGCGAGGTGGTGAAGAGCTAATGGAACTCCTCCATCCCCCTGTCTCCTCCATTCAGGTGACCTGGGGGCCACCTGTTCCAGAGAGTGTAGCTACAAGATGGGGAAGAACCAATAGACCCACGTCAGGCTGAATGAAAAGACAGTTAAGCCATTGGATTTTGGGGTGTGCCTATGGTGAGGGTCAGAGTACATTATGCCGATGGATAGGGGCCCAGGAGAATGTAAGCTCCATGTGGCCAGGGTCTTGTCTGATAAATAAAGCTCTGATGAAAGACTGAATAAAGTTTCTATTTCCAGCATTTCTCACTAGGCAACCAGTGAAAACCTTTCATCCAGGTGTGGCTCCCACAGAAGTCTCTGTTCTTCTCGTTCTTCTGCCTGGCTCAGGTCCATGGGCCATTGCTTCTGAGAATTGCTGCTGCTCCTGCTCATACTGCTCTGTCTGCTGATGTCACTTCCCTATGACATAGGCCTTTCTAACCTTTGCTCTAAATCTGAGCCTTTATCAATAGCGGTTCTGAAGAGCATATTTGCCCCTGTGACATATCTGTCATTAACCACTGGCTTTGGGGCTTTCTGCACCAATTTCCCCAGTAGTTTGGTCCAAGGCCAATGTGGAAATTGGACACATTAATGCTTGAGTCCACAGCAATCCTTGATCTAGTAGATGCCATCAGTGCCACAGGGTCATTCTTCATGGAACAATGATCATGTGCTTCTAAATCTATTACCAGGCTCAAGTTTTGTGTCTCCAAGTGAACCTCCTTAGACTACAGGACTCTTTCTAAAGTCAAAGCTGACCTATCCCTCTGTGCTGAAGAACAGGGTTGGTGCCTTAGATCAGGGGTCTCCAGGCCCCAGGCCGTGGACCAGCACAGGTTCATGGTCTGTTAGGAACCTGCTGCATAGCAGGAGGGGAGCTGTGGGCCATGGAGCAAAGCTTTGCTCAATTTACTGCCTGAGCTCCATCTTCTGCTCCCCCCACTCCCCATTCATGGAAGACTGTCTTTCACAGAACCAGTCCTTGGTGCCCAAAAGGTTGGGGACAGCTGCCTTAGAACATGGGTTCCAGAATATGACTACCTTGGTTCAAATCCCTCTTCCCCCACTTAATGGCTCTGTGACCTTTGGTAATTTACATAACCTCTCTCTGCCTCAGTTTCCACAACTGTTAATGGGGAAACTTGAAGTGGGAAGGAAGCCTCCCCTAACTCGAAATAACAAAGTAATAATGTGAACACTCACTGAGCATCGCTCTGTGCTTAATACTTGGCTGTCACCGTCGGAGGTTTAGAAAAATCCACTCACTCTTCCAACCCCCTGGGAAGCTGGGCCTGGGGAAGGAGCCCAGGTATCACCATGGCCCCACCAGACCTGGACCCTGCTGACTTACCCTCCAGCCTCCCGGGGCTCACTCACTCCGTGCGGGTGCCAGCAGGACAGATCAGACCCTCAGAAAGTGCTTCTTCCCTTGGATGCCACCCTGCCTCCTGGATGATTCCACCTCCGGTCCTTGTTTTGCCTTCTGGAGCCACACAGTGAGTTTAATCTCCTCAGTAACTGCAAAATAAATTCAGTCAACTCCATTAAAGTGTGTAATCTCATAGGCAGGGTGCAGAATTTCTGCGCCTCAGATGGTTTTTCATAATTACCAGCACCATGGAAATTGCAGGGATTAGAGACTCGACTGGAGACGGGGGCAGGTTGGGTCACCAGCAAAGTACAACTGAACAAAACTGCACACTAAGGTGGGCTGGCATTTGCATTAAATCAGAGGCAGGTCTGCACCCATTAACTCCATGGGGACCGACAGAGACCTTCTAGGGTTCATTTAGGAACCAAAGAAGAGTGGGGGAAGCAGGGGTAAGTGTAGCGTGTGATGATCTGGTGGCAGCCTACCTTTAACAAGTTAACTCATTCTACACAGAGGTCATCTGGGCTGACCTCATCCGAGTCAGACAGCACTCCTTCTTCCCCATCCCTTCTCTACCAGCGTCCACCCCCAGGAAGGGACTTGCTCGCCCTCACACAGCTGGTCCGTGGGAACCTGGGTCATAATCCCGGCTTCCTGCTGCTGTGTCCAGTGACCTTCCCATGAGTCTTGGTCCGTGTTAGCTCTGATTAAAAAAAATGTATGTGCTACCAGACTGTCATCAGTTCAGCAGAAAAATGCCATACTGTGAAAAGAGGACTCTTCTTTTCATGCACCTGTGTGATCCCACAAGGAGCCGTGGGGAGGGCAGGATGGAGCAGGGCCTGTCTCCTCTAAGCTCCGGTCTCGTTGCTGGGCGCTCGCACACTTGGCACGCCTCCCTTTGCACACTCACGGCAGACAGCGTTGATTGATTTCAGCACTGTTCCCGCTAAGTGTGGGCCTGCCATCTTACCCAATACTGGAGTTAACGCGTGAGGTAAAAGCTACTTGCTATACTCAGCCTTTATAAGCTCCATCAACCAAGAGAAAAAGTGCACGATTTGACTTTTTATTTTTCCCCCTTAAAACCCACTGTTGAGCATCAACCGTGTGTGAAGTGCTGTGGTAGAACTATTGCAAGGATGGTCACAGTTCCCCATTCCTCCCTGTAATCATGCCTTTTGTAATATGACTTTGCAGTTTCTTCCATCAGGGGCAGGGGCTTATTTCTCCATCTCTTACACTTGGCTTGGCTTTGTAACTTACTTTGCTTGATAGAATGGGATGGAAATGACAGCATTAACAGTTTAGAGCCTGGGCCCCATGAGACCCTGCGTTCTTCTATCCAATTTCTTGGAATCCTACTGCTGCCATGGGAACAAGCCTGGGCTAGACTACAGGAAGACGAGAGACCCCATAGCCTAATCGCCCCATCACCCCAGATGACAGCCAGGTAACTGTCATTCATCTGAGTAAGGCCATCAAAGACCAGCTCCAGCTGACCTGCTGGCCTGCTGTAGACAAGTGAGTAGATTCAAGTGAAATCAGCCAAACCTGTTCATACAAAAGCATCACCCAGATATATTGCAGACTCAAAAATGAAGTCAGTGCTCATTGTTTTAAGAGAATAAATTTTGAAGTTACAAAGAATGCAGCCACAACTCACATGCACTGTTTAATGTATTTCCTTCAATAATTTTATATGATAACAATGATTCCCATTTTACAGATGGGAAAGTTGGGACTCAGAGAAATAAAGACTTGCTTAAAGTCATCCTGATAGTAATACAGAGCTAACATTCAACCCAGGGTTTTCTGACTCCTTTGCCAATGTTTAACATAGCTTAAGAGTCTCTAATACTGTGGCAGCAAATAGGTGCCAATGTCAGTTAGTTGGTAATGTCTGCCTGTAACAAAGCGTTGAAAAGATGCAGGGAAAGTAAGAGTACTATGGTTGATTCATAATGTCTGCCATGGGTGGTGAACTCAGGAGCAGCATTGTGAGTTCCATGTTTGCCATGTAGGTTTTGTGTACACCAAAACGCAAAGCATAATAGAATTCTTGGCTGACATCAGGATTTCCACTGAGGCAGAGCAAGGTACTTGTGAGCACCACCTGCCCTTACTTAAAGTGACCATGCATTCTTGCTTTACATGTAGACCCTGGGCCCCCTAGTTGTCAGCCTTCCTGGCACCACTGTCTGGCCCAGAGTGACGCAGTATTGCTCCCCTCTTACGGTTGGTGTTAGCATTAATAGATGATGAGTGAGAAAAGCAAGCATTTAATTTCTAGGTAAAAATGATGAAATAGGACATTTGAATGTTATTCCTCTCCCCAGGTCAACTAAAGACAATAAAATAGCAACAACAACAACAACAACAAAAGGGAATGAAGGAGTTGTTTCTTTTTTCCCTTGATTTTTTATTGAAATCAGAAATGACCACAGATCCAAACCACAAGCTCTGAAGTTTTCCTACCCCAATATTATGACATCTACACCAGTGCACAGAGGAAACTGCACATCCATGCGAACGTTATGAGTCTGTTTTGTGGGTAGGAAAGCAGAGGCTTTATGGGATATGTCTCAAGTCTGAGAACTATCCAAAAATCCTTGGCTTAGGGCCCTAAGACCCAGACATTTCCCCAGAGTCTTGGCCAGGGCCACACTGCCTGCTGAGTGTCAAACACGGAGCTGTGCTCCCACAGCAAAGGAAGCCACTGATGTGGTGAGAGCATCTAGGAGGACAAACCCAAATGGAAGCTGCAGTCTGCCCAAGGCCATCCCTCCCATCCCTTCCCACACTTCCCTCCCACAAGGAGCTGGGCCCTATTCAAAGATGAGTTAAGAAAAAACCAACACTAGAACTGTGCACAGATGTTGCAAAAAGGGAGAAAGGGAGCATAAACACAGGCAGATGAGGAATATGTACCACAAGAGGAACTGCCCAAAGAAACCAGGGAAAACAGTTGTTCGTCACAGTCTCTGTTAATTTCAGAGGACACAGTGTTTCTTTAAAAAGTCTCAAATAAGAAATACAAGAATTGAAAGAAGTGATTTAAAGTAACAGCATGAGATGAAAATCAAGTGGGCTTTTCTTGGGAATGAGATAGAAAGAAAGGAAAATAAAAAATAAAGAAACAAAAGAAATTAAAACCATATTAGAAACACCAATGAATAAAATGAGTGTGGCGAACTACAATAAGGAACATTGTGGATAAGCTATAGAAAGTCACACAACATTAAATAGAAAAGGAGAGCCTTTTTTGTGTGTGTCAAAGATTAAAGTGATGAGGGACATAAAAGACAGGCAGAGGTTACCTAACAAATAAACCTTGTGTGGGACAAATGGTATAAAAATGTTCAAAGTATACAAAAATAAATATTACCAACGAAAGTCTGGAAAAGTCATGAACCTGCCAGCCCAAAGGACTCACAATCACCCAGAAAATTTTGCTGAAGAAATATCAGCTCTAAGACAAATCTGGAGCTTTGAAAATAAAAGACTCATCTAGTAAAAAGGTCAAATCACAATGGGTGGGGAAATCAGGTTGGCCCGAATATCTCCATAATAATGCTGGAAGGCAGAGTGGAATAATGTCTACAAAGTTCTGAGGGAGAGAAAATACGCCCCACAAATTTCATACCCAGCCAAACTGTCTTTCAAGCAAAGAGGTAACATTCTCCAGTGTGCAGAGCTCAGAAAACAGTATTCGTAAGTCTTCATGGAAAAGAATAGTTTGTTAAAAAAATTGAAATGAAGAAAGAACAAAAGAAAGGCAAAGATACGGTTAAAATGAAAAGAAAAAAGACAGGTGGTAGGCAGGAAGGAGTGGGGCTGAGAAAAGACTATTTAAATGCAGAGCTCATTCCAAATTGCCATGAGATTTGTGCTTCCATACCCGCACAAAATGTTACAAACCCCGACAAGGTAATAATAATGTTTTAAGGAACAGTATAATTGTAATAAGTGTACTAATTTACTAACCTTTATTCCCAGGGAGTCAATATATTCAGTCTAAAATCAAAACATAAAGTTTTTTTCTTGAAGCATTACCACAACATCTTAAAATTTTATAAGCGTTCTTCTTAACTGTAAAAGTATTTTAGGAAAAAATATCTCTTGTGAAGCAACATTTATCTGAAGTTAATATTTATTTCAGCTTAATCTCAATTTAAATTTTTTCTGCTAAGTTAAATTATATGTAATATACATCTATTAAAAACATGTATAATTTCATTTTTCCTCATTTATCTTTCCTTCTAAGCAAATACATGCATGAATAGGTGCTTAGAATAAGAGCCACCAAATATTGAACTTATTTTTGGTAATATTTAGAATTGCACAGATGTTTTACAGTATATATTTACCATTTTTACAAATTAAAAATTCATTTAAAATTATTTTGGTGGCATCAGTCAGATCTCAGATTGTGTTTTGCTCAATGAACTCAAAGCTAGTGTTTTGACAGCCTCCCCTCGGACCCTGGGTAGGGCCTCTTAATGCCCACTTTACAGGTGAGGAGACTGAGGAACAGAGATGTTGAGTCACTGGGCCCAGGTGTCACTGCTCAGAATGGATTGGACCAGGATTGGACCAGGCTGTGTAGCTCTAACACCTATATTCTTAGGCACAATACTATGGGCACTTCTCTCATTCTCTGTCCACCCTCCTCTTACGGTCTAGTCCTCCGATAGGTCATGTGGTCGTAGCAGGAAGATTCCATCCAGCAGCCATGTGTACGGACACCTACAGGCATCCACCATCGCTCAGCCAACTTGACTACCAAGTTGAGGAGAGGGCAGCAGAGCTACCTGGGGAGATTGAAGCTGGAGAATTTGGAGATGGGCTCAAGCCCTATCTTAACCCTGTGATGGCTGTGTGACCATGGTGAGCCACTTAAAGCCACTTAACCTCTCTGGACTGTCCTTTCCTCCTGGGCTGTGCTTCCTGCCTGATGCAATGGGGGAGGTGCACGTGGATAAAAATACATTTTACACATCTGAGAGGCGAGAGGAATTATTGTGAGGCTGGGGGTATCAGCATCACTGAGGGAGTTTCCTGTTCTTGAGCAATCTTAGGGCACAGCGAGAAGCTCTCCTTCCCTCCCCTGGTGCTCGTTTTCCTGACCCAAATGCCCCAGCAGGCGAGCAAGTGAAAGCTATGATTGAGCTGTCATTATCAATATTCCTCCCACTGTTTTCCGTTCTTCCTGTGGACTGAGCAAGAAAAATCCATCCCTGCCCACTGTTTTCCGTCCTTCCTGTGGACTGAGCAAGAAAAATCCATCCCTGCCTCTGGGAGCTCCAGGCCTCAGGTTCCTTGGAATCCCAGCGAGTCAGGGCTGGGCTCCAGGATGCCATCAGGCTCAGCCCTTTCACTGTGCAGATGGGGAAACTGAGGTCTGAGGGTGAATAACACAACAGCAACAGCAACAGCAACAACGTCTCTGCCAATGGTTTCAGTTGCACATGATGAGGTGAAAATCCACATCAAACTGACTTCAGCACAAAGGGGAGGTATTGGCGTAGGTAACTCAAAAGTCAGCGTAGGACTGTGTCCAAGCCTCTCTCTTCTGCTCTGCTCCTGACTCATTGGCTCCACCCTCAGGCCCTGTGTGGTGGCAAGACAGCTGTAGTGGCTTTTTTGTCCTTTCAGGTTCAATTTCAGAGGCACAGCAGGTGCCCCCATCCCAGCAGTCCCAGCCCACGTTTGTTGCACCTTGGTTGCTCTTATTGGCCATGTGACCATCCCTGAGACAATAGTTATGGCTGAGTTATTGTCCTACCCTGACTAGCCCCATCCAGGACTACAGACTGAGAGTGGAAGAAGGGGGTCGATTTTGATTCCTTCCCAAATCAAGGGCTGTTGTTGACATGAGGACAGGGGGCCTGGGGGTGGGCAAGGCACAGATGCCTGCTAGAAAACACATGCTGGATGGAGCACCTGCAGCACACAGGTGCCGCTCTAAGTACCGGTACCCATTTTTGCAATCTTCCTAGCCAACTGCTGCGTGGCATCCTCATGAGGAGGAAGAAACTGAAGTCCAAATGTAAGGTGACTTTCCCAAGAACACAACGAGGAAGGGGTTAGGGTCAACTCACCCAAGCGCATTTTGGGACAGTTACAAAAGGACGCAGCTGGGGCTCACTCCCGGTAGGTGTTCTGTAACAGGGCCCCCCAGCTATCCCATCATTGGCCCAGGGAGCTGGGTGGGTGTCCTCCCTGACCTCATCCATGCCTGGAGGAAGGCTGTCTGCCTGGCCCCGGGGGGAGAGAGCGCTCAGATGGAGACCCCAGGGCACTTGCTGGGGTATGCTAAAGGTGCGGCTGCGCCTCAGATCTGGACGGCATTGCTACGTATATAATTGTCAGAGCGGGAGGAAATCTTCTTCTCCTTTCCACCGGCGCCCACCTCTGCCTTCTGGGCCATTCCCACCCCATCAGAGCCCACTGCTGCTGGCACCAGGGTCACTGTGCTACAAGGCTGGAGCCTTGGTTTTCCACTTTCTGCCATGGCCCAATGGAGGGCAGATGTAGGCAGCACCTGCCTCTTCACTCCCACTTAGTCCAGAAAAGCCTCCAGGAGGGTGAGCTGGGCCAGAGACTGCAGTGTTGGCCTGTGGCTCTCCCTCCCCCGCTTGAACGTCCTTCCTCCTTGCGGTCAGCCGAAGGTGAACCAATCTCAACACTCAAAGAGAAGCAAGGTAGGACCCGTGTAAGCTTTGAGCCTAAGCCGAAACATGTCTTCGGGAAGGAGTCTGTGGGAGGCCTGTCAGGCGTGGGAGAGGGCAGCCCCACACAGCCCCCGGGCAGAGGGCCGGAGAAGGTGCAGACTCTGAACGTGGTGCGGTGACAGCATCCTGCCATTGCTGTGAGCTGGTCGTTGGGACACTCTCAAGTGGGCTGCTGAAAATTCTAGGGTGCTGTGAACCCAAAATATTGAGAATCATCCTGATCTTGGATGGTCGGCAGCTGCCCTTCGTTCCTCCACTTCGGGCTGCATGGCTGAATGGCTGTCCCGGCTGGAGGGGGCTGGGAGTCCTCAAGGGCAAAGTGACCTTGCGAGTGCCCTTCCCTGTGCTGTGTTGCCACCCCCGTGGTTCCTTCTCCACCCTCGGGTCAGGGCTCTGGGTCGGGAGGTTCATGGAAACCTGGAAGGAGAGAGCGGGAAGGGAAATTGCTGTCATGTTTTCTCTTTCTTTCCGTCTGCTGCTGCCGTCCTCTGTCCTCATCCAGACGTCAGGCCAGGGAGCAGGCTCATAATTTCAAACAATTTTGCCCTGGCTGGTGGCACAGTGGATAAAGTGCTGGATTGCTAACCCAAGGGTTGCTGGTTTGATTCCCCAGCCAGGGCACTTAATGAGGTTGCAAGCCAGGTCCTTAGCTGGAGGCAGGGGAAAGGCAACTAACCATACGTTGATGTCTCTCTCCCTCTCTGCCTCTCCCTGCCCTTCTCTCTAAAAATAATGAATAAAATCTTAAGAACACACACACACACACTAAAACAAAACAAAATACTTTTAACATTTCTGGGTGAGAGTTTTATTGCTTGTGACCAAAGACCACTTCAAAATTTACACAGCAAAGACGAGGTGCAGCACGATCATTAGAGTAAGTTACCGGGTTCACATGGAGCCTGTGGGTTTGATTTAGCAGCTTTGGAAATACCTTTCACTGAGCCTGCGTAGCAGCCAGGACTCAAGCTGCAGATACGCCTGCATCAGGCGATGGGACATGGCTCTGATTTCCAGGTGTGCCCTTGGTCACTGAGGGGCTGGTGGCAGCCCCAGGACCTGGCAGAGCAGGGGTGCCGGAGGCCAGCTTCTTGGGCTGGGGAGGTTACACCCTTTGCTTTGCTCGCAGCGCAGCCAAGGGTGGTTGTGGGATATGAGTAACCATATCCGTGTGGCTGTTGTGAGAGTTCAGTGAGGTGACGCAGGTGAAGTGTGTGTGTCAGGGACCTGGAACTCAAGGGTCCCATCAGATGCCTGTGTCCTGGTCAAGGAAGTGAGGTGCTAATGTTGGTGGGTGATTTTGTCTCTCACCGGTGCTTGCTTTGGTGGCACATGTACTAAAGCTTTGCCTCTCACTGAACCACAGAGGACTGAGAACCCTGAGGTGAGGTCAGGAAGTGTCATGGAAAAGCCACAGGTCCTGGCCCTAACTGATGGGCTCTCCCAAGTCTGTGTGGCTGTGGGGCCTGGGGCTGGACAGAGAGGGGCTACAAACAGGGTCATCACTGCTGGGCCAGCTGAGTGACAGACCCTGAGGGATTTCAGGTTTGTTCTTGTGGCTGCAGGGCCTGAAGCTGAAGATACCAGGCTCCAGCCTAAAAGACATGGCCAGGTTCAAGGTTTGGCTTTGTCGCTCCGAAACCATGCTGCCTTGGTCAAGGGACTTAGTCATTAAATGAGTTAATAATAGTGCCCACCTCAGGGGCTGTGTGAAGATTAAGTGTTGGAAGCCCTGCTGGCCCACCGTCCTAGTACACACAAGCTGTGATCATCACCCATTGTCACCCACAGCGTTGTAGTGGGGGGTACATGAGCACCTACGTGAACCGGGCCCCCAGGGAGCCTTTCTGTGTGTGTATGTGCTGGTGTTATTAAGGACGTAGTCATTGATAGATCACCTACTGTGTGCCAGGCACTGTTCTGGGAGCTTGGGGCACATCAGAAATAAAGCAAATCAAGATCTAGGGGGCGGGGCAAGGGGCAGGATGAAAGAGAGTAGGTTGGGTTGTAGATTGGCGAAGACCCCCATGTGGCTGTGCAGATTACACGAAAAGCAGGGCAGAGAAGCAGTTCCCGAGATGAAGTGCCCTGGGAGCCTGGGAGAACGTGGCTCTCCCCGGGGGCGTGTCCTCTGCCCCGAGCAAGACAATCTGATGCCCAGCCCTGCTCACCCAGGTACCCTCTCAGACCCCCAGAAGCGACAGCAAGAGCTCACCCCCAGACAATGTCCTAGAAAATAAGCCATCTTCCTGGTGACCCAAATGAGAAATGCAGTGCTTGGAAAGTGCTGTTGAAACAGAATTGCCCGAACCTTTCATCATCTGAGCGGGCTTCACAAGGTAGACATCTGGCGAAGGTGTCAATTACCGTAATTAATTAGACCTTCTGTAGGCAGGGGCTGCCTGCCCAGTCTGCCAGGAGGGGGGACAGGGAGATGCACCCCCACCTGTGGGAGCTCAGGGTGCTCAGTTGCTATGGCAGCTGTGGGGGCAGCTCCACATCCAGCAGCCACCAACTAAGAGGTCACTGTCTGGAGCAGGAGGGCTGGGGGTGGGGAAGATGCCTGTCTTCTCTGGAAACTCTCACTTGTCCCACCCAGACCCTCCGCAGTCTGCAGTCTCTTCTCATCCCTCCTCCGGGCCTTGGAGTCACGCCAGGTGAGGTGCCTGGATCATCTAGGTGCCTGACGCCCCCACCTCCCCTCACAGAGGAGGAAACCTAGGGCCAGGGCCTGGCTCTGCTGGCCACCGTGTCCTCGCCCCTGCGCAAAGCATGGCCCACAGCATGTGCTTAAATTATTTTAAAATGGGTTGGTGGGCCCTGACTGGTGGCACAGTGGATAAGGTGCTGGCCTGAGAACCCAAAGGTGGCTGGTTCGATTCCAAGCCAGGGCACATAACCAGGTTGCGAAGCCAGGTCTGTAGCTGGAGGCAGATGAGAGGCAACCATACATTGATGTCTCTCTTCCTTTCTTCCTTCCCGCCCTATAAGAATAACAAATAAAATCTTTTAAAAAATGGGTTAGTGAATTAATAAATAACAGGGAGAAGCTTGACTAATGCAACAGCTAAAAGGGAGCAAAATAGGCTCTCCTAACCCCATCCTACGTCCTCACCAACCACACCAACAGCTTGCGAAGACCTTTCTGTATGGATATTAATGTTATGTTAATAGAAGTCTATTGTGCTGTTTCCTTCTCATTTTTTTCAGCCTCAGAGTGAGCATCACTGAGCCTTTAACAGATGAGGAAAGAGGTTTAAGGGAGGGTCTGACCCACCTGGCACAGCTGGGGCCAGGAATGGCGGGGAAGGGACCTCTGAGAAGGTCCTCATGGTTACAATGGTGGAGCAAAAGCCTCAAGAGAGACAGCCACCTGCCTGGGGTGTTAGTGCGTTCAGGCCCAGCTGCCTGTCCTGCCCTATAGACATCAGGGAGGGAAGGTGTCAGGAGCCCCTGGCCTCCTACAGAAGCCCCTGCTGCTGAGGGATGAGGGGCTGATGTCCCCCGAGTCTGCCCTGATGGGGAAGGTGACCTTGGGCAAGACTCTTCTCCCACAGGAGAATTGCCAAAAGAGGGCAAAGGGCGCTGGGTCAGGTGACCCCAGTGAAGCTTTGAGTGGGGTCTTCCGGGGAGGCCCCAGAGCCCCGGGCCTTCCTGTGGGCCTTCGTGAGGACTGAAGGGTTGAAGCCTGACATGCTCTGAGCCCTGCCTGTCCGCCTCTCCCCACCCGTGATTAATTCAGTTTGCTAAAGCTGTATTTATGCTGGAAATTTAATCGTCATTTCTGATGGTAGAGGAATTGAAAAATAAATTGAAAGTGTCAGGCGGTGCATTAGCATGGGTGATGGAGTGGAAGTGGGGCGCCCACTTGGCCTCCCCATTGGATGGTGTAGGGGCCCAGGAAATTAGTCAGGTCTCTGTTTTCACAATTGCAGGATCAGGAACCACGGATGATGGGGTGAGACGGGTGGGGCAAGGGGATGAGATGGGAAAGGAGATAGTCTAGGGTGGAAGTGGTACCAGCATTAGCTGTCATCCAGCTCAGCCCTGAGCACAGCTGGGGAGATGGGCCTGGAGAGGGGCAGGGGTCTATGGTGACACAGGGTGCTGGGGGCACAGTGAGGCTGGGATCCAGGCTTCTTCCACTGGGCAAGAGGAGGGTACTGATGGGTGAGTGTGCAGGGACCCGGTGCCCTCAGCAGGGCCTGGGCTCTCCTAGAGGGCTCTGGACCCCGGAGAGGACTAGGATTTCCCCTTCACACTGGATACTTTTTAAAGGCAGGACTATGTCTTCCAGGAGGCTGGGGACCCCTTCAGGCAGGTCTCTGAATCTCCCTGCTGGTCAGTGGCTCCTGAGGGCCCATATATTGTCTCCTCCCTCAGACTGGGGTCACCTGAAGTCAGGACTGCCCCTCCCCCCAGCGACCCGAGGCCTCCTTGAAGGCAGGCAGCAAGCCTCTTCCTTGGACATCCTCCCCTTGGGCCTCTTCACAGGCCTGGGGTGGGTGGGACCTGTTGAAGTCCTAGGGCTCAGGCCGGCTCTGTCCAGACTTGGCAGATGTGGCAGAGGCGTGTAGGCAGCAAGCTGAAAATGGAGGGAGGCCACGTGCTGACCCTCAAACCCCTTGGATACAAGATACAAGAGAAGGTCCTTGTCAGAAGAACCAGGAGCCAAGGGATCACGGGGACAGACACATGCTGTGAACTTCAGCCTGGGGTGACCAGCCCTGACCATACTTAAAACCCTTTCTCCCTGATCCTAGCATAGGAGGCAAGAGGTCTGAGCTCCAGCTCAGCTCATTGATTCATTGGCTGATTCAATTGTCTCTTGAGCACCTACTATGTGCCCAGTATCCTGCAGGAAACAAAACAGACAAGGTCTCTGCCCTATGGAGCCTGCAGACATGTGGGAAGGGTGACAATAAATAGGGAACACATAAGCAGAATAATTTCTGGAAGTGTTAAATGCCGTAAAGGAAATGACACAGAAATGATGTAGGGTGCCTGGGTTGGGGCATCCTTTCCCAGGAGATCTGAGAAGGCTTTAAGAAACTAGGCTGAGCTCTGTGGATGCGAAGCCACGAGAAGCCAGGAGCCACGAGAAGGCCATCCCAGGCACTGGGACAGTGACCATGAAGACCTCTCAGCACCATCTAGGAGTGATTAAAGTCCAGGTGGCTGAGCCATAGTACATGAGAGGCTGTGGGAAAGGATGGAGACAGCTCTCTGTTCCTGCTCAACCTTGTGGCCTTGTGAGGACTCTGAAGTGGATTCTGGGAGCAGCAGAGCCCCTGGGTGGCTTTCAGCAGGACAGTGATGGCCATATGTGTTACACACACTGCTGCGGGTAACAGGGTGCGGAGGGACAAGAAGGACACTGGCAGCAGCCACTGTAGGTGTCCAAGCTGGGGTCCTGGACCAGGATGCAGGCAGTGCAGGTGGAAAGGGGCAGAGGGAACCCTCGCACATTAGAGAGGTTGAATCAACAGAACGGGGTGGTGGATTTGAAGTAGGTGGTAGGAAATGAGGAGAGTTAGAATGACCCTCAAGTGCTCAGATTGATTAACTGGTAGATGGAGGAGCCATTTGTAGACACAGAAAGCCTTGAGGGGAGGAGGCAGTTTTGAGGAGAAGGAAGTTCTCTTGGAAATGCTGAGTTTGTGCTGCCTCCTGGGTACACGACTGCGGACATCAGACATGCTGTTGGCCCTTGCACTGTTCACCAGCCTTGTCTTTTCTTTTCCCAGAAACATGGTGGATTGCACATCTCTGCCCACTTGAATTGGATGAGGTCAGCTGACTTGCTTTGCTCAATGAAATAGGAGCAGATAGGAGCATAAGAATCTGCACAATTCCCCTTGCTGCCTTTTCTCTCTGCCCAGATGACCTGAAACACTCCATTAGACCAGTCAGCCTACGTCTTGGAGAGAGGATAATGTAGATCAGAGGGGCCAGCCAACCAGGGACAGGTAGCTTGAGTGAGAAAGAAGCTTTTGTGGTTTTAAATTACTGAGATTTGGGAGATATTTGTTACCACGGTATAGACAAGCATAACTGACTGATACAAAGCTCAGAGTCAGGAATGCAGAGAGGTGCTCGTTTAATTTGGAGGCTCATCAGTGATTGATTTAAAATCTTCTATTTAATTAAAAAAGATTTTATTTATTATTTTTAGAGAGGGGGTAGGGAGAGAGGCAGAGAGGGAGAGAGACATCAATGTATGGTTGCCTTTCACCTGCCTCCAGCTACGGACCTGGCTGGAGACCTGGCTTGCAACCTGGTTATGTGCCCTGGCTGGGAATTGAATGGACCAGTGACCTTTGGGTTTGCAGGCCTGTGCCTTATCCACTGTGCCACCAGCCAGGGCTTTTATTTAATTTTTGAAAAATAAAACATCAGGTTAGAAGATACTGGGAGTGAGGTTAAAGAGAGAGAGATGCCCCGCTCCTTCTCTGCCTCATACTGCACGTTGGTCCAATGGCTTTGTTACCTTCTCCCCAAACCCAGGCTTTTCCCCAACATCCCCTTAAAAACTCAAATTCCCAGGGTGATCTCTCAAGTCTCTGCCACCTCCCTCCTCTCTTGGTTTGTCCTCTCGGGTGTCTGTGGGAAGATCCCTCCTTGCTGCCCCAATGCCACAGCCCCAGACATGTCAGGCCTGTGTGGGGCAGGCAGTGCTGGATTCGAACACGAGGTCCATCAATTACGGATGCATGACTCTTAGGGGATGATAACCTGACCTCTCTGAGCTTCAGTTGCCTGAAGAAATGGGACTACTAATGAGACAGTTTTGAAGATTAAATGAAACAAAGTCCCTGAAGTTCCTAGGACCCAGAGTGGTCAATATACAGTCACTAGTGTTACATCATGATTTTTTGGTCACTCGCCTCCTGGATCTTTGTCCAGCCTCTTCACTAGTGTCCCTTCCTCTAGTCATGCCCCCATGCTGCTTCCAGAGACAGCTCCCTCAAGCAAGCTCTGACTGTGTCACTATTATGCTCAAGAACCACCCATGGCTCCCTATTACCTACATAATAATGCCCAACCTCCTCACCCTAGCACTAGGGGCTTCCTTTCCTGGACTTCTTTCCCACACAGCAGCAAACTGATCCACATGGTCTCCTTTAAACAAGTCTTTTAACCCCTCTCCCCCGACATTTCCCAGCATGAGGGGTAACCTAAATTCTAGTCCCTGCTTTGCAACAGATTTATAGTGTAGCCTTGGGGAAGTTTCTTGCCCTCTCTGGGCCTCAGTTTCACCATCTAAGAAATAGATGGGGGAGAGAAGGCTGAAGTCAATCATCCAGAAACGCTTCATCATAAAGCAAACATCCTGCTTTTTGGAGCCAAACTGCTACTTCATTCCCAGCATTGCTTGGCCCCCGCCCCACCCCCACCTCTTCCCACCCTCCCCTCCTGCAGAGGGAGAGGTCAGCACAGCCTTGCAGTCGCCCCACTGCAGGGACCTTCAGGTCTAAGTAATTAAACCTCAGGGAGGCGGGGTCTGATCAGCGCCAGGGCTGGAGTGCAGGTTAGACTGAAATTGCCCCTAGTTTCCAGGATGCAGACTGCAGGTGGGCAGAGTTCGAGCATGGGGGTCGGGGGATGGAGGCCTGTGAAATGGGGCCCGTGATCGGCAGGGACGGGGTGGGGGTTGGGGGATAGCGACATTCACTGAGTTCTTCCAGAATAAAATGCTCGCCAGCATCATATCTTTTTACAAAGTGCATGTAAGTGTCAGCTGCTATTATTATGCTTAGCCTTCATAATTACCCATCATCCTATTAAAACAGCTCCCATTTATTGAGCATTTATCTTACACTGGGCCCTGCTTCAGCTTCTCTAAGGGTTCTCACCTAATCTTAATGCTACCTCTCCAAAACGTCCATTATTTCATTTTGGTCACCTCCCACTTTATGGATAAGAAAATCATGTCATTAAGCAATTTACCCAAGGTCACACAAACTCACAGGTGCTGAGGGCCAATATCTGAACCCAGGCTGTCAGGGATGTGCCCAAGGCCACACTGCTTCCCGTGCTCCCCTCTACACCTATCCCCCCACCCCCACCATTTGACAGGTGAGGAGACTGAGGCTAAGTTTCCAGTGTCACATTGGACACGGGAAAGCCCTGTGGTGGAATGTGCACTTGGGGTGGGAAGGGTTGTCTGTCCTTGTACTTCTTCTATTATCCTGACCCTTTAGAGCCAGGGGAGCTCATGTGCTCACCCCAGGATCCTGAGTGAGCGGTCAAGGGAGGCTCAGAGAGGTGAAGTGACTTTTCCAAAGTCACACAGCTGGTGAGGGCGGTGGGGATTAGGAAGAGAGTGTCAGTGGTAGGGCTCTGGAGCAGCATGGGTCCTGGGGAGAGACAGCCAAAGCTGATATTCATTTAGACAAGACATCAATGTGTTACAGGCGCCAGCCATCCCTGGGGAAACTCAAACCAGCAAGTATGAGCCCCCAGTGATGGTAGCCTGGGAGGAGGGGGGTGGAGAAAGGAGAGGAGGAAGGATGGAACAGTCTCATTTACATAAAATCCCTGTCTCCTCCAATCAGGTGGGCTGTCAGGGGCAGGGTTATCAGGGTCACAGGAGTCAGGAAGCAGAGGCAGGTGGAGCAGGTCCCTTTCCAATAGGCTTTCCCCTTCTTGACCTCCTTCTGTCCTCCCAACAGCCCCACATCCAGGGCAGGAATAATCACCTCCCCTGTGCAGATGAGGCAACTGAGGCAAGAGAGGCCACAGACTTACCCAAGTTCACACAACCAGGCAGCAGCAGAACCAGAACCGACCCAGGCTGTGACACCCAGCCCAGGGTGCTAAGTCCTGCCCCTCTGGCTTTCTTCTAGTTTTCCTGGCCCAGGGTCCCTGCTGGGCAACCCCACCCTGGGTCTGTCCTCTGTGACCACTAACCACACTCACCCAGGGCTGCTGCCAACTCTCCAGCCTCTTCCCTGAGCCCAGCCCCTTTGCTCCAGCTGCCCCCAGCCACCCAGGTCAGAGACCCTCAGAATGTCAGGCTGGCAGGGGCCTCAGGCAGCATCTGGTTCATCCCCCTGGAGTGCAGGTGGCAGCAATGGCCCCTCACTATGCCCCTCCCCTATCCTAGAAGCCCCCCAGGGCCTGACGTGGGGAGCTGCTGTTCTCCCAGCATTTCTCCCCCTGCTTCCTGCGCATTTACCCCTCAGCAGATCCTGTAATCCAGGTCTAAATTCTGATTTACAGACCTCCTGGCAGGGGAGGGGGCTCCGCTCCTGCCTGGCTAAGAGGCTGGAGATTTACCCTCCAGGAATGTTCACTCCTCAGGAGGGATTGAAGGCTCCTCCTTGTTGAAGGCTGGGATTTACTGATGCTTTCCTTTCCCAGCCCACTTGCTGGCTGTGGGAGACATCAGAGGTGGGGGAGCCACGGGGACCCTCCAGAGTGAAGAATACATGTAGACAGTGTGGAGGAAAGAAGAATATAGACTTAGGGTCATCAGGGGCCTGGGTTTGAATCCCTGCCCCAACAGGTCCCACATCTTATTGCTGCTCTGTTTGAAAAAAAAAACTCTTTCTGCCCTGGCTGGTGTGGCTCAGTGGATTGAGCACTGAACTGCGAAGGGCCCCAATTCCATTCCTAGTCATGCCCATGCCTTGGTTGCAGGCTGGGTCCCCAGTTGGGGGTGCATGAGAGACAACCAAACACTGATGTTTCTCTCCCTCCCTTCCCCTCTGTCTAAAAATAAATAAATAAATAAAATCTTTAAAAAATCCTCTCTGTGTTGCAGTTTGAATAGTTTCCATTGCTATGGTATCTTATTCATCAATCTTTTCTTCCGTAATTTCTAATCTGTTGTCAGTTCCACCCAGTGTACACAACATCTCACACATTGTGGTTTTCACCTCTCAATGTTCCATTGATCTTTTTAATATCTTCCATGTCTCCACTTTGAGAACATAGGAAATATAGTTATAATAACCTTTAAAGCCCTTTTCTGTGAATGCTATCAATTTGTCACCCCTCAGTTGGGTTTGATCAGTTCATTTATCTCATTTTGGGTTGCATTTTCCTTGAGTGCTGGCTAATTTTTATTGTCATTTTCTTCACCCAAGAATCTGTTTTTATTGATTTTAGAGAGAGGAAAGGTGGGGCAGGGGAAGACATCAATGTGACAAACATCAATTGGTTGCCTCCCATACCTGCCCCAACCAAGAATTGAACCCACAACCTTTTGGTGTTGCTGGATGATGCTCTGACCATCTGATCCACCTGACCAGAGCAACCTGCTAATTTTTAATTAAATCTAAGATATCATTCATTCCATCTTGTTGGCTAATGGGTAGCTTTGTATTTCTATAAATTTCTTAAGCTGTATTCTGGGGTGTAATTACTTGTTAACAGTTGAATCCTTTTGGTTTTGCTTTTAAGACTCGTTTGGTGGACCGGAATTAGTGGTTAATCTAGGGGTAGTGACCTCCCTTGACCGAGGAGACCCTCTGGGTGCTTTATTCAAATTCCAGTGGACTACGGGTTTCCCAATCTGGCTAGTGGGAACAGGGTCCCTCCCCAGGCCTCTGTGGATGCTGGCTCTCTGACCTCCTGTCCTTTTGAGTGGTCCTTTCTCCAGAGCCTCCTCAAATGGGGGCTCTTGTCAGTACTCAGTGGCACACTGGCGGGGGACCTTCTGCAGATCTACTGAGTTCTCTCTGTTTCTTTTTCTCACTCCTCTTGGTACTCTGGCCTATGAACCCTAACTGTCCTGTTCAGCTGTGCCCTTCTCAGCTGTGTTTCTCTAGCTCACCTCTACCCTGTTCCTCCTTCCAGCATCACGGCCTGAAAATCTCTCCAGACAGGAAGCTGGGAAGTCACGGGCCTCACCTTTTGTGCCCCCATCTCTCGGGATCACTGCCTCCATTGTCTAATAGTCAGTGTCTTGGTCATGGCACTTGCCCTCTGAGGCTTGGTATCCTTCTTCACAAAAGGGAACTCTAAGAATAACCACCCTCCCTCCTCAGCGCTGTGGTGAAGATTAAATGAGGGAATCCGCTAAACCACCAAGCCCAATGCCAAATATAAGACAATAACTGCTCGATAGGTGTTGGCTGCTATTTTTATGTCACCACTACAACCATTACTATCAGTGCCAGCGACTGAGGAAATACATAATGGGCAAAAACTAGCAGGAGTTCAGAACTATTTTTAATGAATGTCTCTGTCATTATGGCCGCAGTAGCACATACGTAGAGTAAAATCGTGGTCTGTAATGTGCTATGCCAGTTATCCCATGGATACTCAGTGCTTGGCACGGCTAGGAGCTGTGTACACAGCAGACAAGTTTGAGAACCCCTCAAAACAACCTTCCCTGGGAGTTTGATAAGCACACCCTCACCTGGATCTAGTCAGAGCCGAGAGGGATTCCTGATTGCACAGCTACAGCAGCATCGCGGTAACAGAAGCTCAGGGTTGCCTCAGGTCCAACTGCAGCCCCTCCCCTGCTCTCCATACACACAGAACACTCAACAGCCCAGGCCCTTTCCGGGTTTGGAGCTGGGCCTTCTCCCACCTCCCCACCTTTCAGTCTCAAGCACTTGTGGCTGAGGTTTGTGGCTCTTTATTTTTTTTTCTTCCCTCAATGAATACATAATCGTCTCATAGGCTGAGCCAAGATGATGGCTGTAATAAAACCGGTTCATTACATCTCTCTACACAGAGCTGTTTAATGAACACGTGGCTGCCAGGCCTCCTTGGCCCCTGAGTCAAATGAAAATGAAATGCATTTCACAGTATCGTTTAATTAGTTAGGGGGTAGGCTGAGGAGAGGGAGGAGATAGTATAGGAGAGCCAGAGGAGAGAGCATGAGGGTGAGCAAGACAGGGGCAGGAGAGAGGCAGAGAGGACGAGGGAGGGCGGGAAAGAGGAGAGAGGCGGAGGGAAGGGAAGGAGTGAGCTGGCGAGGGGGAACAGGGGAGAGGGGCCTTACATTTAGAGCTAACTCCCCAAATCCCTCTTGTAGGGAGGGAAACATTGGGTGGGCTCGTGCTACACACGGTGTTAGGGACTAGGTGAGACAGATTCCAACAATGAACACAATGGACAAGATCTCTGCCTTCTTGGGTTCATGACCTGGTGGAGGAGACAGGCATTCAATAAATAATCACATCATGAATATATCAAAGTACAGGTGGCTTGTGATCATTTGCATGATTATGCTTAGAAAGAGTGTGCAGTGGTTACAAATGTGGGCTCTGAAGAATGGCTAACTGGATTAGAATCCCAGCCACATTCTGACTGTGGGAACTCTGGGGAAGTGACTTAACCCCTCTGGGCCTCAGTTTCCTCATTTCTGAAATGGAGATAAAAGTACATTTCTCAGGGAGGCTGGGAGCATTAAACTAGGTAATACGTGGAAATCAAAACTGTGGTTGGTGCTCTGAGCCCTCCTCCAGGCTGGAACTTGACCTTGACCTTGACCTTGTGCTTACAGATCTGGGTTTGCCAAATCCAGTTTTAGCAGGAATCCTGCTAAGTCAGTTTAGAGAGAATTTCTCACTTTTGGCACCTGATGATCCTGGCCTACAGTCAGTAAGAACCCTGTCGGGCTAGTTTAACAAGAATTCCCCACCTTGATGGCCTCCTCTTGGTAATTTTCCACCCACCAGCTGCTCTCCCTGATTTTTGGCTAGAAATCCCCACCTGTGCTTGTTGTGTTTAACATTGTGCTTAGTTTTTACACAGAAGTCTCTCTTCCCCTGTTGCAACAGTTTTTGAATAAAAATCTATGTTTATAACTTTGACTAGTATTTGGCTCTGGTTCTCTTGGATTGTACTTGATAAATTCCAACTTTGAATGGGAAAGAGCTAAAAAGTAAAGCAAAAAGGACCAGAGGCTGTGGTTTAAGCTCAGGGGTCTGAGGAGGTACAACCTCAGCAGGGATCTGCAAGATGATGTGCACGTTAGAAAGAGGGGGACCAAGTGGGTAGTGGGCCTCTGTTTTTTATTTGTTTGCCTGTCTAGGGGCCACCTCTCTTCTGGGAGGACTACTCCCCAGTTTTCCTTTAAAAATATCCCTTACCCACTTGGACCATCCTGGTGAGCTTGACGCATCCCTTGGCTCCTGCCATCCAGCCCTGGCCATTCAGTTCATTTCACCTCCTGGAAATAGTAATCCTGTCAGTCATGGGCAGGTGGCCCAAGCCAGGCCGGTGAGAATCTTAGCAGGAACTTTGCTCAACAGAAAAGAGAGATGCTAAGTCTGTAATCTAATGCTAATAATGTCCATTTCCCACCTCGAGTGGAGAGTATGACTGAAAGACACCACTACAGAAGAGATGGAGAGACAATGTACCGATGGCCCCTTCTAAGGGTCTGCATCCAGCTACGCTTGAAGCCATCAACTCCCTGGGTTTTTCAGATAAATGTGCCAATTACTTTCCCTTTTAAAATTAGTTTGTTTAAGCCAGGTTGAATTATTTCGTGCCACTTGCAACAGAAACGATCCTTTTGATATTGTACATTTCTGGCTAAGGAAACAGCATATGGGTATCTCAGAGGAAAGAAGCATTGTGGTCTAGTCAGGAAATCCAAGGAAGGCCAGTGTGGCTGACATGTGACATGCGAGCAGAATGGTGAATGTCTGCATTTCATGGCTCAGGGTGCCAGGAAAACCTGAGCATACACTGGGGAAAGTGGAGAGGAATGAGGTAGAAGCTAAGAACATTGACAAGGACATATAATTCTTTATAATCAATACCCCCTATGATCTGTTCCAAAGGCCCCATACTTTGTTATGCCTCATGCTCGACTGTTTATCCACTCATAGAAAGTTCTGAATGAAAGGCCCAGGGACCATTATGACTGTATAGTTATGGCATATAAGTACTTTTTACTCAGATATCCTTATTTTGTTGTTTAATTTTAAATAATTAATTAAATAAAAGATACTATCATGGTAAAAAAAAAAAGTCTAATAATATGACTGAAGCAAATGGCTTCATTTTAAAGAATGGGAATTGGGTGCAAGAATTTCCATCTTGCATGGAGAGGTCTTGGGATAATATTAACAACAGCAATAATAGCTTACATCTTCTTTTAGTACCACCGATGTACCAGCCATTATGCCAAACTCTTTACTTCAATTATTTTTATTTGTTCTTCATTACAATTCTAGGAGGTAGGTACCATTTTTTTATGCTTACTTGGCAGATACGAGAAGTTAAGCAACTTGCTCAAGATTATATAACTTGTAAGGGATATATCCGGGATTTAAATTCAGGCAGCCTGGCTCCAGAACCCATTTCCTCATTCCTAGCCACCGTGCATAATTTGCAAGAGCAATTTTTTTTTAAATCGACTTGATAATTTTATCTAGAACGCAGAGGAAAAGGAGTGATCCCAGAAGTCTGAAAAGTGACCTAGTGGCCCTGGGAGCTGTCCATGGGTCTGAAACCCACGCAAACACTCACCCACGTGGGAACCTCACCTTGGACCCAGTTGCCTGACCTCCCCCCACCTTTCCCTCCCAGCCCCAAGCCCGCCTCCTCCCTGCTACTCTTTATAACACCCACCTGGTCCTACCTGACATTCACCCATTTTCAGAGGAGCTGCCCCAGTTGAGACTTGGGGTAGCATTATTCCCAAGCCACAACTCTCTTTGCTTTTTCTCTTGATCAAATCTGTGCTTATACTTAGAATTCAGAGAGGAAAACAGCTCCTGCCCTCAAGGAGTTGTATGCAATCTGGAGATATAGTATATACAAAATACACGTTAGGTAAGGCCTAAATACCCTCGGGTCGCATATAAAACCCTGCAGGGTCTCCTCTAACATGCTCTTTTGTCTCAGAACACTTGTCGTCTCTGAACACAGGCGCACCTCTGGGCCTTTCCACATCCTGCTCTCTGACTGGCATAGCCTCCCTCATACTGGTGAGCTCAGGTGCCATCTCCCCCAGGCAAACTACTGTCATCTCTTCCACCATCACCAACAACCACAGGCTGACTAGTGTCTCCCAAACTTTTGAGGCATCTAAGGGTGAAACTAGCAACGATGGGGGATATAATAAAGCAATAAGATATGGCAGCACTCCGCCAATGCTCGGTCCTTCAGAGACAACCGAGGGTACCGGAGGAGCTCTAGGCTTAGAATAAGAAGAACCAGGGTCTTTTCTGAGATTTTTCTGAATGCACTGTGACCATGACTTCAGGCACCCTACCTGGAATCTAAAGAAGTTTAGGCTAAATGATTCAAGAACTCACTCTTTCCACAAACATGCCTTGAGTGTCTCTCATGAGCATGACTGGGATCAGGCACAGTGCAGGGGTGGGGTGAATGCAGACGGGAGCAGACCTGAGTGACAGGGGACAACAGGCATGAAGGGCAGCATCCCAGGGCCCAGGAGAGAGCGAGACAACTGAGGTGAAGGAGGACCCTGCCAAAACTTGGGTGTCAAGGAGACTTCCTATGGGAAAGGGCATTCAAGTGGGGTGATGATGGATTTGGGATGACACAGGAGGCAGAGAGCATTTAGAGAGAGCAAAGGTCCTCAGTTCTAGTGTTGAGGGTCTGTGATTCTGGGCTCTGGGATCTAAAGTTCTGGGTTCAGGTTCCATGGCTCATGTTCTGTGACTCTGGGTTCTGAATTTCTGGCTTTGGAATTCTGTGACTCTGGGGTCTTTGCCTCTAGATTCTGGGGTTCTAAGTTTTGCAACCTATAGATTCTGGGTCTAGGATTCCATGGTCTTGACTCTGGGTTATAGAATTCCGAACTCTGGCTTCCGGACTTTATTTGTGGTCCTGAGGACTACATCGTGTTTATTTATCTTTCAACCCAAAGGCAGCAGCTGGGAAGGGCCCCTCTGAAGGATGTCACCTCCCTCCCTACAACAGGCTAGGGGTCAAAGGAAGTCCCTCTATTCATTCTTTCCTACCCTCTTTGAAGTCCTTTTCTTCCCAGTTTCTTTGTCCTCAATGAGATGGCTCAGTTAAATTGGGGAACAAGCTGAGAAAGGATGAGGAGGGAAGGGCCAGTCCACCCAACTCAGTAGGGCAGAAAGTGTCTCAGCCTCCACTTGGCCTTAAGTGTGTGTGTGGGGGTGGGGAGGTGGTTAGGGCACTAGGATTAGAAAAAGAAGAACCAGAGTCTTTTCTGAGATTTTCTAAATACACAGTGACCTCAGCAAATAGGCCCCTGTCCTGAAATAGCCTGAGGGCTTGCTCCTTGCTGAAGAAGGAGAAGGAGGGTGACTTAGGGACCCTTCAAGGCACTGCACTGTCCAGGTGTCATCCTTCAGGCTGCTTCCCCAGCCTCCCCTGATGAGGGCCGCTCACTGGTAGCCACTCTGCTCTGCCTGAGCCAAAGCTGACAGAGATGGGAAGCAGTGAAGCTGGTGTAGCTCCTCTCCCAACACATGTGCACCTGGGCATACACGTGCTCTAACCATCCCTGCCTCCCAAGGATGTTAGGTTCTTGAGGGAGGGCCTGTTGGAATAGACTGCAAGGACACTTTGAAGCTCAAGGACAGATGTGTGCCATTTGTCTCAGGATGTGGGTGTGTGAGAGAGGCCGGATGGCGGGACTGGGACTGGGTCCAACAATGTGAGTGGTGGTCTTGAGGCAGCACAGAGCCCTCCCAGAGCTTGCAGGTGACCGACTGACTGTCCCAGCAGGTCCGCCAGGTCCCCTTGCGGGTTGGCTGGTAGTTCCACTCGCTCTCCGGGCTCTCAGCCAGCGGGGGTGGGGAGAGAGAGCCCACTCTCCTTTATTCGGTTTTTAGATTATGGTACCAAAAAACATTAGGTCTAAACTCTTTACAGGGAGGTAATTTTTTCTAATCACTCACTCTACTGCACAGGTCTCTACAACTTGATTACTTCTAATTAGATTAATTCGATGGAGAGGAATTTATTTTCTCTGGGAATATGAACGGTCTCCGGGATAGTGCCAGTGCTTCGGAGCCCAGGGTGGGGCGTGCCCAGATGAGATGACTGTTGTCTGCATGGTGCAGGGACTTGCCCAAGCTCACACCACGAACACGCTGCACCCAGGTCTGTTCGATTCAGAAACCCAGACCCTTAACTATCGTACTATTGGTCTCACCTGGGCTGCCTCTGCTCTTCTCCCCTCCTGGGTGTGGGGTCAATAGGCTGTATTGTCTCCAGGGTCACAGGACTTAAGGAGGCATCAGGAGATGGGGGTCAGGGTGTGGCTTCCCACAGTGGATAGTGAAGTGGCCCCCTAGACAAACTCTTCCCCATGTCCCCCTCTAACTGCAGATTCTGTCTATGTCCTAAATCATGGATCCCTTTCACCATTAGCTGGGATGAAGGAATGATGCTAGGACACTAGAGTCATTGGCAGATTGCTAGGGCATTTGGAAGAGTGCTGTGTGGCTGTTGGCTAAGGAATTGAGAGGGACCTTGGGAGGCACTTGGCTCTTCTGCCCCGACTCCCTCTGGGTAGATCCATGATCTACAGCTCGATCCCTAGGTGCACAAATGCAATATGCTGGCATGAGCTCCGGGGGTTGGCCTCCTCCCCCACCACAGCTCAGGTCACCTGGCCCCACTTGCAGGTTTAGAGCCTTGGAGGGGCCCTGACCTGCAGCAGGAGAAGGTGAGTGTCCGTTTCACCCCCTGGGGCTCAGCACCAAGCCCTGGACCCTGGACGTCTACCTCAGTACCGGGCTCCTTGCACACACTGTCCCTGATGTCACTGATCTCACCCCTCTTGCTTTCCCTTCGTCCTGCAAATGTTCATTGAATCCCTACCCTGTGCAGCCCGGCTGAGACAGGCACCCACGTCTCTGAGAGAGCTGAGCTCTCCTGAGACCAACACTCAGGGACGGCGCCTGTGCCCCCTCTCACACACCTAGTCATGCTCGTCCACACCCTGAAACGCCTGTCCTTGTGATCTTCACATGTGTGCAGTTTCACACACACACACAACTCACATGCAAGCAGTGACACTCAGGAGTTCTGCATGCTAGTCGCAGCAATGCCCCCACGTGAAAACTTCTGCCACCTCCTCAGAGCCTGGGTTTCCTCTTCTGTAACAGAACAGGAGAGTCAGGTTCAGTTTTGGGGGGCTCCTTCTGGCTGTGGCACCTTGGGATTGAATTTTCTCTTTCTCTTTCTCCTCAACTTGAAGCTGACCGAGTGGGGTCACAAGCTGACGCTCATTATTAGCCTCATTGACAAGCGGGGGTCTCAACCAGCAGCCCCAGGCCAGAGCCAGGGGCCTGGGAAAACAGGGGGGCTTTCCTGCCCCACATGTGCTCAGGTGGGTGCACATGCCCTTTGCTTTCATGGTGAGACCCATCTAAAGAAAAGTTGTTACCAGCTCCAAGTGACAGGATTTACCATCCAGCACCAGGACCACCTGGGATCGGTGACCACCATCTGTTCTCTGACTGTGTCTCTGGGAATTTTGCTGGGGAGGGGGACCATCCAGGGAAGGCGAGGGAGCAGCTCCGGAGCCTGAAGCCTAAAGGCAGATGAATCATGTCTGGTAACTGCCGACAGGCCCCAGGAACAGTTTGAAGAAAGAAGGCCCAGAGGCCCAAGTGGACACAGACCCCAGGTCAGCAGAGTGGCGAGAGTCCACCGAGAAGCAGTGGGCACTAGCACAGCCCTGGTGGGGGTGCCCCTAAGTCTGTACCTACCTGGGGTGCTTCACTCGCCTCACCCTTGCTTCCTGCTCTGCCCCTTCTCTGCACAGCACTTGAGCCCCACTTGTGTGACCAGAGGGCTCTAGGTTAAATGAGCAATCGTGCCCCAGCCAAGGGGGCTTAAAGAATTCCAGGGCAGATACCAGGGTGGGATGGAGTGGATCTTGGAGCCTGGCCTGTTTTTCTTTTTCTTTCTTTTTTGTTTTTAAATTTTTACTTCTTTATTTTTAGAGAGAGGGGAAGGGAGGGAGATAGAGAGGGAGAGAAACATTGATTGGTTGCTTCTCATACGTGCCCTGATCAGGGACTGAACCCACAACCCAGGCATGTGCCCTGATTGGGAATCAAACCAGAGAACTTTTGGCTTATGAGACGATGCCCAACCCATTGAGCCACACCGGCCAGGGCTGGCCTAGTTTTGAATCCCAACCACTGATTCACTTCAGGATCTGAGCAGCCTCCTTCCCATCTCTGGATCGAGAATCCCTCATCCTCCCAACAGGGTGAGGAGCCAACCAGGACTCCATGTGGGTCCCCACCAGGCAAAGGTGCATCTGCATTTGCAGGAGCTCCATGAACATTTATTCTATCCCTTCTGCAGCTCCACAGTGCCCGGCAGCAAGTCAGGGCTCAGTAAATTAACCTGGTGAGATAATGAAATGAGCCTATGCTCTGTCTCTAGGCCTCATGGCAGCAAAATCTGAAACTTTTGGGAAATTGAACAAGTAGTGTGTCAGTGGGATGGAACAATTGGGAGTTTGGCTGCCAGACATCAGGGAGGACTTCCTGGAGGAGGTAGGCCATGGGATTTGGATAGGAGGGGAAGGCATGCTGTGATGGGGAGACCACATGTACAAAAGCAGGGAGGTGGGAAGGGGAGGAATCAAGGTGAGAACTCTCTTGTGTTGTGAAGCTGGCATGGGGTAGTGTGTGTGTGTGTGTGTGTGTGTGTGTGTGTGTGTCTTTGGACAGGCAAAGTCCTAGCACAAGGCTGAGCTTCTAGAGGACACTTGGTAACACGGGCTTCTTCTCTGTTGTCAGCTTATCCAGGTCACCTTCTCCCCTCTGTCTCCCCTTTGTCCACTTGTGACCTCCTGACCTGGTCACAAGTGGTTCCAGTGGGGAGCAGGCCTCAGTGCAGGGACCCAGAGGGGACAGGCCATGAACACATTACCTATCTTGGGGAAGACCACTAAGCTCTCTGGCCGTGAATGGTGAGAGATCCCAGAAACGCAGAGCTGAGAGGCTCCTTCTGTCCCTTCACTCTGTAAGAACTGGAACAAAGAGGTTAAGGAAGTGACCCAAAGTCACCCAGCTCCCAGGGTGGGCCTCCCAGTGCTGTGCTCTCTACCCAGTCCCAGAGGAGGGCCTCTGTCTACAAACACCTGAACAGAGAGCCTCCAGGGTTCCTCTCCCTTCACTCCCCTCAGCCCTCACACCGACTCACTCACTGTGCTGAGATGAGCTTGGAGAGGCGACCCAAGCCCGTGATCTGTAGGCCCAGCTGGCTGAGACCTGGGCCTGCCTGGGGAGGGGAGGGTTAAGTCCTGAGCAGCCCTTTCTGGTTGGTGTTTAACTTGCAGTTTCTAAAGGCCATCAGAAGCCCCACAGAACAAATGTTTTTTGTCTTAATGACACTGCAGCAGATTAAAGAGGACCCATCTTCCAGCCAACATGGAAGAGAGACCATCCATCAAGCAGAATGGCCGCAGGCCGGCATCTGGAATAACTTTCCCAGAGACCTGGCCGAGTAGAGGAGGGGTCCTCCCGTTCCTGCCATCAGCAGATCCTGCCTGGTCCCTCCGATGCTCTCTCCAGAGAGAACAGCCTAGAAAGGCATTGAAACAGGCTGGGGCTCAGCTTCCAGGTCCAGGGGACCACAGGTTGGCAGCCATCTGCCTTCATCTCCTGCCCGCCTTTCTCTAACCCCTTCTCTGTCCCTGTTTCTCCAGGCAATTACTGATCTGTTTTCTGCTGCAATAGATTAGCTTCCATTTGCTAGAATTTTATGTAACAGGGCTTATGAAGCATGTATTCTTTTGTCTGGTTTCTTTCACTCAGCCTAATTCTTTAGAGTTTCATCCATGTTGTGTGCGTAAACAGTTTGTCCCTTTTTATTGCTGTGTAGTAACCATTACACACGCAATTTGTTCATCTGTTCACTGCTGATGGACATTTGGGTTGCTTTCAGGTTTTTTTTTTTTTTTTTTTAATATTACAAACAAAGCTGCAATGAACATTTGTGTATGAGTCCTTGGGTGAACTCATGTTTTGACTTTTCTTGGGTAAACAGCTCAGAGTGGAATGGCTGGGTCATACGGTGGCCTGTGTGTTTATCTTTTTAAGAAACCATAAAACTGTTTTTCCACAGTGCTTGTGCCATTTTCCATTTCTACCTACAGTGTGTGGGAGTCCTCCCTGACATTTGGTGCTTCAGTCTCTTTAATTTTCACCATTCTAATAGGTGTGTAGTAGTATCTCATGGTGGTTTTAATTTGCATTTTTTAATAATTAAATCTGTCAGGCATCTTTTCATGTAATTATTTGCCATCCATATCTTTTCAACTCTTTTGCCCATGTAAAAAACCGGGTTGTTGATTTTCTTTGTATGGAGTATTGAGAATTCTTTATATAGTCTGGAAACAAATCCTTTATCAGATATATGACTTGCAGTCCTTTGATAACATCTAAGGTTTGCCCCTTCAATCTTTAACCTTCAGTGTCTCTTGAAGGTCAATGGCTTTAGATTTAATGAGGCTGCCATTCCAACCTTGCTGCTCATTACAATAATTAAGCCATCTGCCATGGTGGGATCTGTCATTCCCGTAGATGCCAGGGAGCCCTGTTTTGGACCAGGCCCTTCCCAGAGTGTTAAATCCAGGGTCACAGGACAGTCTCCTTCCATCAACATAGTTTACTCCCCAGCTTTTTACTCTGTTCTCCTGACCTGGCACCTCTGGGATCCATTGCCCAGTCTGCTTCCCTGATTCCTGTTTGTCTTTGTAGCTAGGTCCTGCAGCTCCTTAGATAGATAATGTCTCTCCTCCCCTGGCAGACCCAGTGCTTGGGTAGTTAATTTATACTTTGATTTGAGCCTTGGTAGGGTCTGGTGGCCAAAAGGGAATGTAGGGGCACATCATAAAGAAGGTAAGTCTTAATGCAGACACCCAACTGAGAGGTCTCTGCATAGCCTTCTAGCAAGGGGTTCTCATTGTCCAGCAAGGTGAGTGGGTGACCTTGCAGGCCTAGGGGTTCAGGGGAATTTGGGTTCTCAAGTTCATCCATCCAGATGTTGTCACCCCATGTCTCAGGGACTTCCTACCTTCCTATTAAGGCCCTGGCTTATGGCACAGAAGACAGGAAAAACCAGAGCCCATCATTCTTTGGCCCTCTGCCACTTTTGCAGTGAACTCTTGTGCCGGGTTTCTGGCTACAAGAGATGGATGTCTCTTCATATGCTGCCAAGTATGTCCTCTGATGAACATTTTGCTTCAAATTGCTGATCAATAAATCCGAGTCTATAATTTTCAGTCTCCAGTGTATCAGTGACACTTAACAATAGCCTCTAATTCCAATGTCCTTATAATTACTTATCTCGCATATGTCATGGTGCCAGAGACCTTGCATCGGCCAACTTGTCCACCTGTATCCCTTCCCTGTTCCCTTCGGTGAGTGGCTTAGCAATGGCACTGCCGCCACATGTCAGGGACTGTTGCTACTCCCCTACCAGCCATGACAGTGTCCTCACTGTCACCTCAACAATTTAATCTTACAACCTGCTTCCTAGGACCATTTTCACTATCATGTACCTGAGATTGGGCTCCCTAGAAGCAGAGCCTGAACGAGGATCCTTGAGAAAGTGCTTTACTGGGAAGAGGAGAGTGAGGGGAGAAGGAGCTAAACGAAGGGGCTGTTTCCAGGTCCAGGAGAGCTGACTTAGGGAGGCTACCTGCTGAATATTATAGCCCTGGAGAATTTGGGCTCTTGGACTGGGCATGTGTATTAGTCAGGCTTCTCTAGAGAAACAGAACCAATAGTGCCCAGGTGGCAAACACAAGGCCCAGGGGTCAATTGCGACCCCCCACCTTGTTTTATCTGGTGTGGCACCTTCAGCCCGGCACCTTATTCCTACCTGGCTTGCTTAACTGTTAAGGAGTAGTTCCACCTATTCAGTCCTAAAATGACTTTCCGCCCTTTGAAAGCGACCTTGAGGCTGATGTGGCCCTCGGTGAAAATGTTTGATGCCCCTGCAATAGTGTGTGTGTGTGTGTGTGTGTGTGCGCGCGCGTGTGTATACTATAAATGGGGATTTATTATGTGGGATTGGTTCATACAATTGCTATGGAAACCAGAGAGTCCAAAATCTGCTCTGTGAACCTGCAGGCTAGAGAGACAGTCTGCTCTAGAATTCCCTCTTACTCCAAGAAACCAGTCTTTTGGTTTATTCAGGCCTTCAGCTGATCGAACGAGGCCCACCACACTATGGAGGGCAACCCGCTTACTCAGGGTTTATTAATTGAAGCATTGACCACACTCAAAACACTTTCCAAGTTGATACATGTAATTAACCATCACAGCAAGATATGTGGGGCCGAGAGCTTCCAACCAGGAGAGGGACCCTTTACAGCCCAGGGCAGGAGGCAGAGGACTGCCTGGGTGGGCCTGGTCCCTGGTCATGGGATGGGTGAGACAGGAGGCCGCTGCCCAGGCCTGGCCACCTGGCTAGCAGGTGTCATCGGTCAGGCCTCCCAGCAGGGTTTGGGCCCCAGATGAAGGCCTCAAAGGAAGAGGAGCTGCAAGCACAGGAAACAGGAGGGACCACAGACACTAGTCACGTGTCTTATTAGAAGCTCGAAGGAGAAAAAGTCTGCTTTCACCACTTACCATTCCGCCTATGACAGCCCTGCCCTTCCATCTCTGGGGAAGATCCTGTGCTCTGTCCATCCTGTGGCTCTGCAGCGACCCAGTGCTGAGTTTGGGTTCCTCCTAACTGTGGTGTGGGGAGGGAGAAAAGCCCTGAAGGCCGAATCAGATAGCTCTGTGCGCTTGGTCATGCTGGGAACCACCCCCACCAGGTTCAACAGCAGCAGGAGAACTCAGAGCTGACCCAGGAGACATGGGCGGGGGGCATCCGAAGCATGAGGCACCCACTGGGACCGCCCCCCAAATGCCCTGAAAGGACCGATGCAGCTTCCCCAGTCTGTGCTGTCATCCACGGCTCCATTACAAACAGCCAAACCCAGCCTCCAACCAGCAACAACCCCCACTTCATGCTAAAGGCATAATTCGCTGCAAATTAAACTTAATGGGACTAGAATAATTATATTGACTTTTAAAGCTATTTAGAGATAAATACCTGATTCAATATTTCAGAATATAAACTTTTCCATTGTGCCTCTCAAGAGAAAAGGAAGAGGAGGTAAGGCAGGAGGCAGAGAGAAGATGCCGAAGGAGGGGGAAGGCATCAGAAACCATCTGAGGACCCCCCATAGACCCCACATGGAGAGTGGAATCCAGGCCAGCCTCTGGGAAAGCAATTTGGTAAAGCATATCCAATACCTTAAACATACCCATATCTATTGCCCTGATAAGCCCCAGATCTATCCCGAGGGAAAAATCAGGGGGAGATAAAGATCTATGTGAAGCGTCAGCCATCCTAGTATCATTTATGACAGACACACTTAGCTGGGAGCCATTAAAATGCCTAACAATGGCAATTAGCTACCTCGGTTACAGAACAACCACATGGTGGAATGTAGGGTAGCCATTAAAAAAGAAGTAATTCACATTGAGAAGATGCTGATAAAAGAAGAATGAGAATAAAAGGCAACCTGTGAGTCTAAGCATTCTAAACACACCCAGAAAAAAAATCTCAAGACGAAGTGTGCAAGCCCACCAATGTAAAAGGAAAAACATACTCTTCTGTGTCTCCGCTACCCTTGATCCTCTGCCATCACCCTGCTTTGCTTCTGCTGTCAGATGTGTGGGTTTCTACACAATCAGGCAGTTTTGGGACACCACCTGGGTGTCCTACAATTTGACGCAGTTCTGCTACTGTTTACCTGGAGATGGCATCAGATCCCACAGCTTAAGAGTTCAGTCCCACAAGTGCCCTGCTGCCCCATTTCAGAAGCACCAGTTTGGGTACGTGTTCCAGGCACATGGCTCAGGCCAGATGTGGCCAGATGTCAGAACCATGCTGCTGACCAACTGTGAGGCTGCTGGATCCGGCAGAAACCTCTTCCTCCTGCAACGTTCTGCCAGCATTCTCTACTGAGAATGCTTAATGTTGTGCTCACTGTAAAGGACAAATGCTTAAAGGAATCCAGCCCACTATTACAGGCTGGGTTTTGAAGAGTGAACTTGAAGCCAAGAGCGGCAATACATTGGTAACTGGCACAACAGATCCACTTTATGGAAGTACAATAGAAAGAGAATGGAACTAAACTGGAATTTAGGACACCTGGACTTTGCCTGGGACCTTAAGCAAGTCCCTTTCCCTTCTGGGCCTCAGTTTCCCGTGTGTTGAATGGAAAGAGTTAGTTGAAGGAGAGAGTGTCTACATTTCCTTCTGGTGTAAGAATCTCTGACACAGCTGGGCAGTTGTGGCACGTGGGAGCCCAGGAAGTGCTGACAGAAGTAAGAGCCTCCCCCAAGCTGACCATCCACTTTCTCCCTGGCTCCCACAGCATAGTGCCAACCCCCTGCCAGGCCAGGGCTTTCCTGTCTAGTGGCTGAGCCCTGTGTCACAAGACCCCCAGCCTGCTGTTTCTAGCTCTCTCAGGAAGGGAGTCAACAGAGGGAGTGACCTACCGTGTAGGTCACTCATCATATCTAGTATTTGAAGGGGACCTTAGAGATCTTCTAGTTCTACTCCTTGCTTGGTGCTGGGACTCCTTCCACACAACCGCTGCCAATCATAAAGATATCTTCCCATTATTAACAACCTCATCACCCTGTCATCATCATCACCATCATCACCATCTACATCATCAGCACCATCATTATCATCATCATCTTCATTGCTAGCACCATCCCTACCATCACCATCTACATCACTAGAACCACCACCATCATCATCATCTTCATCATCACCATGTAAATCATCAGGACCATCACTACCATCACCCCCATCATCTCCATCATTATCCCCCCATCACTTCCATGTATTGTAGACCTTCTATGTGGCAGGCACACAATATAGATGAGAAACAAATACAGATGAGGAAACCGAATCTCAGAAAGGTAAAGTGGCCTAAGGCAGCACAGATAATAAGCAGAAAGGGATGATGATCTGAATTCAGATTTGTCTGATTCGAAAGTGAACCTCTGTCCACTCCACCTAGCAGCCCTGGGAGCTGCCCTTGGCTGGACACCTTCAGTGGGGGAACATGTCCCCAACAGGAAGCTGCTCCATCTATTATGGTGAACATAATAGCTTCCCTGCAACCTCACCCATTGGTCTAGGTTCTGACCTTTTGGGGACTGCAGGACAGGCCCAACTTCTGGCTCATGTGACAGTCTTCTGAAGCTGGAGGTCAGCTCCCGTACCCACCAGGGCCCCTTTCTTTTTAAGATGAACAGTCTCTTCCTCCCATACTCCATGTGTGAATGGCCACTTTTATGCCCTCCTTGGCCGCCACCCTGGTCCTGGTCATCACTGGACTTCAGTGATCCCTCCTCCCTGGCTGCTCATCTTCCATTCTCATGCTAATGGCTCCTTTCCCACCCAGCAGCTACAGGGATCTTCTCAACCACAAATCCACACACATCGCTGCCCAGCTCAAAACCATGCAAGGAATCCCCTCAACACTAATAATAAACTCCAAGCTCTCCCATGGCCTATAGACCCTCCATGATCTTTCTTCCACCGACTCCTCACAACTGGTTTCCTATCTCTGCTCACTTGCTGTGCTTCAGCCATGCTGACATCTCCACTGAGCGTGAGCCTAGCATACTAATTCTTGCCTCAGGGGCTTTGCATCTATTGCTCCCTGTGACTGAATCGTCCTCTTGGCAATTATGGCAATGCTTACTTCCCTACATGTGGTCCATTGCCAAATATCACTTCCGCAGTGAGGCTTTCCCTGAGCATCCTCTGTAATACAGAATGTATGACTTCCTAATAGATACTAATTTAATTATTATCTGTCTTCCCTACTAGAGTGAAGCTCTGGGAGAGCAGGGACTTTGTCTATCTTCTTCATCTCTACGTCTCCAGTGCTCAAAAGGGGACTTAATACTTAGTAGGTTTCTAATAACAACATCTTAAATTAATTAATCGATGTGCCTGTGCTGTTCTGGGCTCGGAGGCCTTATGTTTAAGACAAGCTTCAGCTTATCTCTGACCCTCTCATGTGTGAATCTGATGGTACAAGTCCCTGAGCCGCCCAGTTGAACAGGAGTTTCTCCTCTCTTTTTCCAGATGTCATAGTTCAGTTTGCACAGCCTAGAAAGCAGCAGGATGTGCACAGAAGAATGTCAGTTTTGAGGTAAAACACAAAAAGGCTCAAATGTCAGTTCTGCCACTTACTACCTCTTTATTGCTCAGGTTTGCTGAGCCTCAGTTTTCTCTCGTGTAAATGGCATTAATAATACCAACCATGTGAACTTGTAGGAGTCAAAGGGAGTACACAGGGCGAAGTAAGCATTTGGGAACTGGTGGCTGTTACCACTTAAACTAACCAGGTTTGGGGACCCTCTATCTCTCAGGAAAAGCCTTGGTTGGGACTTGACTGGATGAAGGGACAGGTGACGTGGGAGATGTGTCACCTCATGAGTTCACACTGAGCTCTCTGTCAGTCCCATCTCGAGGTCTGTCTCCTTCCCCTGTCCCTGAGCTGTTGATTTATTTGGTACTGCATGTTTAATTCACTATCGCATATGAAATTCGTCAAGGATGTGTCAGTCCGAGGCTCCGGTCTGTGGGGATGTTCTTTTCCGCTCCAGTCCAAGATGCCTGCTTGTTTCCAAGAGCCTGTCATCTGCAGAACTGAAGGGCCCAGATCCCCAGTGGCGTGATTGCTAATGCTGCTGTGGGTCCCCTCCTCCTCTGGGACTGAAGGCTCCTGGGAAGCAGTGGCTGAAGCTGACACTTCAGTAGACACTCTTCCAGAAAGCCTGGAGCCCCGCCCAGAGGGCTCGCCAGCACGGTCAGCTGGTGGGGAGGGATTCTGTCAATGGAACCAGCAGGAAGGTCATACCGTCCCATAAATTGTAAATACAGATAACAGGATTTTGGATACTGAAGTCATTAGAATAAGTCATATCCTCTGGCCACTGTTCTCATGAAGACTAGACTGAGTTTCAAGGTCCAAGTTCAAACCAGCTTTAGGATGAGAGTCAGAGTCCAGGTGAGCTTGGGATTAGGTTGAGGGTCAGGGTCAAGGTCACAAGGAATTAGGTTGATTAGAAGAGTTGGGTTGAACTTAGACCAGGGCCAGAGTCCCCAGTGAGGAACCAAGCAGGGCCCTGCTGAGGGACTGGGGCCCTGCACCTCCTACTCCTGCTTGAAGCATAGCCCTCAGCCGTCTTCACCTGGTTGATGTGCTGCAGGAGGTCGGCCACACACACCGCAGGATGCAGGTGCCTTGAGGGATATGGGGAGCCCCTCCGGCCACCACAGACTCTGCCATGAGTCCCCCAGAAGGCTGCGGACCTCAGTGACCCCACTGCCAGCCACATTGCTCCCTTGCAGCTGGAGGAAGAGAAAGGGGTTCCTGACATACACCAGCCCCAGCTGAACTCGGGACCGAGGAAGGGAAGGGAGCATGGACATGGAGCATTCACCGCCGGGTTGTTCACTGGAGCCAAGTAGCCTAACTAGGTCGGCCCATGTGACTCTGGGCCAGCCTCTTCCCTTTTGCCTCTCTGTTCTCCCATCTGTAAAATGCACAGGTCAGATCACATGACCTCTGAGGGCCCTTCTGGCCCAGCCGGTCCTGCCATGGGTCCTCTTTCTCCCTCCCTCAGCTCCCTCCCAGGACAAGACCTCTGTGACTTCTCCATACTTTCTGCAGGGGCAGCACTCAACAGAGCCCCTTCCTTCCCCTCTTCCAGGGAACAATCTGGAACACAGACATCTCCCAGCAATAACCCCCATTCAAAGGCAAGCAAATCCTGAAACTACCTGCTGCTACCACCCCCTCTGCAGATTCTCTCTTGCGGGAGAATTTCCATTGCCTGTGCATCAGCCTCATCCCATGGGGAACCGGTGGAGAGGTTCACAGTGCTCCCCCAGCCCCCACTTCCGGAAAACTATCTCTTCCCCACTAGACCCATCCCTTCCCAAGGACATCCCACCATGGTCCCTGACTTCAGGTCCTGGGATGGAGGAAACACTACTCTGTCCCACCCACCTTTGGACACTCACTCCCACAGTCACGGGACTCACCATGTGTTGTTTTTCTTCTTGAGCTGCCTGTTGCCCAAGACCTGAAAACAATTGCTTCATGTATTTTGTCCCATTTTCTAGTTGTGTAGGGCAGGAGGCCAGCCCCGCTGTATTCCATCATGACCAGGGCTCCACTGAGGCTCGGAGAGAACACTAGTTATGCAAGATGACAAAGTCCACTTACAAAGTAGGCAATAAGGACCCATGCTCAGTTTTTCAAGATAAATCTGGACATTTTTGGTTTAAGCAAAATGACACAAGTGAGTCCCCTGCAGGACTTGTCAGGACTCCCAGGCACAATGCGCACGGTGAATCTCTATGCGCAGAGTGGAAGGAACAACGCTGCCCAAACCTCTGTGAGCACAGAGGGCTCTTTGTTTCATAAAATGTCTTTGGAGAAACAATGCAACATGGTGATGAAGAGTGAGGACTTTGGATTAAGACATACTTGAGTTTGAATTTTAGTTCTGCCACTTACTGGCTGTGTGTCCTTGGGAAGGTCACTAGCCCTTTCTGAACCCCAGTTGCCACACCTGCCAAATGAGGATAAAGCCATTACTATTCAATGGAGGTACTGGAGTCGTTAAATGGGAGGATGCATGAAAAATACCCAGTCCATGGTTGGCACATTGTGAATGCCCCCAGACAACTGCTGTTGGTATGGTTAGAATTTACTGTGATGTCAGATAAACTCCGAATCCCAGAGTGCTGGGGAAAGCTTCTCAGAGGAAAGAAGAGTGGAGCTTGCCCTGCCTTTAATCTCCCTTTGCATAAGAACTTGAACCAGAACTTGAAAGGTAGTATGAGAGAGATGGTTCTTCAGAGGGAGCTGCAGCCAACATGCAGAACATGTGTTCAGATTTCAAGAGGGAGAATTGCCTCCTGCTTTAAGAACTCTTAGGAGCTCCAAGAGGGGGACAGGGGAGACAAAGGATTCTCGGGCTCTTCATGAAGCTGTGCAGACACCTCACCAGAGAGCCCTCCAGGCGGAGGGGAGGTGTGTGAGGGCTCCCTGGGGGGCTGGCAGGAAGTGCACACTGAGGAGCTCCTGTGGCTGAGGACGAGAAAGGCACCACCTGGTCAGGGTACGTCAGGAGGCCAGAGCCCATCTGGGCAGCTTCCTGGCTGAGTCCAAGGACAACATAAGCCAGCAAATACAAATGCAAATGTAAACACAGCCAATGGGCAGGGGCAGGATCTCACGTAAGCATAATCATACAGTAACACGAATGCAAATCCAAAAGGCAGGATCCTCCTGTAAGTGTAATCATATAGTATTTGTCTTTCCGTGCTGGATTTATTTCATTTAGCATAATCCTCAAAGTTTCTCTCTGTTGTAGCATCTTTCAGAATTTCCTTCCTTTTTGAGGTTAAATAATATTCCACTGTATGTTTACACCTCATTTTGTTTATCCATTCATCTGTCAGTTACTTCCACCTCTAGCCTATTGTAAATAGTGCTGCTATGAACATGGGTAGGTGCCCCACCCACTAGGCGCTGGGTACCACCTCACTGTAGCCTGGGGTGGAGCCAAAGATCCCTTTGGGGACAGGTGAGGCTGGCTTGTGACCTTGACCATCACAAAAGAGAGAAGGTGGAGGAGGAAAGAGGGAAGAAAAGGAGGTGAGGAGGGAAAGAGAGCATGTGAGAGAATTAGGATACGGAGAAGGGGACAGGGGATGGGGAGATAATAAAGGGATAATGACAGGAAAGAGAGATGAGGAAGGAAACAGAGAGAAGGAGGGACAGGTCGGACACCAGCAAGCCACAGGGAAGACAGGACCAGGGACAGAGGACAGCTGGGCAACCTGGCTGAACAATGATGCCCAAGGTGGACCCGCCACCAGTGGACACGGGCCTAGCAGGCAGTCTCCAGGGGTGGGCCCAGGGCTCTGCTCCCACCCGGCTCTAGAGAACTACAAACACAAGCCCACGGGATCCACGGAGACAGAACTCAGGAGGGACCCTAAACAAGTCCGGCCTCCGGCTGATCTCGGGGTGGGATTAAGCAGATGGAAGGTAATACAAACACTTGGAAAAGTTCTGCATTTCAGCTCAAAATTAACTGCATACGTGGACGGAGGGAGAACTGCCTTGTCAGCAGATCCTGTAAAAGTCAAGCTGGAGGCCCCGAGTGCGCTGACGTGGGCGTGGTTGCTGGGAAAGCTAGTATGACAGTGGGTGACGCCCATGCACATAGAGGGTCCAGGGAGGAGAAGGTGAGGGACTGCTGTCCTCTGGGCTGGTCCAGACCATCGGAGCCTGCTCTGCAAGGACGGAGGACAAGCAAGGGTAGGGGTAATGTTCTAGAAGGCTTACAGAGTCAGAAAAGACAGGGTAGCATCAGGAGTCAGCCAGGGTCCTGGGTGGTAACCCCAGCTCTGCACTTCCTGTGATCTCTAACAGGTGCCTTAACGGTCCTGAGCCTCAGTTGCCTCATCAGTCAAATGGGACCATGGTCCCCACTTCTCAGGGTTGGTGTGAGGATTATGTGTGAAGAATCGAGGCCAGAGGAAGCACCCAGGAAATGGTGGGTCAGAGAAGCCTGGGGCCACCCTTGAGACCTAAATGCCACCTGCACAGTGTGGAAAGCTGCCAGCGTGGGGACAGGTGGCCTCCCACATGCACACACACGCTCATGGCTGTGGACGCTAGAGTGGGGCTGCACGAGGTCCCTCCTGGATGAGGACTGTGGTCTGATCAGCAGGACTGCCTCCCGAACACATGGGGCCACCTCAGGGGTGAAGGACACGGAGCCTCAGGGGTGTAGGTGACAGAGCCAGGATTGCACCCGAGACTGATTACAAAGCCAGAGCTTATGACCTCCATATGAGGTTACATTTACTGTCACATAATCTCACAAATGTAGACAGATATGTGTGCATAGACACACATGTAGTAAAACATACACATTGACATATGGACACATATACAACACATATTCTTAAATGCAGAGATGTGTACACTCACACAGGACACCCCCACTCACACACTCAAAGGTAAATATACTCACCCCTGCAGACAGCCCCCAACCCTCAGTCCCAATCCATCTCACACCTGCAGGCCCTTCTGCCCCCAGGGGATGGCCCCTTGTGTAAACCTGTCCCTGGGAGGGAAACAGTGGCTGGGCAGGAAGGGGGCAGAGGGGTGCAGGGTGGAGAGGACTCAAAGGCAAATCTGATCCACCCAAAATGCTCTTGGTCATGGGTCCATTAAAGAGGCAAGGGTGACCTTCATGGGCACCCAAAGCAGAGCCTGGGCCAAGAGCTCTGACATGGCCATAAGCACCCAGAGCAGAGGCAGGTAAAGGAGCTGGGTCTCAGACAGTCAGGGTCTCGCTGGGGCTCTCTGGGGGTCACTAGTGGAGTCTAGAGCAGGGTTAGGACCCCAGCCCCCGAGCCAGCTTCCTCCTGAGGCCACATCCAGCGGCCCCTCCATTCATCTGCCCCCACATCACCCTCTTAGGAGAGACTCTAAGGAATGACCCTGCAGCCTGGGGGCTTGAGTTTGGAGGTCAGGCAGACCTGGGCCAATACAGTCCACCTCTTACTCTATGTGTTGTTTTCATAATCGGTAAACCTGGGCTCTGTTCTTCCTCTCTTCTGCCTGAAGCCCCCTTGGGTGCTGCAGGTAAGTCCTCGTGCAGGCGGAGCTTGGTCACTGTGAGCTGCTGTGTTAGGATGAGCCTCCAGCTGTGGGACCTTGAGAGGCTCATTCCCCCTCTCTGTGCCCTAAAATGGGACCCTTCTAATGACAGTGCAGTGCCATAGGTCGTTGTGAAGCTCAGAAGGGATCATGAGTGATTAAAAGAGAAAAAGCCCAGATGTTGGTACTCCGATCTGAATACACCAAACTCAGCACAAAGCCCTGTGCAGCTGTTACTACTGCCCGGCTCCTCTGCTCCTGGACCCTCCCCTATCTCTCCTCAGTGGTCCCCCAGCCCCTCCAGCTGCCTGCTAATGAGTCAGAGGCTTCAGTAATGAGGCTGCTTCATCATTTCATGTGCTGGAACAGCCTCAGAAGGGGAAGGAGAGGGGGTGAGGAGGGGAGAGGTGGAGGGGCCTGGCAGGTCCAGAATCTGTGCACAGAATCCACTCCCCAGCTCAGAGCAATCAGCAAGAGGGGAGAGGGGGTCACCCCTACTCTTACTGTGAAAGCTCCCCTTGCCCATGAAATGTAAGGACAGGAGAACCCTAGTATGAGCTCAACCCCCTCCCTGGCAGCAGCTCACTGGCCTCTCTCACTCCAGGACCAACCCCCTCCCCATCTAATCCCTGCCTTGCCCCAGGGTGACCCTGAAAACCCCCTTGGGCCTTGCTGTGTTCCTTTCTGGACCCTTAGAGCCCACAATGGCTCCTGCTGGTACTGTCCAGGCCCCTGGTCCTAGCATGCCCTCCTCACCACCAGGCCTTTGCACATGCTGCTCCCTTCTCTGTCTCCTCTTCCCTCCTTGGGCTCCTGAGGATCTTCTGACTAACCTTCTCCAGCCCCAGCTCTCTCCCCAGTTATGAGCCATTTCATTCTGACACCCCCTGGGGATGAGAAGCCAGGGCTCTGCATCAGGTTCTGTCAGGCTGTTGCCCCAGAGGGCAGGGTGGAGCCTGACACCTTAGCCAGCTTGTACTGAGAGCTGACTCTGCTGGGACTGTGCTCAGCCCTTCAAGGTCACCTTTAAGAATGTGCTGGAGACAGGGGCTGGGAGCAACTGGGTTTGGCTGATTGAACTTTACACAGTTATGTAAGCTATCTGTGCCTCAGTTTCCTCATGCAAGATTGAGCAAGTAATGACAATATCTACTTCCTGGGGTGGCTCTGAGGATTTAAAGCGTGACTACATATAAAGGCTCAAAACAATGCCTGACAGCAGAGTAAGTGCTGGCTACTCGTAACAGCCACCTTCTACAGACAAAGAGACCAAGAGAGAAGGTAAGACACTTGCCTAAGATCTCAGCAGTGAGGTGGGAGAGTTAGAACGAGAATCCAAAATCTGCCTGACCTTGAAGTGCTGTCCTTTACTAAGCCTTATGAGCCTCGGTTCCCCCACCTGAAAGTGAAGGGGGCTGGAGCGGGTAATTCCTAGAGTTCCGGGGTGGACACTCTGCCTCTGTGACTCTTGGGGGAGAGCCCACACTTGGAGCAGCTTCGAAGGTCATGGGCTCCCCTTGCACTCTCAACCCCGGATCCTGTCTACAGCTCATGGAGAACAGGTCAGGTTTCTGGTCTGAGGTGAACTGGGCTGGATTTAGCAGGTGAGGCTTTGGGGGAGATGTTTGCATGGGCCCCTTGTACTACCGTGCCCTGAGACTGGACAGTTGGGCTCCAGTTGTTACCTGCCACAGTCGCAGGCAAAGAAGGTGCAGGAACACCACCTGCTTCGTCAGGGGCATGCTGACCGCATCCCCTTTGGAGCTGGAGCCCCCCTTGCCGACCCTCATCTGCCAAGGCCCTGGGGAGCGGTAGAAGCCCTGAGCTCAGAGGGGTTGAACTAGGTTCTAATGGGGAAGGGGGATGGGCACCTACTGTGTGCCTGTGTGTTCTGCACCCTGTCCCATGTTAACCCCGACACCCTTCTGCTGATGGAGAATCATTCACTCCCAACTTCAGCCGCCCCTTACCCAGATTTAGCCTCCCATGCTGTCTCTCATGCAGTGTTTCAACAGCCTCCACCTGGGTACCTGCCGTCCTCACGGATCACAGCAGACAGGGGACCTCCTCACGACCAGCCGCAGCCAGATTGTACCCCCTCATCCCTCCACCGGAGCCTTTAACGGCTGCACCTTGCCTTCTCCATTGGCCTATGAAGACCTACGTGATCTGTTTCCTATCTTCCTCCACAGCCACTGGCCTCCTCGCTGCTCTGGGAATGATATGTCAGACTCATTCCCACCACAGGGCTTCGTCACTTGACGTTCTCTCTGCCAGGAAGCTCAGAGCCTCACCCGCCTGACTCCATTGTTGTGTCTTTCTGGTCTCAGCCTAAAAGTCACCACTTCAGGTGGCCCTTTCTGAGCTCCTACCTAAGGGAGTCCCCCCCCCACCTTCCCCAATCTGTCACTCCCCTTTCAGGCTCTGCTATGTGCTGAGGACACAGCAGGGAGTGGGACCCTTTCCTGTCCTTTGACTCTTTATTGACAAAATGGAAGGATGGGAACTAATATTAGTTGAGGACGGACAGACAGACAGACAGACACACACACACGAGGAAAATGCAGCTGATGGTGCCACACAGGAAGCCTGTGGGTTGCCATGGAGACGTAACAAGGCAAGGGTGGGACTGACCTATTGTGGGGGTTAGGGAGGGCTTCTCTGCTTTTAAGGGTAACAATAAAATATCTAAAGGGTGGAACTTCCGTTTTCCTCCAGCCGGAGTAGCCCAAGCCCTCCCAGGCCTTTCCCCTCACAGCTAAAGCACTTAGCTATAACGCGACAACAGCACAGAAGACGGAAAGACAGATGGAGCTGGAGTCCCGATGTGGTGGTGAGCTCCGTGGGTTTCCTTCTCGTCTCCATAAACCCTGACAGTGCTGCAGAGGCCTCCAACCCAGAACCACCAATAGACACAGACTGAAAAATCTGCAAGAAAAACCTGCCACGCTAGCCAATGGACTGGGAGAAGGGTGGCCTAAGAACAGAAAACCTTGCTGTCAAGATCTGGCTTACTCTAGCCAAAAAGCAACAGAAAAGCTACTCCCCCTTACCCCCGTGCCCTGTATTCCCAGTAGGATTGAGCAGGCAGTTGACGATCATCTCCCCAGCCCCAGCCTCCCCACCGTGTCCCCCCCAAATAAGCAGGGTAGAGCTCTGAGTGCTCCGCGGGGCAGTGTCAAGTGGGGCTAGCCATGAGCTAGGTAAGTTGCCACTCCCACCTGGCAGCAATGACCCTATCCAGTGATGGAAGGTCGCACCTGGTGCCTCGTCCACCATTTAACTATTATCAGTGGTGCCCAGAGAGGAGCTGAATCTTTCCCCCAACCTGGCATCGATGAAGCCTCGTGAGGTGGTGGGAGGCAGGGCTAGTTAGCACTCTGCTTCCCTGCCCTCCTCAGTGTCAGGAGGGCCCAGTGGGAAGCTCAGCTGCTTTACAGCAGCAACGTGGTGAGTCAGTCCTCAGATTCCCCCTCTCTTTAGGGGATGTGTCAGTACAGCAAGTGGAAAGCTGAACTTAATGTCAGAGTATAGAGGCAGCTAAGGTGGAATGTGCTAATGAACCTGGTTGGGGCAACAGGATGTGGCAGGAATCTGCCTGAGAAAAAATGCTGGCTGGATATGGAAATTAACCTGGGCAGAACAACAGAATGCTGGGAACCCACTTGCTCACCCTTACTGAAATGTGTGGCTTATAAGCTTAAAAAAAGCACCTACAAAAGTACTAGGAGAGACACAGGCCCTCGAGGTCCATTTGCCTGCTCCATTGGCCCTCGAGGTGGTCCTTCCCCCTCAACCCCCAATAAATCCATTGCCCGCTCCCACATGGACCTCCAGTCTCAGGTGGCCTCTCAGAGTAAGGCTGCTCTGATGCTCTGACACCTACCATCCCCAATTCAGAAGCCACAGGGAGTAGATTGGTGCCCTATCTTTGCAGGCATGCTGGGGGGTGGGGGGTAGGGGGTAGGGGGTAGGGAGGGTGGGAGGTGGGAAGAACTGATCATGCACACCCATCTGGCTTCTTGATACAATTTCTGGTAAAGAAAATTAATTAAGCAGGACCCAGAGTCTTATAATATTCAAACTGTCCAGGATACAAAAAATATTTTAATGTAAAAAAAAAAAAAAAAAAATCAGTCATCATACCAAGAACCAGGAAAATCACAACTGGAATGAGCAAGATAATCAGCAGACGTCAGTCCTGAGACGAATCCAATGTTACAGTGATCTAACAAGGACTTTAAAGCAGGCGTCATAAAAATGATTCAATAAGCAATTATGAATTCTCTGGAAACAAATGAAAGAACATCTCAGCAAAGAAAATGAAGTTCTAAAAGAACCAAGTGGAAATCGTAGTACTAAAATATACAATGATCAAAAGGAAAAATACAAGAAAACCCAACTCATGGGTGGCTCAAGAGTAGAGGTGATGGAGGATAGGATCAGTGAACTTCAGGATAGATCAATAAAATTGACCCACTCTGAACAATAGCATTTCTTCAAGGAAAAGGAGGGGGCCATTGGCAGTGGCTTGCTGCTGGGTGGGCAGGGTCCCCAGAGGTTGCTCCTGACTGGAGGCAGAGTCCAGCCTTGCGCTACTTGCCCAGGGTGCTCAGAACCAAGTAGACCAGATGGCTGCAACAACCAAACCCAGTTGCCTCACCGCCCTGGAAGCTGAAGTCCAAGACCAAGGTGTCAGCTGGTTGGTTCCTTTAAGGGCTGTGTGGAGGATTCCATTCCGTGCCCCTCCCCGGCTTCTGGTGGGCTGCTGGCAACCTTCGGTGCTCCCTGTGTGAAGAGCCTCCCTGGGATCCTGCCTTTCTCTTCCCGTGGGTTCTCCCTGTGTGCACTTTGGCGTCCACATTTCCCCTTCCTGCTAAAATGCTGGTGCTACTGAACTAGGGCCTGTGCTAATGGCTTCATTTTAACTTGTTACCTGTGTAGGGACCCTATCTCCAAAGGAGATCACATTCTGAGCTCCTGGGGAGGGGGGATAGGGCTTTAACATACGAATTTGGGGAGCAGACAGTTCAGCCCATAGCAGGCATGCCAACTGATGTCCTATGCAGGTGCTTCTTGCTGGGCCAGTGCCCCCTTGTTCTAGCGGTGCTGAGGCTCAACCTCGGCTAACTCACTCTGCAAAGGCCGAGGTTGCCCTCGCCCCACCTCCAGCTAGTGCCTGGCTGACACAGGTACCAAACGCCCGCTCACTGTCCGAGGGGCCCGGCCCTGTGAGGCCACATGCTCTCCAGGGCTCTCCTGGAGCTCAGGCTGAGGCCACCCCCTTGCCTGGCTGCTCCCCTCATTCTCAGAGGGCACCCCCTGTAATCCACATGTCCACACGGCCAGTTGCCTCTGCTGCCAGGGAACCCAGCTGCACTGGCTCTGTCCAGACAGCCTCACCCACACAGCCGCCCCCCTGGGGACCATGGTTTTCCTGTGAAGGGCTGAGTCTGAAGGGCCCATCTTGTTAGATTCTGAGGGAGGTGGGGCTGGCACCTTGGGGTCTTTCAAACCCAAACTCTAGTTGCTAACTCTCCTCACTTCTCCCCAAGTCTGCTCTGACTCCTCCTGCAACCACACTCCGCACCATTCCCGAGCGTCTCTTGGATCTGGGTTTGATTGACAGGTTATAAACAAGGTCCAGGAAAAAGGGAAGCCAGGGTCTCCCCAGGGCAGCTGTAGTTATTGGCAAGTTGCTTTCTAACCAACATGTTGTGTTGTCTTGATTTTTACACAGATAAAGAATTAGGCTAATTAATATACACTTCTTTCCTCCTTCAGGTCTTGGGAAGCTCTTTGCCCCACCATGAATTGATTACCAGGTTCCTAGAAGGGATCCGTCTTTGCAATTACAATTCATTAATGGATTTACAAGAGAGGGAAGATGGTGAAGTCCCACTAGGAGTATTGCTTTGCATTTTTTCTTTTTTAATTACTATACATGGTTATGTCCTGGCCCAGAGCTCCGTGAAAAATGGGGGGAGAAGTACCAACACTCCATCTGTTTCAGATGCAAATGCAATTGATGGGAGAGATGGAAATGTGTGGGGAGGGGCTGTGTGCTAGGCGGATACTCCTCCCTCCTCTTCAGAGCCTCTTCCGGCTGGGGGAGAGCATGTGATGGTGTGTGAGGGTGGGCCTGGGTGGGCAGCTGGGAGGAGGTGCCAACATCCCAGGCCAGGGATGGGAGAACGACCAGGGGCTGCTTGGGAGAGCTGAGGGTCCCAATGATCAGAATGACTGTGTGCCCAGAATGACTGTGCTGGGACTGACTGGATGCTGGATGCCGGTTTCCAGACTTGGGGAAGGTGGAGGTTGGAGAAGATCTTGGACCTGGTACTGCTGATTCCTCAGCTGGAGCTCCCTAGTGTGGGCTCTGCTGCCCCAGGTCCCAGAATCTGGCCCTGAGATCTCACCATGGTGGGCTCTTAGTGCTGAGGCCTGGGTGGGAGACCTGCTCCAGCACCTGTCACAGGAGGTGCTGGGTGACTCCTTCTCCTTCTCTGAGCTTCCTTGCCCATCTGTGAGTGGGCTGAATGCTTCCTGCTTCCTAGGCTTCTGCTGAAGGCTCCGTGAGACGCTGCCATGGACCGTGCCTAGGCCTATGACCTGCACACAGTAGGCATGCTATCAGAGTGAATGTCCCCAAATTCCACACCAGCAAGGGAGAGTCACCCTTCCTAAGGCGCCTACTGGAAGGGTGTGACGGCAGCTAAATCATTTCGCCCTTTGAACTCAGCTCTGCTTCACAGGTTGGTCCCAGCTCTTCCCTGCAGCCACGCTCAGCACCTAGCACCGTGCCTGACTCAAAACACTTGCTCAGTAAATACGCTTGTTGAATAAATGAGTTAGTAAATGATGTGGGGCTACGTGTAACACTCTGGCTCCCTTTGCTCCCCACAGCCCATCAGCTGAAACAGCAAATGGTATTAAATAACCAACATTGTGCTACTGACGCATCCTGAGTGCTCCCCATGTGCTAAGCATCATTACTTTTACAACAGCCACAGGACACAGATTCCAGTCCACCCCATGGTGCAGATGAGGGCAATGTGCTCAGAGCAGAGGGATTTGCAGTAATAAGAGAAGGGGCTGGGTCTTCAGGCCTGTATGCTCTGCATGGCCCTGATGCTTCTCCTTCCCTGTAGAAAACCTCTCATTCCCCCACACACTCTTCAGGGGAATTGGATTGGGGTCCCCTCCCCTGCTGGTGTGCACCAGCACGTCCTCCATCTTGACCCCATCCCCAGCGGGGGCCGGGAGGGGGAGCCCTGTCTTAGCACCCCTTCCCCACCCCCACCATCCCCACTCCAGCCTGGGGGCCTTTCTGCCTCTTTCTCACTCCCCCCACCTCTCTACCCTACTTCACTGCAGTTGCTGCAGATGGGAATGCGGCTGCCTTTCTGGAAGGTTCTGTTCCCTTTTCTTGTTGTCAGATTTTCTTTTGCAGTTTCCTGTCTTCATTCTTGGCAGGATCCTTTGCAGATGAACAGAAGGCACCTCCTGGCTTCTCTCCTGGGGGGTGGTGCAGAGCTGGCAATTCTGCTCCTGGTGTCTAGGGCTTTCTTTGGGGAGATGAGGGGCACATGAGCACCCCAACATGCTCAGGGGCCATGGGGGCCATCACAGCCTCTTTGATCCCTTTCCCACCAGGCACCAGGCCTGTGCTCAGCTGGGCCCCCTCCTGCTGCCACAGTGTTTCCTTTGCTGAGGTTCAGTGTGGGGGCAGCAGGCGAGGGTGGGCCCCCCAGGAGGAAGAGAAAACCCCACTGTGCTGGACTGGGCAGGGAGAGGCCAGGCCGCGTCCACCACCCAGATGCCACCTCCTCCCCCTCCTCCCAGCCTCCCAGCAGCAGGCCCAGGCCTCCCGCCGGAGTGGGACGTGCTCACTGGGGGCCTGAGAGGTGACTGGGGGTGATGTATGAACAGATATTAGTATTTACTGGTTATCCGTTATGTATGTATTTTAATGGGTATCAGAAAAAAAAAATCCCACAGTAGTGCGTTGTAACCTTGATTTCATGGACATTCCTGCTCAGGGTGAGGCAAATTAAAAAAGGGAGCTTATTTCAAGTCATTCTAAAGGGAGGAGCTGAGTCAATATTGTGCAGGTGGAGGGTGGCGAAGGCAAGAAGTGCAGAAGGACCAGGGGAAAGGCCGGAGCTGGGAGACACTGATGGGGCCCGTTGAGCCCCCAGTGAGGTCTCCGGGGTCCAGCTCAGCTCTGCCTATGGCTGAAGGACTCTGGGCAGGTCACCGCACCTCTGTGAGCCTCTGTTTCCTCCTCTGTAACGTGGGGATGAACTGGCAACTTGCAGGGGTGGAAAGGGTTAAGTGAGATGAGGAGGTTGGAGTGCTGGCCAGAAGCTCAGCACAGGATCAGTGCCCAGCTGCAGCAGCAAGGGGGATAGTTTTATTGTTATTAGCTATAGTATCACTTTTATCATCTGGAGTTTATTCTGGGTGAGGTAACCAATGGCTTTCATAGGGAGAGAGCTTGTCACCTGATCCTCACAGGGGTAGCCATCACTGTGGGGCAGATGGAGAAGAGCCTGGTTCTGGGCCAGGCAGGCCAGTGTGCGTTAGATGTATCATTTCTGACATGCTGATCCTTCCATCCATCTATCATCCATCCATCCATTATCCATTCAGCATCCATCAACATGCATCCGTCCAGCATCCATCCATCTGTCCATCATCCAACCATCCATCCAGTAAATGGCGATCGAGCACCTGCTATGTGTTAGGTGTCATGGTACAGACTGCTGAATAAGACAGCAGAGGTCTTACCTTTATGGTGCTTCAGTTGAGCAAAGAAACTGGTATTGAACACATCCCCATGAACTGGGAGAATGACTGTGGAGGGGATAGCACAGGCTGCTGAGGTATCCCCTGCAAAAGTCAGGGGAGCCTGCCTGGAGGAAGGGGCATCTGAGCAGAGGCCAGCAGGACCATGTGGAGTTTACCAGATAAAGGGGGTGCATGAGTGAAGACTGTCCTGGTGGAGGCTCACCTTCCCTTGGGAGGTGCAGACAGGGTGGTGGGGTGGGTCTGAGGAACAGAAACATGGTCGCTGTGGTTGGGGTAGGGACAAGGAGTAGGGTGGGGGATACAGTGGATGTGGGTGCCCTGAAGGGGCATTCGGTTATTATTGTGAGTGCAGCAATTGCTGGGCAGGGTGTGACCAGAGGAGAGACCTGAGCAGATTTGGGTGGGAAGGTGCCTCTAGCCAGGCAGGTGGGGAGGGGTCACCTGGGGATATCCTGGGTGATGCATTTAGGATCCAGCCTCCTCTAGAATTCCAGTCCCTCCCTATCTGGTCTCCCCTCCCCAGGATCCAATTCCTTTCCAGAGAAACCAAGCTGAACCTGAAGGCAGCCATTGCTCTGAGTCCACCGAGAGCCACCAATTCAACACAGGATGTAGGAGACCCCGGGGATGAGCAGGGTGAGTAGATCAGGAAAAACAAACAGGACTGAAATGAATGTGGGCTCTGGGTTCCCACTCCCGCTGCTTATACCGAGAGGAGACGCACCAGAAAATTCTGCTCAGCCAAGGCTGTGCCCCCATCACGCTCCTCCTAAGTAGCAGAACAGGCAAAGCACAGTAAGCACAGTGTTCAGCTGGAAGCACATTTATCCAGGGGTGGGAGTAAAGGGCTGTCATCTTAGTCTCAGGGGCCATTCAGCTCATCCAGCATGAGGGACCTGGGAGGGTGTATGAGCCAGATGGGGAGACAGGGCCTCCTGGGGCCCCACGTGCTAATGCTGAGGGCAGCTTGCAGACCATTGCCCACGGGTGTCCTGCAGATGCTGAGACCTGAGAGGGGGTCTTGGAGCCTTCCTTCTCTCACGCAGCCCAGGGTACTTAGATCTATCTAGATCTACCTGTCCTTTCACAGTGTCTGCGACACACAGGATGTTGGAATTAAAACTTCTTTCACAGACTCAAAGATACTTTTATAAAATCCTTGCATCTCACAATCTGAGCATCTGGTCCCTTTCACAGAATCCTAGAATTCTGGAATCACAGAATCATTCTGGACTCACGGGCCCAACAGGCTCAGAATGACGGAGTCCCTGGAGAAAACCTGGGACCCCTGCCACAGCTCCCTGGACCCAAGGAATCGCAGAATCAGTTGGGAGAAATGTGAGGCATCCTGGAGCCAGGATCTTAGCGCAGGAAGCGACCTTAGTCCAACTACCCCTCCCCAACTCCCAGTTATGCAGGAAGCAGCCTTTTCCTATCTTGCAGCAACTTGAACCTTGCAGGGATGGGGTGCTCACCCCCTGTCAGGGAATATGTCCTACCACTGAGCACATCCGGCTGCTGATGGCTGAGTCTAAATCCGCTCCCATGTCATCCCCAACCCTTGGCTCCTCCTGAGAGCTGCATATGTGGTGATGTGAACTGGACACAAACACAGAGGCTTAATCTAGGTAAGGACAGCTTGATCCTTCTAGGGTCTGTCTCCCTCCAGGGCAGAGTTGGGCACCAGGCCATGGGGATGGAATGCAGCAATTCAGCTCACTGAAACCCACTGTCAAGCACCAGAATGAGGAAGAGAAGAGTCATATCTGCTTCTCTCCTTGAGGTGGGGACCTGTCAGGGAAAAGGACACTCTGGGAGGGCATGAAGGAAGGACTGATGCCCCTTCTCAGGGGTTGGGTGGATGCCCAGAGACATCCTGGTCTGTGCATCAGATGACTTGGTCAGAGTTATCCCAGCCCTGACACTGATCCCTGGGTGATTTTGGAAAAGTTACTCAATATCTCTGAGCATCACTTTCTGCATCTGTAAAATGGGCTCAAGAAGTTCAGTCTGTGATTGGAGTCCTCACCCCTTGGCATGGCCCTTGACACATGGCAAGGGGGCAAATGTATTAGCTCCCTCCCTCCTGCCATCTGTGTCTGGGCCTTGGGAGATGAGCAGGATTTCTCCAGATGGAGAAGACATGGAAAGGCATTCCTGGTAAAGGGAACAGCCTGTGCAAAGGCCTGAGAGCTGCAAACATGTCCAGATAACATGGAGAGCAGCATGTAATATTCTTTGGGGGTTGGGATGTGGGGACGAAGCTGCAGACATGGTATGGGGGGCAGTGGGGTCCTGGATCACTGTCCAGGAGGCTCGGGTGAGGGTACTGGGATCGTGGCAGACAGAGACAGCTTCCTGTGAAGACTTCCTTTTCCCACTTGGCATCTCGCCTCAGCCTGGGGACAGAGTGCAGCTGCCTGGTCTCCTGGGACCCCATCGGCCAGGCAGGGGCAGGAAAGTCAAACAAACACAGACATGTCAGAAACAATCATTAGAAAAGACAGGGCCTGCTTGCTCCCAGCCGCCACCCAGCCCGACCACAGGGACCATTTTGAGGGTGAAACCCAGCACCAATGCACTGGATCACTTTAGAAGGCTCTGACAAGGTCTCACTGTGACATCAAAAACTGGATTTTATTAAGTTCACTTCAAACATTACCTGGGGAGCAAAGGAGGCCGAGTCTCTGATGAGCCTGGGCCAATGCCTGGCCCGGCCGATCTGGGAGAGCAGCCTGAGGTGCATGGTCGGGGCAGAGTGTCTGGGCTGGGGTCTCAGTTCTGCCCCCAGGAGCTGTGTGACCTGCGGCAAGTCACCTAACCTCGCTGTGCCTCATGAACCTCCTGGATACAGTGAGGCTGATGGTAGAGCTCTCCCCGCCAGGGCAGCAGCACAGACTGAAGGAGGCAGGGTGGGAAGACCTCTGTGTCCTCAAACCTGCAGGTATTCCCCTGCCTTCCATTCCTCAGGGGTCCATTTGTTCCTGCCCTCTCGTTCACCCCGTCCATTCTGAACCTCTGCATTGTCTAGTGGGGTGTGGATTTACTCTCCCTGTCAGTTCTCCTGCTCATGCATCCAGGCTGGCTCTAGGCCTTCCCCGGCGTGTGAACAGACACTCCCGGCCGCATGTGTGACTCCAACCTGCCTGTGAACAGCCATGGCCTGTTCCATGACTGTGAAGGGGATCAGGCAGTTTAAAGGGCATGGGTGTGACTCAGGGGTAGACCCTGGAGGGCAGGTCAGAGCACCCATCTGTAGGGGTACCCATGGCCCCTCAGTGTTTGTGTGAGAATTGGCCCAGACCACCTGCCATTGCTCTTTCCCCCGACGTCCTTTCACCTCTGGTGGAAGGTGTCCGAGCCCCCGTGAGCTCTGAGCTGGAAGGCGGTGCCGCCTCTGGAGCATTTACGGAGACCAGAGGTGTTGTCCTGCTTGTTCCGCGTGGCCTCAGTCCTCTGGAGCATTTACGGAGACCAGAGGTGTTGTCCTGCTTGTTCCGCGTGGCCTCAGTCCTCTCTGCCTCTGTACGTCTACGTCTGTGTCTATCTCTCTCTCTGTCCATGTCCACACCCATAGCCGTAGCTATATCATTATATTGGTGCCTGTGTTACCTATCGCTAACTTGTTCTTCCAGAAACTTGAGCATGTGTGGCCTTTCCCCCGGAGTGTCTCACTACTGACCAGAAGGGGCTGCTGGTTTGGGGCGGAGCCCAGTTCACAGCCAGCTCTACCCAGTTAGGAGAGGATGAGATGGATTATTTTCCAAATCTATTCCACTTTTTACCTTGCTGAAGGACACCCTGCACCAAAGTGCCCACTGCTTGGTTGCATGAATTAATTGATTTTATTGCCTATACTTGAGGTCTCTGAAGCCATGGTATGCAAATATATGCAAATGACCAAAGGGGGGAGTTGAACCCAAAGCCAGGGGAGCTGGACTTGTCTGATTTCTCTGTTCTCCTTTTCTATTGAAATCTTGTGTTCTCAGGAAGCAGGAGGGAGTCTGGGCGAGGAGCAGGGGCCTGAGCCCCAGCCAGACCTGTGTTCAAATCCCAGCTCCTCCTCTTCCTGCTAAGCATGGTCTTAGAGACTCCCTGCACCTCTCAGTGCTGTGTGTCCCCTGCCCTGCAGCGGGGGGGATAACACTGTGGACTGTGCAGGGCTTGGGAGGGGGGGGCAGTCAGGGCGGTCAGGCAGTTGGTGCTCAGTAAACAGAGCTCACGGTGCTGCGGTGCTGGTGCTGCTGTAGGGGGCAGTCCCGCTCGCTCGGATAGCCTACCCCTCACACTTCTGAGCGGTGGGCGGAAGCATGCGGGCCTGTGGGCTTTGCAGCCCGGGCAGAGCGTGTGCTCCTTGATGGGGAACTGCAGGGTCCCCTAATCAATGGCAGCTGCCCCTTAACAGAGCCCCCGCCTTCTCATCCTGTCTGTTACAGAGTTTTATGCGAGAACTTTGCTGAACATAGCCATTCTCCCGAGGAGGAGGGGAATTACAAAAACGATAGGAATTTAAACACCTTGGAAGATTTATTGTACGTAGTGGATGGAACCAATCCCACAAGAAACACACAAGTCACGTCAGGAGAAGGGGAGCTGAGGTGGGCCCGAGGCCTGGCTGGAGCCTCAGAGGGAGGTGGGCTGGGGGTTTGCAGGCTGCAGGAAAAAGGAGTCTTTCAAAGCTTCTTAGAATCTTCGCTCTGAGTTGGATGCAGTTTACAGAGTGCCTTTGCAGGGGCGGGGCTGGCAGTTACTGAGCACCTACTGTGTGCAGGGCCGAGTTCATGCTGAACCCTATCTTCCCTCGCCCTGCCCCCAGCTGGACACTGCTGCCCCCACTTTTCTGCAGGAGAGTCTGGGGCTCTGAGGGATGCAGTGACTTGTCCCAGGTCACTCAGCTTGTCAGTAGCAGGAGAGGAGGTTGAGCTGGGCCTGGTGGACCCTGAGTCCCTGCTCTTTCCCTGTGTCTGTGCAGGAGGGACATGGGGATTTACTTCTACATCAGAGTAGCTGGGACTCCAGACATTGGTTCCACTGACATGGAGCATTTTCCTGTGAAGCACAGGCTGGCACTTGGAGGAGGGTCTGAGGGAGGCAGGTCCTGAGTTTTTGGGAACATGTAACCCTCCGGGGGCCAAATTTCAAACTAGCAGCAAGGGAAAGAGGCACAAGGCATTCTGGGGAAGCCCAAGGCCTCCCTAGGAGATGGGCAGCAGAGGCTCAGAGGACCAAACCAGGCAGACAGACTAGGAAAGGGCGTCCAGGTGGGGTGAAGTCTGGGGGGTGGGAATTGACAGGCAGGTGCCAATCAAGCTCCCAGTGACACTGCCAGACCCTGCTTTGTAGGTTCTGGGGATGCAGGGAAAGCTCAGGGGTGATTCCTGTTTGAGTTGCTCACCATCGATTTGGGGAGACAACCTGGGACAGGGATAATAACAAGTGGAGAGGTAGGGGCTCCATGGCCTTCCTCCCTTTCCTACTCATTCTCCTCTTCCTTCTCTTCCCCCTTGGGGAGCCCCGTTGCACCCCAGGATAGATTAGGATACCCCTATACCCCTGGCTTTCACATGGCCTGCACTTCCCCATCGGATGCCACTGCTTCACCATCTGTCCCCCATGGAGCTGGGGCATGGAGGGCAGTGACAGTATCTCCGTCCCTGTGGTTGGCACAGGGTCAGCCTCCATCAGCACTTGTGGAGGGATGGCCCTGTGTCTGCTCTGCTGTCACTTGCTGTGGGGACTTGGACAAGTGGCCTGACCACTCAGTCTCAGGTCCTCATTGGTGAAAGGGGATGACAGCCCATCTCCCAGGATGGCTGGGGTGTGAAGTGAGACTTATGCGGTCAGCGACCGGCACAATGATGAGCAGTGACAGGCACAGTGAGAGGCACATGCAACAGTGCATGCTCTTCAGACCCCAGCCTCCCCCTCCCTCCCACCTCACTGCTCTCCGTTCTCCCCTCCGCCTCTGAGGGCGCCCTGGACTCCACGCCCCTGCAGCGCTCCCCACCACCCACATTCCCCTTCCATTCAGAGGAAAGTTAATTAAAAACTTCCTCCTGGACTCAGACTCACATTTGAAAAAAATTCCGTGCTTAATTAGCACATCCCGCTAGCTGAGAAGTCATGTAACAGAAACCCAGACTCTGCTTTGGCACCTGGCTTCTCCCTGTAGGACCCACTACATAATTTGTGGAACTAGAGAAAAATGAATATGTGGGGCCCTTGTTCAAAAAGCTGGAAAGGAGTGCCTTAAACATCTTAAAATATAAAGCTTTTTCCTTTTTGCCAGTCTCTCATCTTGTCATGGGGGTTTTCATTTTCTATTTCATGTTATTCTAAGTAAAGAAAATTAGAATTTTAAATTATTAGCATGAACTTTACCGTTAATCTTTATATCATGCAATGCCAGTTTCAAATGCAAATATAAGAACATTTAATTTGCATACAGAATCACTGAAGTCACACAATTCGTATTTCATAGCTCATGCATGTGTATGTATTTCATTCTTGCTGGAAGGGTGGCAACTCTACACAAGATCAATTCCACAGCTTCTATTTCATGTCTTGTGGTGCAGACATGCTTCCAGCATTTTCTACCTTCAGCAGCTGGTGAGTAAGAAAGGCCTGAAAGGAAAGGTACCATGAAGTGTTTTCTCTCTGTTTGTCCTCCCAGCCTAATGTTCAGTGTAAGTGGCTGACTGGCAGGGAAGTAACCCAGGAAAGAAAGAACGTGGTAAGGTGCCTTGGTCATTTTTGTTTCTTAGAATACCGATGCCTTCTTTTCTGCACTTGTAGAATGTTCTGGCTCAAATAGGAAGCCTGGATGTTTGGGGCTATCGGCATCCCTACTCAGGTGTAGATGTAGCGCTTGCCCTGTGCCCACTTTGAGTCTTGCCGAAGCACTTGCTATGTAGTGTGGGTCTGCTGGCACCCAGGGGGCATCACGGATACTGTAGGAGCATGTGGACAGCAAGAAACAGTGGTCACACATGTCATGCCCACCTTCTGTTCACATGTACGCGCTCCTTCAGCCCATCAGACTTCACTTACAAACACAAGATAAAGATGAAATTAAAGCCCTGGCAGGTGGATAGGCACCAGCCTGCGAATCCAAAGGTCACAGGTTCGATTCCCCAGCCAGGGCACATAACCAGATTGCCAGCCAGGTCTCCAGCCAGCTCTGTAACTGGAGGCAGGTGAAAGGCAACCATACATTGATGTCTCTCTCTCTCTCTGCCTCTCTCCCTTCCCCTCTCTCTGAAAATAATAAATCAATAAATCTTTAAAAAATAAAATAAAATAAAATCAGAAGAAGGAAATGAACTTAAAAAAAAAAAAGCTGAAATTAAGAATTTCAAGATGGTGGCAGTGAGCATCGGGTCAGACTCGCAGGGCTGTGTGGCCGCATGGGTGCACATGTGCTAACATTTCTGTCTTTCAGCTCCTAGCCTCTTCTTTAATCAGAGCTTGTTTTACTGAGATTTTTAAAAATTGAAATCCAGAAGTGAACGACTCTATGTTCTAGCTGGTTAGGTTATGAAATATCAAAGCCGGAATTCAACCCATTAACTACTGTGTTCATGTAGCAAACTGATGGACTGAGGTCCTATTTTGTGCTGGATGCTGTTCCCTAAATTTGGTAAAGCCAAATACTACGTAAGGGCATGGAACAGGTGGGCACAGATGCTGGCCCCAGGAGTTCAGTGCTCTGGGTGCTGGGCCATTGCTGACTTCCTTCACTGTGGTCCCCACAGTGTGGGGAGAGGGCATTAACCCACTTGGTGGAGGAGGAAACGGGTCCAGTGAGAGACGAGATCACTGGCTAGAGCCCAGCCCCAGACTATAGGGCAGCTGTGAGGAGACAGGAGAATCCTGCATGGGAGGGGGTGGAAAAGAGGACCCCCGGCCGGAATGTGCAGGGGAAAAGGATGAAATATAAACTGCAGACATCTCTGCTCCTCCAGCCCACCCCCTCCATAACTGGGCGCTCACTGAGGACTGTCACTCGGCCTCAAAACATCTTGGACCCCATCCAGCTTCGATGTGAGCCCTGCCACATAGTTGGGGCAACTTCATACACGTTTCTGAGTCTTATTCCACATGGCTGCAGTCACAGCCTGCAGACTCTGTCTGCTGCCACCTTCTCTCCTCCAGGCCACATCCTCTCACCTGTGAGGACCTCAGCAGCCTCTCCCTGGGTCTGCCTGACTACTGGTCTCACTTCCTGATCCTCCCCAAAGTGCCCTCTGGGCTCTGGCCATGGGGACCCTCTCTCATCATCTTCTGGGATAGAGTAGGCCCTTTTTAATGAATGCAGTATGATGATGGGCAGGGGCAGGGAAAAAAAATGAGGAGAAGTTGAAAACTAAGAACAGTCTAGAAAAGTCAACTGAATTGATTCCAGTGCTCTTTCCATCTTCCTGTCTCCTACATCTAGTCATCCTGATAGTAGGGGACAAGCTGGTTCCAGCCCTCATTGTGGGGGCTTCCTAGCCCTGTCTCAAAGCTCCCCCTCTTAGCTTGCAGCTTGATAACCCTCCTTTCTTCTGAATTCTTGCTTTTCGTGGGGAGGATCTGCTCACCCATGCCTGGCCTCCCAGTGTGTCCCATGCTAAAGCTCCTGGAAAAGACATACCTACCCTGGGATCATTCCTGTTTCCCAGAGAGCAGGGATGTGCTCATGACCATCAGTGCCTTCTTTGTCTTCTCGAAATACCAGCTCTGGGATGAGGGATTAGGTCCTGATTATTGGAAAGCACCACCATTCTGAGATGGCATTTCTAGGTCCACAGAGATGACCAATAGCAAAGGAGGATGAGGTAAAGAAAAAAGGAGAGAGAGAGAGAGAAAGAGAGAGAGAGAGAGAGAGAGAAAGGAAAAAGAAAACAGACATTCCTTATTTGTGCTGGAGAATCAAAGCTCAAGGGTAGCCAATGGCTGTGGGAGAGACAAATAAAACCTCCAAAATCCATTTAGTTTTAATACTTCTGATGCCTCACACATTGTACTTTCACACTGCTTTGCTGCGGCAGGAGCACACTGATTTGTTAAAATAAGAAAAGGAAAAAAGATCAAATGTGTTTTGGAGCTCTCCGTGGGCTAGGTACTGATCTGGCCAGGTGGGGTGTGGTGGGGTTGCTGAGCAAACGGGCCTGGACCCAGCTCTGAGCGCTCCCACCTGCCCTCCTCTGCTGTGGTTGGAGCTTCTTTTCACTCCTGCCGGGACCCTTCACAATGAATTCCGAGCTAAGCTGTCAGTCTGGCTCAATGCAGCCCCCTTCCCTGGACATTCCTTTCCATGCCTCCTATGGCCATGGGCTCAATTGCGGGGAGGTCAGTTATGCCCTGCTCCTGCCAGCTCAGGCCTCTGGCCCTGCAGGGCTGGCACAAAGCACAGAGCCTCGGCTTTGGAGCCACACAGATCTGGGTTTGAATCCCAGTGGCCCTACTGATTCACTTCTTTACGTCTGGTTTACTCACCTGTAACTCAAGGGTCAAAATGCCTGTCCCATGAGGTTGTAAAAATTATTGAGGAGGATAAAAATAATAGCTACTTTTTAGTAAGAAATGACTTGTGCTAGGTGCTGGGCTTATTTCATCTTCACAACCCAATGAGGTATTCCTAACACTTAGCACATAGTAGGTGTTCAACACACAGCACGTCCATTCTTCCCATCTGTTTCCCAGAGCACCAGCTCCAAGGGACCCCCTATTGATATTAATTGTAAAGAGGACCTTGTATGACAGAGATTTAGTGGTCTTGCAGTGTTTATATTCGGCTGTCTCCTCCCCAGGTTGGCAGGAAATGTTGGTTAAGTTTGAATTGTTGAAAGGTGCCATTCATCCTTGGGAAATTGTTACTTTAGGCTTCTGGGTACAAAAGTCTTGAGGACCAGGTTCTGGGCACACTTGTCAGCAGCAGAACCATACTATGAAAGGTGTTAAAGAAAGTCCTCAGGCAGAAGAAAAATAACACCAGATGGAAATAGGGATTTACATAAAGAATGAGACCTTTGGAAATGGTAACTATATGGGTAAATAACATAAACATTTTTTCTTATTAGTTAAGATAATAAGATTAAAAGATAATTGACTGGTTCCAAAGCAAAAGCAATGACAATGTATTTTGGGCTTCATAACATACATATTTGTAAAAGGTATTGAAACAAATAGCACAGAGGCCAGGAAGGGAGAAAAAAATATATGTATTTGTAAGTAATGCAGTATCACTTGAAGGTAGACTATGATAAGTTAAACATACATACTATGAATCCTAAAGAAAATCGCTAACATAACTAAGAGATGGATCTAATAAATCAAGAGATAACAAAAAGGGAATCACAAAAATAACTCAACCTAAAAGAGAGCAGAAGAAGAGGTAAAAGGGAACAAAGAACAGTTGGGGAAAATAGAAAACAAAGCATGATATGTGACTTAAATCTAACTATGTCAATAATCACATTAAATATAAATTGTCTAATCACCTCAATTAAAGGCAGAAACTATAATATTGGATAAATGCCCATCACCTAACTGTATGCTCCCTATAAGAAATATACTTTAAATATAAAGAAATAAATAGCTTAAAAGTAAAAAGGATTGGAAAAATACATTATGCTAACACAACTCAAAACAAGTCTGGAGTGGCCATATTAACATCAGAAAAAGTAAATCTCACATATAAAATATACAAAGAATAAAGAAGGATATTTCGTAAGGAAGAAATGGTCAATTCATGAAGAGTACATAAAAATCCTCCTTTTTATTTTTAAATTAAAAAAGACAGATTTTATTAATCACTTTCAGAGAGCAGGGCAAGGAGGAAGAGAAGGAGAAAGGGAGAGACACATCAGTGCATGGCTGCCCCTCACCTGCCTCCAGCCAAGGACCTGGCTTGTAACCTGGTCATGCACCCCGACTGGGGAACTGAACCAGCCACCCTTGGGTTCGCAGGCAGGCACCAATCCACTGAGCCACACCAGCTAGGGCAAAATCCTGTTTTTATACTCTGAATATCAGAGTTTCAAAATACATAAAGCAAAAACTAAATGTACTTCAGAGAGAAATAGACAAATCCATAATTACAGTCAAAGATTTTGATATCCCTCTCTTTCAATTGATACAGCAAGTGGATAGGAAATTTGTGAGAGTATAAAATACCTGAATGACACTATTAACCAACTTGACCTAATTGATATTCATGGAATATTCTATGCAACAACAACAAATATTCACTATTTTCTTTTCTTTTCTTTTTAAATATGGAACACTTCAGGAATTTGAGTGTCATCCTTGTGCAGGGGCCATGCTAGTCTTCTCTGTCTTGTTCTAATTTTAGTATATGTGCTGCTGAAGTGAGCACTCACTACTTTCAAGTGCACACTAAATGTTATTTATTTTTATTTTTTAAAAATATTTTATTTCATTATTTTTACAAAGAGGGGAAGGGAGAGAGGCAAAGAGGGAGAGAGACATCAATGTATGGTTGCCTTTCACCTGCCTCCAGCCACAGACCTGACTGGAGACCTGGTTTGCAACCTTATTATGTGCCCTGGCTGGGGAATCAAACCTGTGACCTTTGGGTTCGCAGGCTGATGCCTTAACCACTGTGCTACCAGCCAGGGCCACACTAAATTTTGAAAGATTTAAGTTATGCAAAGTATGTTTTGACAACAATGGAATTAAATTGGAAACTAAATTCAGAAAGTTCCCTAGAAAACCCACCAAATATTTGGAAACTAAACAACACATTTCTAACTTACCTGTGGGTCAAAACAAAAGAAAATTAGAGAGTACTTTGAACTGAATGCAGATGAAAGCAGCATAGTAAATTTGTGGGATACCTCTAAAGCAGTACTTAGAGGAAAATTCATAGCACTACAAGTTTATACTCTAAAAGCAGAAAGATCTCAAGTCAATGACTGAAACTGGTACCTTAATAAACTAGAAAAATAAGAGCAAATTAAATTCAAAGGAAGCTGAAGAAAGGAAATCACAAAGATTAGGGAGGAAATCAAAGTTACTCCTAGGATTTGTCCTGGGTCTAAGGACAGATTCTTCAGATCCCCAGACCAGATGCGTTCTTGCTGCACTCATCTTGTCTCTACCAGCAGAGGGGGTGTCTGGATGAAACCAGACCAGAGAAGTTGGAAGGGAGAGGTGCAAGAGACACAAACTAGGTCCTGGGGAGATCATGTAGATCCTCTGAATGAAGCCAGGTCTGAAATTGGAACTCTCCGTGGACTTTTCAGTTACTGTATTCAATAAATTCATTCTTTTCTTAAGTAAGCTCTAATGAACTTTTCTCTCACTTGCATGAATAAATGCCAGTGGTCCTCCAGGTGGCTTGACCTGTGCAGGGAAGAGCTGTGGGCACAATGGAGAAAGCCTAACACTTTCTGAGCTGCTACATGCTGACAATGCAGTTCCCTGTGTCTTCCCACAGTACCATATCACTCCCCATTTTGAATTTATTATCTCCATTTTTCAGAGGAGAACTCTGAGGTCTAAGATCCCCTAGTTGGGAGCTAGCTAAGCCATTCTCCTGCTCCATCCCCTCCTTGAAAGCTTAGAGCTTTGTTTCTCAGCCCTCAGACAACTAAGCCCAGGGAAGCACTGTCCAGCGTCACTGCTGCTCCAGGTCTGCCCGTCCCAGCCTATGGGTCTGCCTAAGAGCCTCCACACTTGACTGATTAGCTTGGGAGTCAGAGGCAAGGTACATGATATGGGAGTTGACATCTGAGACAGGTTTAGAGACACATAAGGTTGTTGTTGTTGTTGTTGTTTTTAAAGGTTTATTTATTTATTCTTTTTAGAGAGAGGGGAAGAGAGAGAGGCAGAGAGGGAGAGAGACATCAATGTATGGTTGCCTTTCACCTGCCTCCAGCTACGGACCTGGCTGGTGACCTGGCTTGCAACCTGGCTTGCAACCTGGTTATGTGCCCTGACTGGGAAACACATAAAGTTTTAAAAATGAATAATGAGGAAACCTCCTCTCTGGTTGATGAGCTGTTAGAAATCACTGACTTAGGTGCCCAGGGCAGGTGACTTAGTCAATTGCCCAGGGCTTCAGGACTCACCCAGTGCCACACAGCACTTCACCTGGTGGGGTGGACGCTCAGGTTCCCGGGCCTAGAGCAGTTCTAGGGAACGAGAGATGTCTTACCTTTCAGGGTGTCAGGAAGCAGGCTCTGGGGATAGGTGAGTCTGGCCTCACACCTTCAGCCTGCCTGTTGCAAAACTTGTCATAGTGGGTGACCTCTTACCTTCTCTGAGGCTTGGTTTCCTTTTCTGTAAAATTCCACTTCAGAGGGTGTGTCTGAAAATTAAAAGAAAAAATACACTTGGAGCTTTGCCAAAGCTGAGCATGACATACATAACTGACCAAAGAATGATGGTATTATTTACCAATAGCTGTTGTTTATCATGGTTGCCCATGGGGCAGGGGCCTCCCTGGCCTGGCACACAGGAGGTGCTCACAGCATGGGACTGGGGCTCCATAGAAGCAATCACAGCTGAGCTGTTTCCCCCTTTACCAAACTGACCTGTGTCCTGCAGGTCAAAGGCCAACAGAGCAGCTGTCTGAGTTTCTGTGGAACCCATGACAATACCCTGTTGACAGTCTGGCCTTGTCTCTGCTCCCCCGCACCTGGGGTGGTCTCTCCATAATCGATGGGGTCTCCCAGAACTTGCATCATGCTCCTTTTGCTAAAAGTGACAGCAGCAGAACCAGGCAGCCCTCAAAGAGGAACCAATTTTGCAGCGCTCTCTCTTTCCCCCCTATTTTTCTCTCTTATTTCTGTCCCCTCAGCATCTCATATTGACTCCAGCGATTTCATGTGTCAGCTGGCAGGGCCAGTGGCAAAATGTCAGGGGGCCAAGGTCTCCGTGCCCTTCGCTTACATTTTCACCTGCGCCATTTCTTGTGCTCGGAGCCCCGGCTACCATGCAACTGGAGAACTTCCCAACCAATGTGAAATCAAAGGGCACTTGTGAGCGGTAAGAGCATTCTTGTCATGCACATCACACCCTTGCCAGGGAGGGGCCCTCTGACCCCGTCTTGCTGCGCTTCAAGGACCTGGCTCATTTCACGTGCAGTTTCCACAGTCACTGTTGGAGAACTGGAAGCAATTTTCTTGAGATAAGAGTGGAGATGGACAGGTGCCCTCGGCGGAAGCTGAAGGCCAGCACCTTGGCCCCAAGATTCCCACTTCTGGGTGGCACCAGACATACATTCCAGCAGAAAGGACACATCCCAGGTAACTGATGGCTGGCTTATTCCCTCACCTCACCCTTATCTTCATTAGCATGTTTTCCTTTCTTAATTAGAAAATAATATGAGTATACTGTAAATATTCACACAGCGTAAAGATACATAAAGAATAAAAATGAGAAACTTTGCTTCTGGCCAAGATGGACCATCAGGGACTGGATGTTTTCTTGACATCTGAAAGGACCAATGATGGGCAAACTACATAAAACAACAGTTTGTGAGATGCTGGGCATCAGTCAGCAGAGGCCAGTGTTCTGTGAGGGATGGAAACAAAGGAGGTGAGCACTATAATTGTACCAGCTTGCCCCTCAAGAGTTTTCAGATGTCTTGTTCGCAGAGGGGACCCCAGACAAAGCACAGTGGACTTTGTGAGCTGGGAAGATGGAGCTGAGAGTCTGGGAAGACCAGTGTAGCTAGAATTTACAGGACAGAAAACTGGAAAGGAGAGCTACACACAGAGAGATCATCAGAGATTTGTAGAGATCTTTACCAAGGTCTCATCGGGACATATATGTGAGGAGTCTGCCTGTGGGTTGGGGAAAACAGAGCCACTCACTCATACAGAACTGGGAATAGCCCCTGCTCCCAGCAGCAGGGTTGGAAAAGCATATACACTAAGTAGGATTGGGAGTGATGATCTTCAGGCTGAATACTCCTCTGGGACTGCCTAAAAAAGCTTAAGCAAGACCTGAAATGATTGAACTGTTTCAAAGTAACTTAGTTGCATCCCAGAACAAAGCAAAAATATGTATAAGGACACAAAAAATATGTAGTGCTCAGGAAGACACAACTCACAATGTCTGGCACCCAGTCAAAAATTACCTGGCATGCAAACAACCAGGAAAACAGGTACCCAATGAGGAGAAAAACCAACCCATTGAAACCGAGCCACAATTAACACAGACCAGCACAGATGTAAAAGATTTGATCAACACTATCAATGTACTTAATCAAAAGGACATTTGTAGAACACTCCATCCAACAACAGCCAAATACACATTCTTCTCAAGTGCATATGGGATAATCATCAAGGTAGACCATATCTCGAGCCATGTAACAAACCTTAACAAATTTTAAAAACTTCATAAATTAAGCCCTGGCTAATGGCACAGTGGATAAGATGCAGGCCTGCAAACGCAAAGGTTGCTGGTTCGATTCCCAGCCAGGGCAACATAACCAGGTTGCAAACCAGGTCTCCAGCCAGGTCCATAGCTGGAGGCAGGTGAAAGGCAACCATACACTGATGTCTCTATCCCTCTCTGACTCTCTATCTGCCCTCTCTCTGAAAAATAATAAATAAAATCTTTAAAAAAAAACCCTTCATAAATTATACAAAATACACTTTCTGGCTTCAGTGAAATTAAACTAGAATCATAAAAATTTTAAAGAAAACCCCTAAATATTTGGACATAGACAACACACTTCTAAATAACCCATGGAACAAAAGGAAGTCTTAAGGAAAATTAAAAGTTAATTTGAACTAAATTAGAGTGAAAATACATATAAAAATTTGTGGGATGCAGCTAAAGCAGTGCCTAGGAGGGAAATGTATAAGCACTAAATACATTAAAAAAGAAAAAAGCTCTTAAAATAACCTTAAAAAGTTAGAAAAAGAAGAAATTAACCCTAAACAGAATAAAGGAAGTAATACAAATTAAAGCATAAATCAATGAAATTGAAAGCAGGTAATTAATGGAGAGAATAAATAGAACCAAAAGCTCGTTCTTGGAAAAGATAAAATTAATAAATTTCTAGTCAGGAGATAGATAGATAGATAGAATAAATCACCAATATTAGAAGTATTGGGCCTACAGACATTGTAAGTATAATAAGAGAATACTGTATTATGTACATAAATTTGTTAAATAGAATGGACCAATTCCTTGAAAGACACAGGCTACCAAAACTCAATCAAGAAGAAATAAATAACTTGAATAACCCTGCTTCATTATGGAAACATCAGTGCAACTCACCATATTAACAAATTTTTACTTATTTATTAATTATATATACATATATTTTAAAGATTTTATTTCATTATTTTTTAGAAAGAGGGGAAGGGAGAGAGGCAGAGAGGGAGAGATACATCAATGTATGGTTGCGTTTCACCTGCCTCCAGCCACGAGACCTGGCTGGAGACCTGGTTATGTGCCCTGGCTGGGGAATCGAACCAGTGACCTTTGGGTTCGCAGGCCGGCACCTTAACCACTGTGCTACCAGCCAGGGTAAAAATATATTAAAAAAAATAACTTTAAAATATTTTATTTATTATTTTTAGAGAGAGGGGAAGGGAGAGAGGCAGAGAGGGAGGGAGATATCAATGTATGGTTGCCTTTCACCTGCCTCCAGCTACAGAGCTGGCTGGAGACCTGGCTTGCAATCTGGTTACGTGCCCTGGCTGGGAATCGAACTGGCAATCTTTGGGTTCCCAGGCCGGCGCCTTATTCACTGTGCCACCAGCCAGGGCAACACATTTTTAAAAAGACTATTTCAATAGCAATGAAGAGTCAGAAATTTAAATTGAAATATTCACAATGGCACAAAAATATGAAATACTCAGGAATACATTGGACAAAAGATTTAGATAAATCTGAAAATGGAATGCCACTTAGCAATAAAAAGGAATCAATTCTTGATACATTTATCAACATGGCTAAGTCATCAAATAATTCTGCTGAGTGAGAGGAGCCACACAAAAATGTACACATATTGGGTAAATTAGTCTACATTAAATTTTAAGAAATGCAAACTCATCTATAGGGACAGAAAGCAAATCTGTGCTTGCTTGGGAATGGGGAACAGGAGGGACAGATTTCAAAGGGCCATGAGGAAACTATGGGAGGTGATGAATATGTCCATTGCCTTGATGGTGGTGACGGTTTCATGGGTATGCACATGTGTCAAAACGTATCCAATTTTACACTTCAAGTATGTTCAGTTTATTGCATTTTAGTTCTACCTCAGAAAAGTTCTTTAAAGTAAAACACCACATTTCTTCCACTCCGAGGCCACTTCCCAGAAGAGACGCTAAAAATAACAATAATCCTGAGTTCTATCTCTTGTATCTGCTGTGACAAGCGTCTTGGACATGTTAGTTCAATCAGTTCTCCATGGACCTTGTGAGGTAGATGCTATTGCTGCCATTTCAAGATGGTCAAACTGATGTTCAGAGACATGGGTGGCCTGCCCAGGGCCCCTATATTAGCAATGTCACAGCAGAGATTTCAACCAAGATCTTTATCCTTGGGTGTGTATTTTTATGTACTATAGTTTACATTTTCTTTCTTTTACAAAAATCGGATCATACAAGGGACACATTTTTCACTTTGTTTTTTCATTATTGAGTATCTTCCTTTCTTCACTGGCTGCCTGGCACTCTGTTGCCATAGGCACCGTCATTTATTTAGTTCCCTATAGATGAATATTTAGGTTGTTTTGGGCTCTTATGTTACTAGAACAATGTTGCAATAAGCTGATCCTGCCATTTCCCCCATTCACTTTAAATTATTTTTTTAATTACACAAGTGCCGCACACAGACATTCTCATTGTTTTATATTCAAGAATTCAGATAAGGGGAAAATTCCTCTGTTCTATCTTCCATCATAATCAACTCCAAATTTCAATCCCCTCCCCATGGTATACTGTTCTCAGTGTGGCATGGAATCCTTACAGACCCTTCTAATATGTGCTTCTATACATATACATGCATGCTGAGCTAAGTTTAAAAACACTCTGTGGTTGTGAAAGCACAACACGTATCATACTATATGTATTGTTCCGTATCTGGCTTTTCATCATTTAAAATCACTAACATCTTTCCATGTTGGTGAATACAGAGCTGCCTCATTCTTTTTCACAAGGCATGAATAGTGTTCAACGCCTCCCTCCCTCCTTCCCTAAATCATTCCCCTATAAATATTTAGGTTGTTTCCATTTTATTCTTTATGCAAACATCCTTACACTACAATAAACATCCTGTACATGTCTGGCTCTGTGCCCAAGGAAGCATTTCTCTAGTATTGATACCTAGACCTTGAGTTTCTGGATTGAAGAGTTTGCCGGGCCAGGTCTTGCTTGAGGCCACCAGAAGGTGGGGAAGGTCAGGGTAGCAGGTCCCAGGTGGCTATTTATGCAAACAGCCAACAGGACGCATGACAGGAGGGGATCTTTTCTTTACCAATGGCTTTCTACATGTGCAAGTTCTCAGACCGCTCCAGGTGCCACAGAACTGCTTTTCTACTCACCTGGGAAGGGGGATCAGAATAGTCCTGGGGAGCCACACCGTTTGCTTCTCTCTCTTTTTCTTTGGACTGACTGACTGACCCTGAGACCAGTTACATGATGGATCTCAGTCTACTCTGCTAGTGACCCCTAGGAAAGGTCAGGGGGAGATGTGTAAGAAATTAGTCAACAAAAAATTATTCCTGAAACTTCTTCTATGCCACAGTGGGTGCGCAGGGCCATGCACTCCAGGGGTCGCATACCGTGGGGGAGACACACTTATACCAGCTGGCTAGGGATGTGACAATGGTAAGTACAGTACTGTGGGGACACATAAGGGAGCTTCTGATGGTGTCTGAAGTGGTCAGGGGAGGTTCCTGCCTGATTCTTAAAGGGTGGATAGGAATTAACCAGGTGAGTGGGCGTGTGTGAGTTGAATGTCTTTTTTTTTTTTTTTTTTTAAATCTCCCACCTTTTCTAGCAATAGCACCTCTTTCCCTTTGAGAGAATTTCCCATCAGCCCCAAGTAATTCTGAGAACTCTCAATTCCCTCACCTCCCCATGCCCAGGGACCGGCATGGGACTCATGTCTGGCCAATCAGAGTACAGCACTCGGCGCCAGTGATTGGTTCAGAGATGGGCCCTCCCTGGGACTCTCTGCTGGAGCTAATGGGGAAAGCTCTTGTTTTGGGATCATGGAGCTGGAAGCAGCTGCTTGGGGTCACCTTCCTTGTCTGCATGAGGCACACCTGGGTCTGGTGAGAGACATGGAGGCCACTTGGAATGAGGCAGAGACAAGCGGAGATGACACATGAGCGGAGAAAGCCTGGTGAGCTATGGTGGCAGGATTGCTGTGTCCAGTCCAGCGTTGGACCCCAGCTGCGATGCTGCCTGTCTACCTGGGCTGCTCAGGTGTGATCTGTCACACTGTTCCATCCAGTTTCAGGTGAGTATCTACATGGGTGTGTGAATCCACGTACAAGCTCACAGCTCCCTAGAAGGGTGTCTATCATTTGTACTTGACCAGATACCTAAGACATTTGCTATAGCCCAAGAGCTGGTGAAAGTGGAGCATGCCTGGTTCTTAGGAGTGTTGTCCAAGAAAAGGGTGGTGGCATTCGGTGTTGTGGGCTTCCAGAGTTGTGAGGGCAGGACAGCTACTGCCTAGATACCTTTAGCTGATAGTACAGGGCCCTGCGCTCCAGTAGACTAAGCCCCAAGTACCCTGAGGCGCTTCCTGGAACCAGAATCCTTATCTCCAGATAACCAAGAGCTGTGGGTGAGTGAGGGGGTCCCCCATGGGTAGGGTTACACTCTCTATATTGAGGGACACACCTGTGGGACCAGGCTGGCTTCCCTCCTATGTATTCCATTTAATAACACAATACCGCTGTGCCTTCCCAATGCTGTGGCCAGCACCTGAGTGGGCCCAACCCCAGCTGGGACTCTCGGAGTGCAGTGTTACCTGGCAGCCCTGTGTTAGGTGTTTGGTCTCCGTAAATAGCCTGTACTGGGCCAGAAGCTGTCTCTCTAGTGGGGTGTGGCACTAGAGCTGGGTCAGGGAGGCAGGGCCCCCAAATCCCCAAGGAGCACCTGCAGGGGGATGGCCCCTTTGCCAGGCTTTAATTAGCAATGATATCTGAATTAACAAGGGTCTGGAGTGGGCGGGTCCCAAGGGTAGAGCTACTGAGATGCCCTGCTGTGCTCTGACACCATCTGCTGATCCGGTGCCCAGACTTTCACAGGTTGTCCAGTCAGCTTCCACGCCAGGCTTAGCAGAATGCCCAGTGAGGCTCATGCTGTCTCCAGTACCCGAACTGGCGCAGTGTTTGGGTTAAGGTGAGGAACATCTTTCCTGCCTCAGGGACGCATCTTTGAGCCACAGCCCACGTTGCTCCCAGGATTTGACATGGGCAGCTGGTTTTGTAGTCAAGTCGAACCCTCCTTTATACGAAATGAAATCTGAGGCTCAGAGAAAATAGTTATTTGCACAGCAAGTGAGTGGCAGGGCTGGGATTTGGAGAAAGGTTGATGAGATTCCAGAGTCCAACCCTTTTCCTCTGTCCTGCATGGCTGTCGGTCTTTCCCCATAGAGGACCCCCTTCCCCCACTCACACCCACCTGTGTGCTTTTCTGCTCCATCTGCAGCCAGGTCTCCATGATGTGCAGGTGTGTGTGGCCTTTGGGCCCCGAGCCTGTGCTCCCATTTGCCACAGCTGCTGTTTATCCATAAATATGGTCTGGAAACTACTGAACCGCCTGAGGCCAGACACCACCTCTAGAATTCAGTTCCTCACCTGGGCCCTTGGGATGTGGGAGTGCATGTCTGCCCATCTCTCTCCGAAGCCTCTTCCTTCTCACTGCCCTCAGCTTGCTCCAGGCCAGGCCCTCCCAGTGCTCAGCTGGACCACTGCAATAGCCTCTGGACTGACCTACCCCCACTCCAGCACCCCCAGGCTCTCCCAGATCCCCCTCTGTGGAGCTGACCCCTCTCCCATTCTCAGCCTTTGTGGTTTGGTTGGGATTGGCCCACCCACAGCTCTAGGGTGGGCCCTCACTGGCCGGAGCCAGTTAGCCATTGGCCACAGTTACTGGCTTGGTTGGAACATAATCAAAACAGAGCCCATGAGATGTGGAGATATTTGCTCTGGATTCAGGGAAACAGAAAAGTTTTCCATTCAGCTACCCAGAGATTCTCGCTTCCCCCCTAAATGCTATGAGGTGGGGAGATGAGGCCTGCAGAATATGGGTTATTGGAGGCGAAATGGGGTGGACAGGGAGATGGGGTTGGGAAGGGGGGAGGGATGCTCCCACTGGGTTAAGCCTTGCCTGAAGCTGGGTATGAGCCTGGGCCTCAGGAAACACAACTGGGCAATTTGAGAATTCAATAAATGGGCAATTTAGAAGGGCGAGGGCAGTGTGGAAGGGATAGTTCAGGGCAGGGAACGGAGGGGCCAGTGCTACTCTTGGGTGAGGGGAGTGAGCAGTGATCAGAACCTGGAGACACAGGGCTGTGCAGAGATGGCTTCCCCATGGAGACTGCGCATGTTGGTCACAGCCCCTGCATAGGGAGCAAGGCAATACATTCTTTGGCCACACTGTCCTTTCTCCCTCCAGGCTGTCTTTGGTGTTTCCACTGGCTGAGCCATCTAGAAGTCAGAGGAACAGTAATTCATAGTGTCATCCTTCTGGGGCCCTGAGTAGGGTGGGTAGATTGGGACAGACACACAGGACAGTTTTAACTCTGGCCTGTGAGTTCCAGGAGCCAGTCCACCCCCTTGACTGTCCGAGGCTGGGTGAGCGGACCCTTTCACCTCCACCTAGGGAACTAATCTGTAAGCACCCCAAACTCCTATCTCTGTGCCTTTGCTCAGCTTGGAATACTGTCCCTTGCCTCTGAACATCTGCTGTCCCTGACTTCTCCCAACACCTCTCCTTTAAGTCCTGACCGGGAAGCTGCATTGAGGAAGTTAGTCGAGAACAATGAAAAGATGCTGGACAGACCTGGTCCACCTCCTTGTTCCACCACTTAACCTACTGTGAGTTCTTGGGCAAGTCACCTACCCTCTCTGAGCCTCAGTTTTCTCATTCATCAGCTGTCTCGTTCCGCCCTATTGTCATGACCTGCACTTAGCCACATGCCCTGGAACCATGCCTAACCTTCCTCTGCCTCTAGGCCACCAGAGGTCTTTGGAAGGGTCTCTCCTCCTTGCTGGGCCTCAGTTTCCCTACCTGTAGGTCACAGGGTTTCTGTTCAGTGGTTCCCAAGGCATATCATCCCCGCCCTCTCCTCTCTGGCTTTTCTTTGATGAGCTGACTTTCAGTTGCTCAGCTCCACAGACAAACAGCCCCGCGGCTTTGTCTCGCCCCTCGGAGGGGCGGCTGCTGTGGGAGCAGCTTGGCTGCGTTGAGGAGTCTGGCACGTCCCCCGCTTGTGTTTAATTACTTTGGTGACTGTTTACTGCCTCCTCAATTTCCTGAGCAAACAGCCCTGTTATTTGGAGTAATTTACTGGCACTAGCTTTGGTTGCGAGGAGTGGGGGCTTCGAGACATGCCCCCACTTCAGCTACTGAACCCGGCCGGGCTCGCCCAGCCACGTTCGCTGAAGAGGGCTGAGAGGTGCTGGGGGCAGAGCGCCAGCTTTCCCTGGCATCCTGGGCTCAGGCCTCTTTGCCTGGACCCTGGGGTCCTGCAGCCCCTCCAGCCTTGGCAGGGCCTCCTGAGTCCGCAGCCTGAGGGTCTGATGCCTTGTGGTTAGAGCAGAGGCTCTGGAGCCCAAAGGGCCTGGGTTCCTGTCCCAGCTCTGCTATTATCACTGTGTGATCTCGAGCAAGTTCCTCTGCTCTGTGAGCCTCAGTTTCCTCATCTGTGAGATGGGGTTTGGAACTTCCCAGTTTTCTTCCTTCCTTGAGGCATCTGCCCCTATCCTTTCCACATGGCAATAGTGGGGACTCCCATGGTCTTTAAAACATGTTTTATTATTGCTGTTCTATTACAGTTGTCCCATTTTTCTCCCTGTTCTCCCCTGCCAACCTTCCCCCCTCCCTCGGTCAGTCCCCACCCTGCTGTCCATGTCCATGGGTCTTTTACACTTGTTCCTTGACTAGTCTTTGACTAGACCCTTCCCTTTGTTTCCCCCTTTCTCCCCCTCTGCTCCCCTCTGTTCACTGTCAGGCTGTTTCTTGTTTCCATGCCTCTAGTTCTATTTCACTCATTTGTTTGTTTTGTTCATTAGGTTCCTGTATTAGGTGAGATCATATGGTATCTGTCTTTCGCCACCTGGCTTATTTCACTGAGCATAATACTCTCCAGTTCCATCCATGCTGTCACAAAAGATAGCAGATTTTTCTTTCTTTCTGTTTTGTAGTATTTCGTTGTGTCAATGTATCGCAGTTTTTTGATTCACTCATCCACCAATGGGCACTTATATGACCTGTCCTTTCCCCTGGCCACTATGACTGACTTTTAGACTAATTTGGAACCTGATGAAAACAAAAGCCAGCCCTGTCTCCCAGCTCAGAGACCTTTCAGATGTAGGGGAGACCGATATAAACAGCCGCTCCACAGGCTGTTGGTGCGCATCCCAACATGGGGGCTGTGGAGCAAGGGCTGCCTCGCTCCACCCTGGGGCTCCTGGTGAATTCTCAGCCACACCCGGAGCTCTTCTTTCCACTTTGTTCTCCCCCACCTCTCCTTCCTCCCGGGATACCCATGGGAAGTGGACTCCATTCACTGACGGAATAACGTTTGGCTCCCTACATGGGTAGACTGGTTATCCATCAAACCGTGTGGCAGTTGGTGGTGTAAAATAACAACCCGTGTTGACGAGTCATGAACGTGGACACGGTGCTCTGGGGATGGTTTGGTCCCCATTCCATCTGGGGCCTCAGTTGGAAAGATCCGAATGGCTGAGAGTGACTTGAATAGCTGGGTGTTGAAAGCTTCTGTGGAAGTCTTCACTCGTATGTGTGACAGCTGAGCTGGAGTAGGTTTGAAGGCCGGTCTCAGCTGATGGTGGTGACCAGAGCCTGTCCCCTGGGGCTCCAGCTTCCTCTCAGCACAGCAGCCTTGGGGCACTTGAACACACACGGCAGTGTTTAGGATCTAGCCCTGGAAATCATAGGGCTTCCCCAGTCCTAGGCACCGCATCGGCATCTGTCCCACCACGATCAATCCGTCCGTTCACTCAGCAAGCACACATGGCCTGGTGTCCACTGTTGTGGAACTCAGGAGGCCAAGAGGAGACGAGAGCCCTGGTGGTTTTCGCAGGGAGCATCACTCCATTTCTGTGAACACAGGGCTGTCAGTGCTCTGCTTGCACATGATACTGTCTCATCTTCAAACACAGCATGCGCCGCGTATGGGGAGGACAGTCATTGGTTTCATTCAGACACAGCTTTTATCCCGTAGAAAAGCCTGGGTTTGTGACGTGAGGTTAGATGCTGCAAGAAAAGCTTGTCTCCTGGGCAAAAGGGGGACTGAGTGGCCAGGCCATGGTCCCTACCCTCAGCCTGACGTATGGTGGAAGCTAGCGAGACCCCTCCTTCTGTGAGCTGACCTTCCCGGCTTAGACAGAGACTCCTGCGGGACCCAAGGGAATGTGTGGAGGAGGAGAGGAGGCGCTAACCACAGAGTCCCACCCAGACGAGGTTTTCCAGCTGTCACCTGCTCTCTGTGTCCCGGATTGGGCCTGGCCCTGGGAGGTCCCTGCTGTTGCCCTGACTCTGGGTGGAACCCTGGTCTGTGTCAAGGATGGCATCTGCTCCAGGCACGTTCTTAGGTGGCCCCACCTTGGCCCAGGGAAAGCCTGTGGTTAAGAGCTTTTATACTAAGGGTAAATTTAGCAAGTGGGTTTCTAATTGATTTCCAGAGGCAGAAGTGGGTAGATTTACAGCCCCTAAAACAGAGTTGCAGCCTTGCCACGGGTCGGTGCCAGGCAGTGGGCAGGAAGTGATTGATGCGACCTCCAGCCTCAGGGAGAGAAAGGCAATGAGTTCATGATAGATGCATCTTCACAGAGTTTGTCGCTGGCCCCTTAGAGATGCGGCCTGATGCAGACAGGCAGCTCTCTAAGTGCCACAGGGAAGAAGAGCATGGAGCATAAACCCTAGGAAATGAGGTTCACTTTCTGCCCCCCTTTCTGGCTTCCAGAGAGCTGGCTCTGCCTTAAGTCCTCCGGCTTTGCATAGGATTGAAGTCTGAAGTTTCCAGCAACTGTAGAAGTTGGGTGACCTCCGGACACCTGGGAGCTGGCTGCCCTGCCTTCTCTCCCCGCAGCCCACAGCTGGGCCCTGGTCCCTGCAGCCTCTCCCCTCAGCTGTGGCCCATTGTTGGTCCTTCTACAGGCCCAGGACAAGGAAGGGAGGGGAATGCCTACTTTGCTGTGGATTTGGGAACAGAGAGCCCTGGGTAGGAAATCTATGAGATTCTTTCACTTACTGGCCATGGGGCCATGGGCCAGTTCCATGAGCACTGTGGGCCTCAGTTTCCTTGCTTGTGAAATGGGAGATGAGGAGACTTCCTTCTGAGGTTGGCTGTGGGATGACATGAGGCATAAAGGGAGCAGCACATGCCTGTTACATGGTGGGCAGGGCACAGGATCAGACATAATGGATAGGAGGTAAAGAGCTGACTCCAATGTCTGTGTGATGCTGGGCACATGCCTTTGCCTCCTGAGCCTCAGCTTGCTCATTTGTAAAAAGGGGAGGATGGCAAAGATCACAGACTCAACTGAGGGACTTTTATAGGCTTCACAACAGTTCAACAAAGTAGAAATCATTGTTAGCCTCATTTTGCAGGTGAGGAAACTGAGGGTCAAACGATACATAGCTTGCTCAAGGCCAACTAGGAAGTGGTGGAGGCAGGATTTGAACCAGGGAATCTGGCTCCAGAGCTCTTGCTCTTGGCTGCTTCTTGGGAGTCAGAGGGTCTCCTAAAAGGAAGGGTGTGGATGGGTTCTGCAAACTTTAAAGTGCTATAGAAATGCCAGATGAAATCACCTTCTTTGGGAGCTAGAATTTGAACCAAATAGTTGTGGTGGTCTGCAAACTGTTAACCTCACATTCTGCAGAAACCACCTGCTGTTTAGGAAGAAGACCAGAGTCCCTGGACTGAGATCAGAGTCTGGGTGACTGGGACCTAGTGTAATCAGGGGAGACTCCCTGGAGAGGGTGGACTGTGCAATGAGTGAGGAGGGGCGAATGAAACTAATGGGCCTTTCTAGAGGTTTTGGGGAGACTGAGCTCAGAGTGCAGTGAAGGCAAGGACAGGCCAAGGGTCCAGCCCCTGGGCTCACTTTGGATGCAGCTGGGACTGCAGGAGTCACTTATGTGGTTAGAAAATGTTCAGCCCCAGCCACAGGCTCTGATGAGCCCTTGGTATGGTTCGTAATCGCATTAGCTGGTTTCTGTCCCTGTTAAGAAATTGGATGTTTCCTCATAACTCAATGTCACTGTTTTATCAATTTGGTGTCTCCAACCCTATAATCAGGGAGTGAGTTGTGGCTTTTTCGCTCTGCACTTACACAGTTCTATTGACTTGTCCTTCCTCATTATTCAGCCTGCAATTCTTTTCATGAGCTTCCATCGATTCCCATATTGAAATATTACTTGATGCCTTTTTTAATGAGAATTCTGTTTCACATGTCTTAGCATCAGGTTAGACTGTTTTAATTTTGGGCCTGTTTTATTATTAAAAACAACACCAATACCCCACCAGACATGTTTGTGTACTCCTGTCTTGGGATCCTCAGAGAGGACACATGAGAGGACAAGTGAGACTCCTGGAGATCCGGGCAGGTGGCAGCTGCTCCACAAACACCAGCCCCTCCCCCACCCCCGGGTGTGGACAGCAGGCAGACCACACAAGGTGAGCCACTATTATCCTAAAGAGAGTCTCTCCAGCTCCCTCAAGTGATGCCAGTGTCAGTGGGCTCATTAAGCATCACTGTATGCCAGGCCCTGTGTTAAGCCCTGAGCCCAGAGAATGGTCTTCTGAATGTGAATTGCTTACACCCCTCCCTTCCTGATCCCTCAGTGGCTTCCCCTTGATTCCAGAATTCAGTGGTTTCCCTCAGTCAACAGGCCAATGTGGTCCTACCCCTGCTCACCCTGTCCTAAATGCCCCTCCCTACACTTCTCTCTGCTATTTCTCCCTGAAACACCCAAAGCCCATTCCTGCCACAGGACCTTGGCGTGTCTACTTCCTTCCACCTACAATGCCTTTTCCTGTTCTCCCTTTACTTGGCTGGTTTCTCTCACCTTTGGGGCTCACCCTCCCTGCAGACATGGTTCCTTTCCCCTGTGTTGTCCCCCTATCCCTTGGTTTTTCCCTTTTGTCCTATTCAACACCATCTGGAATTCTTTTCTTGGGGTGTTCCCTGGTACCAACTGTCACCCACATTAGCTTTGAGCTCCAGGAGAGCAGGGACTGTGATGATCCCACTTCCTGGGGCCATTCCCAGTGCCTGGCACATGCCTGGCATGGACTGGTGTTCTGGTGGGTCTGGAGGCTTGTTGACTCGATGAGCCAACAGAAAGGAGGACGGATCCCAGAGGCGCTTGAGCAAGTGATCTGCACATGGTTTTATCAGGGGGTTTCGGCCTCCTGGGTACTGGCAGGACCCTCCCAGATCTGTGACTGGGTTGGCGTTGGGTGACCTGTTCCACAGGGACCAGCATCCACAGGGGCCTGGGAGTTGGGGAGTGCAGGCTGCCCCCCTCCTCATTGTCATGTGCCTTCTTGGATGACCAGGGGTGGCATGAGTCAGGAGGCCTGGGCTATGTGGCAGTGACCAATGGCTGTGGCCTTCCAGCTCATGAGAAGGTTCCCCTCTGCACTGACATGCCCAGCATGGGACAAATGTGAAGTGTGCAAGGTGAGTGGGTGCCCGGCCCGGCTCTGCACAGCCGGGATGTGGGGACAGAAGGCCAGGGCTCTTCTGACCGGAGCAGCCCCATCTGTGCTGGTCAGTCTACAGCTCTTGTAACTGTACCTATACCTGCTACACATTTGGGCCACTTCTCTCTTGGTGGATTTCAGGAGCATTTGCTACCTGCTGCTTTGGGTGACATTAGGAGCGTTTTGACCTGGCCTATAAAAAGAAAGAAAAAAGCCTTACAATCTGAGGAATTCCAAAGAATTCAGTGATGTCTGAGGCAGGAGCCCTCACTGCATCTCCGGGAGGTCTCAGCCTGCTCACCCAGGGACGCCAGGGGACAAGGGTGTCCCCAGCACATGCTGCTTGTTGACAAGAAAAAGGGGTTGTACAGGTGGACACTGGGCCCTGCCTCTTCGGCCACCTTAAGATGCCTGGCTTTGCAAGTGTCAAGATAGAGTAGGTTGAACTACTTCCATTATTTAACCTTTCTGCACTATAGTTAAGAGTTTTGGAGCCTAAACTTAGGTGTAAGTTCCTGCTCAGCCATTTTATCAGTTGTGGGAATGGCTGTGGTGCCTGCGCCACTGTGGACCGGGCCCTGAGCTGTGGGCCTGGGGACACAAGGGTGGGCAGAACAAGATTTCTGTTTGCATGCTCAGTCTGGTAGGGAGGGGTGGGGAGCAAGGGGAAGGGGCCCCTGACCAAGCCGGGTCAGTTGGAAGACACCTCCGGGAATCCAGGGCCACAGTGTACCATTGTGCTGGCTGTGCACGGCAGGACTTACACATGTACCTTAAGGTGAATGGTCCCCCCATAGTTGTGCAGGCAGCAGCCCTGCCAGGGGGCATTCTTGAGCTGTGTTTTAAAGGGTGAAGAACTGGTGCAGAATTGTAACAGCATCACATTTGCTGAGTGCTTTCCCAGTGCCAGGCACATGCTTGGAAACCAGCGGAGCCTTCTGACTGGCCTGCGACTGTCCCTGAAGCCAGTGATCAGGACTGCTGAGCAGGCAGGCAGTTGGCACCGAGTCATGTGGCCTCGGGGACCTGGCGTCAGAGCTGAGAGGGTGTCCGTGCCAAGTGACTGCTTTGGTCTCAAGTCTGGCTTCTATTTCTTAGTGATTTCAATTCCAAGAGCTTTTTTGTCTGTGTTTCTGTTTTCTTGTCTTCCGTGGTGCTTTCTCTCTGGGTAATCGGAGGCGTGCAGGCAGCTAACTACAATGTGTACATTCAAATGAAATGCAATAAAATATAATTGAATGCATTTCTTTCCTGCCTGAGCCGCGGATTAATCTCCCTGGCACATCCTATTTTCTCTCTGCTCCCTCTGCCTCTTTCTCTGAGTGTTTTTCGCCCCTTCCCAGAATCCCTGGGATTTGAACGGCCCATGACCTCTGGTCCTTGGAGATGTGAGAATGATCCTGACCCTACAGTCCTAAAGTGATCATCTATAAGTCACTCCGGGACTAAGGAGAGGCCACTGTCAGCATCTGAGCGGGGTAAAGGGCCTCCAGGGATGTTGGGGACAGTTGCAGGTTCATGGTGGAATTGGCAGGGGTTTCTGTGGATGCAGATTCTTTCAGGTAGATTAACTATTGGTGGATTCATTTTTGTTGCTCTAGGATTGAGGCTAGATGTTCATGATTGTGTCTTTCAGCCAAAATAGCCAGTGTGGGTCCCCGGTGACAAGGGCCTTTGCAGTAGATGCTTCTACCACGGATTTCAGGTGAGGAACCTGAAGCTCAGAGAGGTTCAATTACTTGCTTGAAGACACACAGCTGGTGATCTACATTGCTAGCATTTCATCCCAGATCTGTCTTCTACAGAACCTATGCCTGTAACCATTATACTACACTGCCCTTCTCCAAGCAGTTCTTGAGGTCCAACCCAGTTTCTGCATCCTGGTCTTCAGATCAGATGCATTAATAACAGACTATAAACCTCCAGAGGGCAGGAAGAGTTTTATTTTATTTATTTGGTATGTCTCATGATAATTAAAGAATGAATGAATGAATGAATATACAGCCAGCCTGTACAAATGAATAAACAATGAATGGATGGATGAGCATAATGGATGGCAGGCAGGTAGGTGAACACTCTGCTAGAAGGTGAGCAGGCAAGTAGGAGGCGACCTCACTGGTAGATGGTGAGAGGCAGGTGGGAGGTGGGCAGGCAGGTAAGGGTCGTGTAGGATGATAGGAGGTGGGCAGGCAGGTGAGAGGATGAGGGGAGAGCCATCAGAACTCCTTGAAGGCCAGGTGCTGTTCAAAGGCATAATCTTAGATAAGACATTAAAACTAACCTTGATTCGGCTCACACAAATCTGTGTGGTGGTCTGGAGATGTATGGTAGGGAGGTGGGGGTGGGGTTTGAGCCCCACTCTTGGAACCACCATCTGCCATGGTGATGCTGGAGGTGTGTATATCATGGCAGGTGTTGATCTGGGAAGCTAGGACTGGGGTGAGGGTGTTACTGTCCACCTCCAAATAATGTCCCTGGCGTAGAAATGGATGGGGGGGGGAGGGCATGGGCTTTCCTATGCTGGTTCCCCTAGGTGATTCTGAGGACAGAGAGGGGAGGACCCTCTCTACCTGCCTGCCCCCCTGGTCCAATGACCGGACCTTTTCCAGACACCACAAATAGGAGACATCAGCAGGAATAAATCACTCTTCAGTTTTGCCAAAAATCCAACAGTGGGTGAAGCACAATTATGTCAAGTGGTTAACGGAGTTTTCATGATGGAATGTGTTTTGTTTCATTCTTTGATCTTGTCAGCTCACAAAAAGAATTCTGCCAAGCCAGTTGAAGCCAACTGTCAAATTAAAACATTTTGGGGGAGATAGATTTCTTACTCTGATGGCAAAATTCATTGGAAATGATCCTTTAATTCAGTTTCCCTGTAAAACTTGGAGCTGAAATTTGTTCACCCTGAACAGTTTCTTCTCACTGCTCTTCTCCTGGTGCCCAGTCCTCTGTCTCTTACAGAATAATGCAGCGAAGAATTGCAGCTGGCAGAATGATAACCATTTGATTTCTCACAGCAATGTTGAGGGGGTGAATGGCAGTGCACCGAGCCTTGCTGCTCAGGGTCCGTTGGGGGAGGGAGAGAGGCACTGGCTGTTAGGGCTCCAGCAGCCCTGGGGTTGGGGGGTTGACACACCTGACGTCTGTGTAGCAGGATGGAGGGCAGGGGGCCATCAGGGAGCATGGTGGTGCCTCTTTGCTGTAGGAGGAAGGGGCTGCCACCTTTTCTAGGCCTCATTTTGTCCACTTTCCAGATCTTAATCTTGCACTTGGGCTCAGCACTTTACAGGTTGCAAACCATTTTCACATCCTTGATGCTCATCCATCCATTCATTTGTTTATTGATTTGTGCGTTGGCTCCTCACCTACTCATGGTGCTCAACATGTGGACTCCGTGCCGTGGCCTGTTGGCCTTGGGGCCAGGGAGGTACAAAGCTCAGCAAGACACAGCTCCCGCCCTCTGGGAGTTGAAGAATTAGTGAGGGAGCAGCGGTTGGAAACAAACAGCTGGGCACTTGGCACATCATGAGGTGCTGCCATCATTTCAGATTTTTGAATCACAAGTATTGAAAACTCAATAGCAGTCGCTTGAGCAATTGGGACATGAAATGACCTCACATAACGAGATGTCGAGGGTGTTCCTGGGCTGGTCAGTCTCTCTCTTCCTTCTTTACCCTCTGGGCCATGCTGGCCCATGGTTTGCTATGGGAGACAGAGGTGTAGACAAGTAGCCATGACCCTGTGTGTTGAGAGCTATGAGAGACATGAGCTGAGCATACAGTCAGTGCTTCCGTTAGTTAGGGTGTGTTGGGTATTAAGTAACAGAAAACCCAACAATAGTGGCTCAAGCCATGGAGGCAATGGAATGACTGTGCACAGAGAGATGTGTGGAGGGAGGTAGTTCTGGGGTTAGCCAGATGCTCAGTGATGCCAACAAACCGGTGTCTTTCTTTATAGCCATCATCCTTGACGATGTTGGCCTTTTTTGCTTAGATTATTACCTCATGGTTGTAGAATGGCTGCAATGGCTCTAAACATCATGCCTCACACTGCAGCTTTCAAGTTGAGAAGAAGGGAGTAGAGTGAAGTTAAGACAGGAAAAGTTATTCCTGAAAGCACTCCCTCCACTAGCAGATTCCCTCACACCTCAATGGCCAGATCTAGGCCACATGCCCACTCCCGAAACTATCTGTGGAGGAGGCTGGCTTCACCCCAGGGCTGGGCAGCCCAGCAGGTCTGAGCCTGTTGCTGCAGAGCAAACCCAGGGCTATGCAAGTGAAGGAGGGTAGGGTGGCTGCTGGGTGGGCAGCCACCTTCTCATCAGCGCTTGTGGCTCAGTGTTCCAAGCAGGGTGGGATCTGAGGTGACGGCCAAGCCAGGGCCCTGGGAGCAGAAAGCCCTGCCCTGATGCCCTGATCCTCTGCCCCCTGCAGGCTGTGTCATTTGGAAGAACTTGACCTGCTCACAACACAGCAGAGTGGGGACCCTGGCAGCTTCTGCTGAGTGGATAGTTGTGAGGGTGACATGAGTCACGCCAGTAGGCACCGGGCAGGGGGTGTTAATGGCTGTTGGCTGTTGCAGCCATGAACCCATCTGAAAAACAGACCCCTGGTACCTCCTCTGTGACAGTCCTGGGTGACAATAGCTGGAGTATCTGCCCACACATGTGATCACATCCTACAAGCACTGGCACCCATCACTGGCACTCACTCATTCACCCTCACCACCCCTGTGAGGAGGGGCTGATCTCACCCCCACTCTGCAGCTGAGGACACTGAGGATCAGGGAGGTGACTCAGGTGGACAGAGGGCAGACGGGGCTCCAGGATTGTCAGATTCCAGCTGCCCTGCTCTGACCCGCTGCAGGGCCTGGGTGGAGCTGCCCAGGCAGGTGCTCAGGTGACCCCTCCCTGCCCTGCTGACCGCCAGGTGGGGGCGGGGGCTGACCTCTCCCCTACACCTGCTCCCTGCCCCTCCTGCAGCTCCAGGGACCCTGAACCTGCCTGAGGTGTGGGGGAGTTGCTCACCGTCCTGGCTGCTCCTCCTTCCCAGGATGATGAATGGACACATTCTGTGTCTTTGTTGGCGGGGAACACACACCAGGCTGGTATCAGTATCTGGATGATGAATTGGCAACTTGCATTCTTGGGGAAACAATATATACTTAGGCAGAACATAAGCTTATGCTAATGATGGATAATTACACTCCATATTTATAGATTTCTCAAACATGCAAACCTGTCCCTGACAATTAAACACCTATAGGTAAGTCAGTTTAATGTCTGCACACGAGGCCCGTGGCCAGCACTGGATCTAAGTTTGGGCACCAAGTGTGTGTGAGGGGCTGCTGCTGGGTTCCCACTTGGACCCGTGCCCATAACTGCCTGACCCAGCCTTCCTGGCCCACCCAGTTTCCCAGCGTGATGGCCTTGGTGGTGGGTGGTGCACTGCGGGGAGACCCTGGGGTGGACTTCTCCCTTTTCCCGATAAGGAAACTGAGGCCCATTTATCTATTTGTTCTGTCATGCAACACGTTCTGAGTGCCTACTATGTCCCAGGCTCTACTCTAGGCACAGGGCCCCAGCTGGTGTGCTGGGGAGAGGGGAGATGGACAATAATGCCGGGTGCTGATGAGCCCGTGAAGAGACCTAAAGTGGGCTGGGGGAGCGAGAGGTGGGCTGACAGGGGTGGAAGGTATCTGCATGAAAAGGCTAGGCTGACAATAAAAGTAGACACGATAAAGACCATCTCCTCTGTCCTGAGGGAGACTGCAGGATCTGCCGGTATACAGGGGAGGAGGGCTGAGCAGGGCAGTGGGTCATGATGGGTCAGATGGGGTTAGGGACTCTGATCTTGGTCTCTCAGTCTGCATGGTTCAGACCTGCATCTCTGCCCCAGCCTGAGTGCTGGGTTCTCCCAAACATGCCCAGTTTAATACTGAACGGGCTCTGAGTTTTCCACTCGGGTCAGCCCCACTTTCCTGTGTGGGGGTTGTGGGGGCTGAGCGCCATGGAGTTGGACGGGAAAAGGGAGGAAAAGAATTCCGATCAACGGAGGTGGTGAGGTGTGTCTATTATTATTTTTAAAATTTAAAACAGTTTTTCATAAGTTTATTTAGTTATTTCTAAACATAACGCGAGGAAGGTGTTCAAGACTGGCGTAATTGTGCGACAGAATAAGTCTCACAGGTTTGGGGAGGGGTGAAGATCCTTTCTCCAGGATCCCCCAGCCGGACCCTGGGGGATCACCGATGTGCTTTGTGTGTGTGGTTGGTCCACAACACCAGCCTGACAGGTCTTTCTTTCCGCCTTAAATCTCATGGAGTTATCTGGTCCCCTTGGCTGACGAGGAACCATTAGGTGAGGGGCACTCTTCAAGTGATTGACTGGAACTAACCCTTGGTTAAGAAATAATGAAATGACTTGCTCCTGTCACCTCTCCTTGGTGACCCTCCTGCTCCCTGGCTGTCTGTCTTCTCCCCATTCTTCTTCTCCTCATGATGCTCTATTATTTTTTTCCTTTATCCCTCTTTTTTGGCTTAACTGTAAGACAACATTTTCTAACACGTCACGTTCATAAAGATCCTCTGAGGTAGCCGCTTCTGCAGGAACCAAAGAAACCATTTTGCAAATTACAGGAAATGATTAAAGATTAGAACAGCATTTCCCTCAATTGCAGTTGGAGATGGAGGGAAGGGTGGTCGGGGTCGGGGTGGGCTGGGGTACAGCACTATTCTTGATAATGGGGGGCAGCATCAGGATGGGCAGAGGAGAGAGCACTGGACTGGGAGTCCGAGGGCCCGAGGGGCCTGGTGCTGGGGCTCTCCTGGGCTCTGTGTCTAAGGGAGCCCCTGTGGGCCTCACCCAGGACCTCACCTCGTATGTGCAGACAGGTGTGCAGATATGTACAGTGCCCATGTGGACATACACAGAGATATCCCTGCCACACACACACATTCATGTCACACAGACACAGGCCCACCTGGCCAGGGTCAAAGGCAGAGGTGGCTGTAGGAGCCTGGTCTTCTGTGGAAGGTGAGCCCGCAGGCGGAGGGGTGGGGGCTGTGAGTGTCAGCCCCTGTCCCCATGCTCTACCCAACTCTGCTTTGGAAGGAGTTGTCCTGATTGTAGGCGCCTTAGCCTTCACATTATTAGGAGTCACAAATGGATTCTGCTCCTAGTGCCAATGAACCCCCAACCCTGGGCCTTCTACCATGAGCCCCCAGCTCCTCCTGCTGACAGGCACCTGCCCTGCCTCCTCAGCGGAGTAAAGAACTCGTGAGATGACAGACAACACACGACACTAGTCATGGGGCACAGGACTTGGCCTTGGTAACATGAACAGGTCCGAGAGACTAAGGATTCTCAGGGCACTGAGCCTCTGCTGGCCCTTGACCTGATGAGGGTGTGTGATTTCAGGAGAGGAGGGACAGCTGTTTTGGCAGTGAGAGGAGAGGGGCAGGGAAACTGGCTACAGGGAGAACATAGCAGATGCCCAGAGAGAAGCCGAGATGAACCTGGGTGGAGGGAACAGGTTTGCAGCTGTCTGGGGTCCCAAGGAAGAGGGCGGTTCCAGCCCTAGTTCTGGACTCTGGTGAGGTGGGGTCTCCCATGAGACCCCCCTCACCCTAAGCTGGTAAAAATACTGCATCCACACACAGTCGCTCTTGGCCTAAGCTAGACGGAATAATTTTCTGTTACTTGCAGGGCCCTGACTCAGGCACCAAGAAAACCTATTTATTTTTAAAACTGCTTTAAAAAAAGCACCATTTTCAACAATGAATGTCTCTCGCTCAGAGGCCTCGTCAAATATGAGGAATGAGGCGTTTGCAAACCTACGTGAAAATTAAACCCACAATCTGGGCGCACGCTTGTTTGACAAGTGATAATTAACTGCTGACAATATAATTTTAGTTTGGATGCAAATGCGTTTTTTATTAAAAAGTAATCAAAGAAGAAGAAATATGAATAGCCAATAAGCACAAGAAAAGATGCTCAACATCGTTAGTCATCAAGGAAATGCAAATTAAAGCCACAATAAGATGTCATTACACAGCCAGTAGAAGGGCTAAAATTAAAAAGATTGAAAATAATAAGTATTGGTGAGGATGTGGAAAAACTGAGCCCTCTCCCACACTGCTGGTGGAACTATGAAATGTTACAATGATGATGGGAAACAACCTGGCTGTTGCTAAAACTTAACTTGCCTTGACCATATGATCCAGCCCTTCCTCTCCACCTGCCCCAGGACTCTGGACTTGACTGTGGGAACTCAGGTCTTCTGCTGAAAAGATTTTCGGAATACTTGTTGAGCGTCCACTACTCCATGCTGGGATGGGTCATTGCTCAGGATTGACACTGAGATTGTGTCCCAGGACATTCTGTGACCCACAGACTTGGAGGCAGCTCTTAGAAGGCGGGTCAGATAATCCACTTCTTGCCAAGGGGCCAGCATCCTCCTCTGGGCATGTCCGGCTCTGAATGTGCCCAGAGACAACTGGAGCGGGGTGGGGCACTGATTCCAGCTTCAGGGAAGGAAGGGGACCTCATGTCTGTAGTCCCTACTACACTCCAGGCCCTGTGCCATCATGTTCCACCTCCTCCTTTCACAGAAGAGGAAACTGAGGCTCAGAGATCTGGATTCACTTTTTCAAGGCCACGCAAATGGTGGCAAAATGGGGAATATGAATTCCTACCCTCCAGCCTGCCAAGTCTGTGCCATTCACCCACCCCACCTACTTTCCTATAATCAACTCAACTCCATGTGCCTCAGCTTTCTCATGTGTAAAATGGGAATAATAACTCTACTTCTCTTATGAGCTTGTTGTAAGGATTCAGTAAGTTAATGCACAAAACAGTGCCCGGTACATAGCAGTCTCTTAATCTGTGTGACTTACGATGCTTATTATTAATTCAGTTAACTACAAATATCATTGTGCCATCTCCGTGTTTTCCCCCAGTGGGACCAGCTGGCTTGACCCTTTAATGATCTCTGTATATCCTACCCCCGCCCCTCCAGTGACTCTGTCTTGATCTCTCTTGTCCATTTAAGGGACCCCGTGACTTGGAGAACAGAGTGAGGATTCACTTCCTGGCCCGTGAAGGGCAGACTCCTCTGAGGACAGACATAGGAGAAGCCAAGATTCCTATCCCATTCAAATAGCCAGAAACCTCCAGTCACTTTGGTCTTGAAGAATCTATCCTAACAGGATGAAAGGCCCTTTTAAATGTCCCAGTCTAATTGTGTACTAAAAGGAAACTTGATCTCATTTCAAAGAAGCCACCTCTGACCATTTCTCTTCTCTTTTTATAACTTCTTCCTCTAGGGCAATTTGTGATGATCAAGGACAATTTGAGGAATGTAGCTAACTTAAGGAGTCCTGCCCACCTCTTGGACTGTCTGTTCTTGTCCAACTCTCCCTCTCTTCTCAAAGCAGGCAGAAATCCTGGAGTCACAGAGGCAGACTTCTATCAGCAGGATGGATATAGCAGGGAAGGCATTGAGTGCATTGTCAAGGACCTGGATTCTCCCTCCAGCTCCTTTAGGCATTCAAGGGGGACTCAGACCCCTGTTGTCCCTATGGGTGTCAGGCCAACATGCTGACCTCTCATCAATGTTGGGCCAGGCTCGGGGCCTTGTGGACACCCAGAGATGTGACATTCTTTTCTGCATCTTCACCCAGACCAGAGCACCTTGGCCCCTCATCAAGGCCCGTCTGTACTTACCAACTTGTCTGCCTGCCCTCCAAGCTGCCGGGTGTTGGAGCAGCACACAGGGCGTGGGAGAGGGTCCGAGACAGGCAGGTGTGGGTAGGGTAAGCAGAAGGCTGGCTGGCCTGGGAGGGAGGCAGGAGCTGGGGGTGATGTCACAGTGCTTGGTGAGTGGCTGGCCATTTATCAAACTGTCTTTTGTTTAGAAAGGCAGTTTATTGAATATACAGTATATGATAAGGTTAATCCATTGCTTTAACCAATGTCCACCGAGGAGCACCTACTGTGTGCAGGTACTGTGCTAGGTGCTGAGGGTGCACTGAGGTCCCTACCCTCAGTCTGGTGGGGGAGAAACACGGGTCAAGAGGAAGCCTTGTCACTCCGAAATGCAAAACATGCCCTGAGCTTGGGGATATGACTACCCTGACCAGGAACTGGGTCTAGAGCAGGAGCTCATTGCTAACCCAGGGACTTTTGGGGATTTGGAGGACCATCTTCATTTCACAGGGCAGGTGACCGAGGTCCAGGTGGGAAATGACTTGCCTGACATCCTGCATCCGGGTTTTCCCAAACCTGAGCTCTGCCCACAGCATCACTTGGCCTCACACCCTGGTCACAGTGCAAGTCAGTCTTCATTCCCAGGCTACACAGCAAACTTTCCAATGTTGACATTAATCTCACCACCCGGAGCTTAATTTGTAAGGAGATGGTGAAAGCGAGTTATTTAATAGTGATTATTAAAATCATGCTGGGGTTTGCCACATAATAGGTAATTATCTGGAACGTAATTGGGAAAACAATGTAGTCAATTGTATTTAGCTCTTCCCGCTGAACCCAGAGTTAATCCTTGGGAGCCAGTGGTGTACTCAAAGGCATTAGTAATATTTGTGCAACAATCATGTTTTTATTACATTTAAATTGAAGTCACTTTATAGAGAACATCTCTGAGAGGAACATGCTGATTTGTCAAGACCTTGACCCCAAGCATCTAAGTAGAGACACTTTATTCAGAATTACTTCCCCTCATGTTCAATCGGGACACATCGAACCATTTATCTATTTGTGCATTAATACAATAATCATTTGCTTATTGATAATTATGTTTGCACAGCCAGTCTTTTGCCTCTTGCACTAGGTTTATTTTCCATTCATTTACTGCTTCGTTCATTCATTTACTCACGTCCTCACTTGTGTTAATTTAGTCAACACTTTGGTTTATTTATTCCTGCTTCCATCGATTATGCTTCCCTTCATTCTTTCTTCCCTTATTCATTTATGAACTCAGTTCCTCAGTCAACCAGTGATCTCTTCATTCCTTCACACTATTTTATTGGTTCATCCATCCTCCCGCTCATAAACGTTCTCTTTCATTCATCGCTTTATTCCCTTGTTCATCATTTCTCGTTTCACTCATTGATTCAATGGTTCACACAATTGGTGATCCATTCATTCATCACTCAACAATGAATGAATCCTTCATATACAATATGTTGGGTGTGTCCCTCTGGTGTGACTGGAGCCACGACTCCCCTCTGGCATTTCTAAGCACTTTTAACAAGGGGGCTTTGGGAATGATCCCTTTTTAAAACAAACTCTTTGTTACAGGATAATGTAATGTAAAACTTACATTGAGAAAAGTACACCAATCTTAAGTGTACAGCTAGGAGAATTTTCTGAAACTACAAAGCTCAAGCCAAGCAAGAGAATGTTACCAGAACCTCAGCAGCCTCCCTGGGCCCCTCCCTGTCAGCAGCCCTCAAGGTAGGACTGATGATCAGCACCCTGACTTCTAACGTGGTGTATTACCTGGACTTGTTCCAGAACTTCAGAGAAATGGAGTCACACTATTTAATGCCCCCATGCGTCTTGTTTCCACTTCGCTTAACATTTTGTTCGTGTGGTTCATCCACATGACTGCACGAAGTTATACATTGTTCACTCGTATTGACATGCGGTGTTTGCATATTATATGAATGTGCAACTATTCATATACCTATGTCACTGTCAATGAAATGCAGTACTTTCCAGCTTGGGGCTGTTACACACAGGGCTGCTATGAAATTCTTACATGTGCTATAGGTGAACATATGGATGAATTTCTGCTGGGCCAACACTTGGGAGCGGGGTTTCTGGATTTCATGGACTGTGCATACGTTCAGCTTTAGGAGACACTCCCCGGCAGCTTTCCAATTTACACCCCACCAGCAGTGTGTGGGGCCCATCCTTTCTCCAGGGACCTGCCCCGAGCTGCTCACCCTCCTCAGGACCTCTGCTCACCCTTGGTCTGTCTCAGTGGCCCCCGCCACCTGCTCAGTGCTCCCTCTGAGCCTTCACCCCTGCCCTGGGCTTCCGCATAGGACTTCCTCCCTCTCAGTCCTGCTGAGGGCACACTCTCAAGCCACTCAGGTGATGTCACCTGGCCCCAGCCCAGCTCAGCGGTCTTTTCCACCCTGGAGCTTTCCTTGGTGGAAAGGCCTCCTGACCTACCTACCTGCTGGCAGACATTACCTGTGGGTCAGGCTTTCTGCTGAGCACTGTGTCTTTGGTAACCCAGGCGTGGGTAGTTCCTCTGCTGGATTCACAGAATTAATGCCTGAGATACGACCTTGACTTTTCTTACTATGACTCAAAGATGGATAGTCAGATTTGAGAGGAGCAAATAAGCAGCAGACTTCACCTGGAGACAATGCCTAGAACTTGGCATCTGATTTCTTAGGGGGTGGGATGGGGGACATGGGTGATGGCATAGGACCCAAAGTACTTGAACTTTAAAACCAGTCAGATCTGAGCTCCACTTCCAATTCAGCCACATCCAGCTGTGTGACTGAAAACCAGCAATTTTGGTGATGAGAATACCTGGCAACGGTGTCCCCCGGAGGATGTGACCACTGGAGGGGGGCCTGGAGTGGGAGCTGGAAGATCAGGGAGGCTCTGGTCTCTGTCACTCTCTCTGGGGGCTGCAGCCAATGGGACCCACATTTCCTGCCGTTGGCCTTGTCTGACCCTCTAGCCAAGTGAGCTCCAGCAAGTCCCACCCTCCCTCTGAGTCTCAGGCTCGCAGTTGTGAAATGGAGTTGATAATACCCACCTGCTGGGGCTCTGGTGCTGAAGGTGGTTAACAAACTCTGCTGCCTCATTCATCCCTGGGTTGGTCGTCACGTTCTCATGGAGAATGGCACTTGGCTCACTTTGGTTCAATACACCATCCTTCGGATTCTTCTTCCCTCCTCCTGTCCATTCCCTGCTCGCTTACCTTCCTGTGTCTCAGTTTGGCTTTGACTTATTATACTTTTAGACTCAGAAGAATTGTTAGAGAACTGGCTCAAGTTCCCTGTTTTCTACATGGAGAAACTGAGGCCCAGAGAAATGGTGCCATGGGCTCAAGGTCATCCAACCAACCGTAGTTCAGTGCCCAGCTCTGATCAAGAGCTCCAGCCTGGGAACAATGGACGTCCTTGCTCTTTGCTGCGCCCACAGTATGCTCCAGGGAGATGTTCTGACTGAAGTTCTCAACAAAGCAAAGCCCAACAGGCCTGAAACGCTGCCTTTGAAATGCTGGAGGCTAATCTGCCCTGGGGCCCTATTTTCTTTTAAGATCCCACCAAAAGCCCCGTTTTTTGATCCAAAGTGGCTGTCAGTTTCACTCCAAAGTGAGCATACTTGATCTGTTGCCCATGCGAACATAGCATGCTCTTGATGTGATTACACCCAGCTTAAAAATCCCATTCAAGAAGTTTATGACAAAAGAAGGGATTGGATGTGAGAGAATTCAAGTTACTTCCCAACTTTCAATTTTATTTTTAAACCGAGAAAGAGCAAATCCTTTTTAAAGGTTACCTTCCCCTGAAAAACGCTCCACATAGGTGCCATGCGGGCATGTGCTGTATGTGTGAAATGTGCGAGTGTTTTATCACTTGTCTACTTTCTCCAATGACGCCAGGGCTTGGCCAGGGTTCCCTGCTGTCCTGCATCTCCAGCAATATATCTTCGCAGCCTGAAGGTTTTTATTTCCCAATTCCCTCGGAGAGCCCGGACAGAGCTGCTGGACTCAGAGAGATGTGGCCAGGCAGCTGCAAGATTTGATTTAGAATTTATCAGCGTTTTCCACTTGCTGATTGAAATAGTTACCATCTCCTGAGAGCCTACTATGTGCCACACACTGTGCGTATATTAGGCATCGTTGACTTGGTTCTGACTCCTGGCAACCCTGGGAACAAATGAGTGACATCCACAATTTTCTGTCCTCAACAGCCCTGCTCAGCTCCTGTAGACTCATGCCTTCGGCTTCCTTTGCAGAATCCAGCTCATATTTGGGCTTCCTCTTGTCCCGTTGCCTTCTTTTTTCCCCAGCATTACTGTCTTTTCCCAGCAACACTGCCGCCTCATGATGTGGCCAATGCCCACACATTGTGCTGAGTGTTGTTTGTTTAGTTATTATGTGTTATTTATAGTGCTTACAGAAACCCTGGAAAATACATGTTTATTTCATCTTTTACCCTGATCACAATGACCATCCATCTGGATTATTTAAGGAGATGCCCAACCTTCACCCTGACTCCACTTTTGTCCCCTATGGTTTCTTCTGACTGTGAGAGTAGGGGTTGGGAGAGGCAGTGGAGAGCAATGGGAGAAAATTGGGACAACTATAATAGAACAACAATTATTTAAAAGCCTGAGAATTCCATTTTCTTTAGTCAGACTTTCACCCTAGCTCCTCCTGCTTCCATCTGCAGAACATTGATAATGATGTTGGTAATTATGGCCAAGACTCAGAAAAGCAAACAAGTTAGGTTCAATTAAATGTCAGTTTTACATATGTTCAAAAAAAGAAGAGTCTTTAAAAGTGCCAGTGCAAAGACTGGCCAGGGCTCATATCCTCCATGGCTCCCGTCTTCTGCAGATTAAAGCATGAGTCTTCCTTCCACTGGTCCCCAAAATCCCTGTGACTTCTCTTATCTCCCTGTCCCATTCCCCCCTCCCCAGGGTGCACTCCCACCTCCATCCTCTGAACTTGTGGTTCGCATAGCCTGGGCTACTCTCTCCTAGCCCACACCCAGCTCACATGTCTTATGAGCCAGTTGACCCCTACTGATTAAAGTTTTGAGGGCTTGGTTAGTATTAAGGACAATGTTTCTGAAACTTTTCCTGCAAACTCCCTATAGAGCAGGGGTAGCAAATGCTCTCTGGGAGCCTGAGGACATGGACAGAAATGAGCCACCATGAAACAGAATCTTATGAGGATTGCTCATGTATCTTTTAAAAAGTCATGTTATTTTTTTCTCTATTCCATTATATATTTATATTTTCTTTTTTTTAAATTTTATTGTTGTTGTATTATATCCATCCCCTTTTTGCTCCCCTCTGTCCCCCTATATTTTCTTGAATTAAAAAAAAAAAACAAAAACAAGAACAAAAACCTCCCACCAACTTTTTGACTAATACCAATGTTCTAGGAAGGCTGGTTTACGGTTGAAAGAGGTGGTATGCCTGGGTCTCCACCAACTGAAGAAGCAAAGTTCCTTATTTTGGGGGGGGGGTGAGGTAGAGTGAGGTCTTGGGGTAGATAGAATAGGTTGAAGCTAGAGCTGCATAGAGACTGTTGAGGGATGAAGAGCATTCCGGTTCAGATCGCTGGCTTTGGTGCTCATATCCATGCTAACCAGACAAGTATCTTTTATCATCACTTTTTTTGAAATGGTGCTAATGTTGGGGATTATTTCATGGAGCTGCTTAGAATCTATTCCATAGGCTTCAAAGAGTCAATGGAATAATGAGTGCAGAGAGGCCAACATGCGATGATCAATTAATGGCATCACCGTTGCTATTGTTAGTTCTCAGCACAGCAGGGCTGTGGCCTTCAGCCCAGGGATGTGATTGCAATGTTTGGGGTTGATTTCCCCAGCGTTTGTGGAGGAAATGGACATGGATATTGGCTGGGGGCTGAGGGCTGATCTTGGTTCTGGTTTTAGCTTTAACGTTAACTTGCAGATGGATCTGGGACAAATCTAGTATCACCTGCATTTTACCTCAAACCAGGCATCCTAAAACCATAGAATGTAGAGGTGCTGTGGCTCACAGAGGGGATCAATATTTTCCCCAGGGGGACATAAAGCTGATTTAAGATGTAGGCCTTTTAGTCCAGTGACCATTTTAGCAAATTATGTCACTGCTTAACTCAATACTCCTGGCATTTTTTCACTGTAAAATGAAGAGAAAGAGTAAGAGGCCTTTGAGATTTCTTTCCACTATTGTACGTGTAATTTACAGTTCCTTGAGTCATAAAGGACACACAGAAGCTGGGGTCAGAACCTCCCACAGCATGGCTGCTATCCACGGTTCTGAATGACAGTGAGGGTCAGTCCCTACCAACAGGCCCGGAAGGTCAAGGAGAGGAAGGCACAAGTAAGAGTGTCACTCCACCCACCTTAGAATCATTCCTACTATCTCCTCACTTCCCCGTGTGTCATGCTCCTAGCGCCCTTTCCACCAAGCCTTGGAAACCATATATGACAAGGGCCTTTGAAAGACAGGACAACAGTGGTGAATAGCAGGATAGCTTTGTTTTCTCTCTGATGAGGCACTTAGGCTGTGTCTGTCCTGGGCTTGAGTGGTTCAGCAAAAAGGGTACTAGAGCCAAGCTCTCTTCAATAGCTTTTATCTCTCCATGTGATTCAGGAGATGGGGATTCTGGAAACAGTAAAGGGAGCATTCACATATTGTGCTTGGCCTATTACCCAAGACCTTAGATGGGCTGGCTTAGGTGGAAGGCCAGGACTGTGGAAGAGATGGGTCAGGAAGGACAGGAAAACCCTGGCTCAGACTCACAAGTGTCATTGGTTGGCCTGAGGAACAAACAGATCAGCAGCAGGGAGGATAGATTGGAGGAGGCTGTGCCTGATGATATCAGTTTCTCTTCCAATTCAATTTTACACACAGTCACTGAGCCCTCGTTGTGTTAACCAGCTGACACATGCGGTTTCATTTAATTCATTTCAGTGACCCAATAAAGAATGCTACATTATCACCATTTACACCGAAGTAAATGCAGCCTCCGGATGGTGGAGGGACTCCCCAAGCTCTCTCATTTGGGGTGTGGCAGAAGTGCAGTTTGACATCACCCCTGTCAGCCTGTGAAATCCTCACTTATTCCACAGCAAATACTTTCACCCTAACTCTCTGAACGCAAAGGGACAGGGCTGGATTCATTTAGGCAAGTGAGCAGGCTGGGTGCAGGACGGGAGCTGAGTCTTCCTGCTGTCTGACGCCACATTTGGGCAGACTCCGCGTTGAATCAGGATGTCCTGGAAGCCCATTCCTGGAAGAAATGCGTACTAGCTGGCATCTTATGGCTGGCATCAGCGCTACGTGCCCATGGAGAGAGTAATTTGGGAATATCCACTGGTCAGTTCATCAAAGGAAATTGGCAGTTGGGTCATCCTTGGTTCTTAGGCCAGGAGTCATGAGCACTGGCTCTGCTACCAGATGTGCCTGGAACGGTGGGCACTTCTTTCTTGAGATCATGTGATTCCTTGAATAAGAGCCGTTTTTTGAATATCTGCTTCGCTCATTCAACAAATACCTATAGAATGCCGACTCAGACCTAGGCTCCGTGACCCCCACAAAACTGACAATGACAGGTATGGGTCAACCAGACTCCGGGCTCTGTCCATGGTGGTCGCTGTCTCCGTCTCCCCAGCCAGGCTCCGACCCCTCCCGCTGCTCCGTTTCAGACACTGCTTTCCCCACTCGTCGCTGCTGGCCTTTGGTCCTCAGTGTTCATGAAGCTCTGGCTGATGAATTAGGGGAGAGAAACAAACAGGCACATGGGAAACACATTGCAGGGCCAAGTGGGGATCTCCTTCCTATTCCTCCCTCTAAGAAATGACCATTTTAACTCAAATTAATTCAAGTCCAGTTCATACCTGAAGAAGAGAAAAAGAGCTGGTTAGACTCAATTTCTTGGTCGGTCTTTCAAGCCTGGTATTAATCTACTCATCAGCTTAGTTCATCAGGAGAAAACACGCTTTTTCAGAAGTTTCCTAACTGAAAATAAATGCCTCATTAAGTTAAACATATTAACCTGAGAACAGTATTGATGTCAGGCAGACTAATGAATGTCATTATAGGGAATGCACAATAGTCCTCAGAGGGACTCTGCAAACGTACTCAGCTATTGTACAAGGCACAGAATCTCAGAGGGACAGAGGGAGGAAGAAAGGGGCAGGGGTAGAGCTGTGGTCATCCCTGGGAGTGATGAATTTTGTCATCTTTTTTCTTTTGTAAAGATTCCATTTATTATTTTTAGAGAGAGGGGAAGGGAGAGAGGCAGAGAGGGAGAGAGACATCAATGTATGGTTGCCTTTCACCTGCCTCCAGCTACGGACCTGGCTGGAGACCTGGCTGGCAACCTGGTTATGTGCCCTGGCTGGGAATTGAACCAGCAACCCTTGGGTTTGCAGGCCGGTACCTTATCTACTGTGTCACCAGCCAGGGCTTAATCCCATCATCTTTGGGGAGGGTACATGGCCAAGGGAAGCCCTGTGTGTGACATGACTCATTTTTGGGTTCAAGGGGCAGATGCTGGCTTAGCATCTAGAGAGGAGGAAGGACAGGAGGGTCAGAATCTGGATGTCAGGACACAGGTTCTAGTCTCAGGTCATTATATCTCAGGAAATGAGGTCCAGTTCCAGCTTGTCTTCACTAAGCTGAGCATGGTGCTGGGCACTTTTATATGCAACCCTCACAGATCCCAGGGACATAGGCCTTTGGGCCCAGGATTATGGATGGGGAAACTGAGGCTTGGAGGAGAGAACTGGTCAGCAGAGTATAGACAGGAGAGCTAAGTTTGAGACCCACGCTGGCTGACCCTGGTAAAGTTTCCTCTCCCAGCTCTACCCTGCTTCTCTCCCCTGGTGGCCTCCATCCTCTAGGATCTTGTATGACCTTAATCATAGCTGCTCTCAGAAGAACTCTCTCCATGACCAAATTCAGCATCAAAGAGCTTAGGAGCCAGGGAGACCTTGATATAAATGTGTCCCAGGAACACACCTGCTGTGAGGCCTGAGCCTGAGCCTGAGCCTGAACCACATTATTGCTCTGAGTCTCAGTTTCTTTACCACCAGAATGGGGATGGGTCCTGCCAGCCCACAGGCTTGCTGTGATAAGCAAATGAACTAACAAATGTAAAGTTCCTGATGTGTGGCAGGTACTCCAACCATGCACTGGGTTCCGGGTCCATCCTGCTGGATTTGGTTCTTGGGAAGAGGTTGAACTAAGTGCAGGGGAATGTGAAGAGCAGACTGCCCTCCTGATGTTCAGTCCAGCAATTAGAGGCAGCCTCAAGCCCCACAACTGACAGGCCTTTCTGGAGGACCCAAGCTGCTCCAGGTACCGTATGAAATATGGAAATGACCTTGCAGGGTCTGCCAAACCAGGGACTTTATGTCTAAGTGAGGGAGATGGCCCAAGGGCATTGGGGGGAGTCTGAGGATGGGGCAGAGAAGACTGGGAAGCATGTGAGACAGAGGCAGAGTCACCAGGACTGGCACAGGGAGGATCTGGGCACGGCATGGAGCAGGTGCCTTTTGCATATGTCTGCTGAGAAAGCCAGTCTTCTCCTGGGGACAGAGGCAGGGGGACCCCATGTCCAGGTCCAGGACAGCTAGAGCTCTGGTCCAAGATTGAGGTAAGCAGAAGAAACATGGAAATTCATTCATTTATAGATGGGTTCTGTCACTTCATTTGATTTTCCTATTTTCTATGGGTTTGGTTTTGTTTTGTTGTGGCAGGCTCTTTTCTGTCTTATTCATTGTCTACGCTTCTGTGCCTGCCACATACAGTAGGCGCACTTGAAACATTTGTTAAGTGGTTGACTAAAGGATACATTGAAGGAGGAAAATGAGTTTTACTAACTCATTTATAGTTTCTTCAAGCAGGATTTCAGGAATGAAGAGGGTGCGGAAGAGATAATTGAGAAGAGTCAAGGTATTAGATGAAATATTGCAAGACATATATTGAGTCCAACAGGTAGGCTGTGAGAGAGATGTGGTGCATTAGTCAGCTAATATTGCATAACAAACCACCCTAAGGTTTATTAGCCTAAAATAATAGGCATTTATTTAGCTCAGAGTGTGTAGGTAGGCTGGGTACTTCTGCTGACTGGGGTTGATTTGATCTCGCTGGGTAACCCATGCAGCTGCAGTCAGCTTGTGGGTGGTCTGAAGGCTCCTTGGTTTAGCAGGGCCTCGGCTGGGATGGCTCATTGCTGTTTCATGTGGCTTTCTCTGACAACACGAGACTTGTCTCATGGTGAAGATAAAAGTACAAAAGGAGTAAAGGAACTTGAAGGTGTTTGAGACATGGGCTGGTATTGACCATGTACATGTTCTTTTCCTTCCTTCCTTCCTTCCTTCCTTCAAGTTAATCCATCTTTTAGTCTTCTTTTGGCAAACAGGTAAAATAAACAAAACCATATTGCTCACCCAGTTACACACACTCCTTTTTGCTTAATACAAGTCATAAACATTTTTATGTGGATAAAATTCCTGACTTAACACATAGTCCAGTACTCTTGACATACTTCCTGAGTTGTGACAAAAAAAGCTTATGAAATGTTAATTAGACTATCTTCATATAGCAAACTGAACTAGTATATCTGTTTAAAATGAACATCTGACATTAAAAAAATATCTTTCTTTTTTAAAGGTTTTATTTATTATTTTTAGAGAGAGGGGAGGGGAGAGAGGCAGAGAGGGAGAGAGACATCCATGTATGGTTGCCTTTCACCTGCCTCCAGCTATGGATCTGGCTGGAGACCTGGCTTGCAACCTGGTTATGTGCCCTGGCTGGGGAATCGAACCTGCCACCTTTGGGTTCGCAGGCCGGCACCTTATCCACTGTGCTACCAGCCAGGGCTGTCATTTTTTAAAAGACTGCAATTTTAAGTTACAGCTAAAATCATTTTATCTAAAGCTAACTATACAAATATTGTTCATAACTATATTGACCATTTTAAATTGAAATAATAAAAATAAAAATGTAAACCTGTAATCAAGAGGGTATCTCTTTTTAGAAAAAATTGCGGCTAATGAGGTGTTTTCCAATACTTTAAATATGGAGTTTATAATAACCAGGTTTTATGATACCTTGTTTTATTACTTCTTAATGCTTTATTACTTCTTTATTTTGAAGTAATAAAGCCAAGGTGTTTGGTTTTTAATAATTTCATTATTTTATAAATTTCAGACCCCCAAGAAAACTCAGATCATGGATTACAAAACAGACAAGAGAAAAGCAGTTAGTCACCTACAGGGCCACTCCCATAAGACTGTGAGCTGATTTCTCAAAGTAAACGTTGCAGGCCAGAAGGGACTGGCAAGAAACATTCAAAGTGATGAAAAGCAGGGACCTACAACCAGGATCACTCTGGCCAGCAAAACTATCATTCATAATCTAAGGACAGATACAGAGCTTCCCAGACAAGAAATAGCAAAGAAGTTCATTACCACCAAACCAGTATTATATGAAATGTTAAAGAGTCTTCTCCAAGAAGATAAAAACTTTGAATAAAATGGCAATACATACATATCTATTAATAATAATTGAATGTAAAAAGAAAAATAAACAAACAAGCAGAACAGAAACAGAATCATGGGGATAGAGAATATTTTGTTGGTTGCCTGATGAGAAGGGCATGGGAGGCTGGGCAAAAATGGTGACGGGATTAAGAAGTACAAATTGGTTGTTACAGAATGGCCATGGGGATGTAAAGTACAGCATAGGAAATATAGTCACAGTCTAATAACTATGTGGTGATGTCAGATGGTTGCAAGATTTACTGGGTGATTCCTTACTAAGTTATGTAATGTTACAGGAGGGTGTACACCTATAACAAATATAATCATGCCTGTCATCTGCCATTGAAAATAAAAAATGATTTAAAAAGATTTTAGAAATGGGATGATGGCATTAATTCCATTCTGAAGTTTAAGAATCAGCAAGTAGGACAAATGAGTTAGATATTAATCTACGGAGTCTAAATTACACACAAGTAAAAAGCTAACCTGTAATTCTTAGGGGGTTTAAATCTGCTAGGGGACTCCTATTTACCTTTGAATTTGTCTCATTTCATAAAGCTTAACTACTGATTCTCATCTGGAAAAAAAACATTTTAAAATTCTTAATCATTAAAACAAGCTTCTTAACTTCACTTGGATGGGGTTATAAGAAAGCTGCACAGCACATTAATCCATCAACACCAAGGTTACTGCAATCAGGTTTATTTACTTAAACTTTGGTTTGCACATCCTTCTTCTCCTTGCGATGCTGTCTCACTGGCTGCTTCTCTTCCTAGGCTCTTTGGCTGAGACAGCCTCCATGACCAGCAGGTAGCCCAGCACTCACAATTCTTTCATTTATTTATTTAGCTTATTTCATTTTTATTTTTAAAAAGATTTTATTTATTATTTTTAGAGAGAGGGGAAGGGAGAGAGGCAGAGAGGGAGAGAGACATCAATGTATGGTTGCCTTTCACCTGCCTCCAGCTACAGACCTGGCAGGAGAGCTGGCTTGCAACCTGGTTATGTGCCTTGGCTGGGAATCGAACCAGCGACCTTTGGGTTCACAGACCAGCGTGTTATACACTGTGCCACCAGCCAGGGCTATTCTTTTTTAAGTGGAATTTGTTGGGGTGACATTGGTTAATAAAATTATAGAAGTTTCAGGTGTACAATTCTATATATTAACCATATATTCTTATGTGCTATATTCTATTTTTGATCCTCACCTGAGGACATTTTCCGACATTGCTGAGAGAGATGAGAGAGAGAGAGAGAGAGAGATGTGAGAGAATCATTGATTGGTTGCCTTTGTATGCACCCAGACTGGAGATCCATGCTGGGACTGGGGATTGCATGTATCCAAAGGTAGAGATGAACCTTCAACCTAGGTACATGCCCTGAACTGGCACCTGAACCTACAATCTAAGTGTGTGTCCTGACCAGGACTTGAACCTGCAACATTTCAGTTCTAGGGATGACACTCTTAAGCACTGAGCCACACTGGTCAGGGCTTATTTACCTTCTGTATTCTTGATGTTTTGCCATTGGGACCTTGCTCCTGGGGAGACTTGCTTCTCCTCGGGCTACCTAGTTATCACGACTCCCTTCTGTAAAAACCACCAACCCAGGGCCCATACCCTCACACCTCTGTCTCTGTCACATGCCAAGTCAATATTCCACCTGCCCTAAATGACCCCAGAGCAAGTTACCAGACATCCAGGGACCACCTTAACAGCCAGAGCCTACTGAAATTATTCAAACTCTCCAATCCTAAGGTTACTCAGAAGACCTGTCTTACGTTGCCTTTTCCTTCCTGCACAGATGTTAATACAAGTTTTCGACACATTCTTCCCTCTTCTTCGCCTGTCTCCTGACCCACCCTGGTACTTCCCCAGGTGTCTCTGTGTGGTGTGCTGTGCCTCTTGTTTCTAGAGATCTGTGAGTACAAACTTCTTTTCTTTCTTAATAACAGTCATCAATTATGTCTGTGGGTCTTACCATATCTGGTTTAAAAAAACCCTGGGTACATTTTAAAACAGTTGAGGATTAGCACATCACTTCTACCCCATTCTATGGGCCAAAGCAGGCTGCAGGGTCAGTCTAGATGTAAGAGTTGGAGAGGAAGACCTGCCCTCCCCATGGGTGGAGAAGCAAAGTCACATTTCAAAGGGCAGGACACAGCAAGGGAAGTATTGTGGCGATTTCCAGTCAGTTTTTCACCTAGGTTTTAATACTTTATTATTCATTATTTATGTTCCTTATAAAAACTCTCAGCCCTGGCTGGTAGCACAGTGGGTAAGGCGCTGGCCTGCGAACCCAAAGGTCTCAGGTTCGATTCCCCAGCCAGGGCACATAACCAGGTTGCAAACCAGGTTTCCAGTCAGATCTGTGGGTGAAAGGCAACCATACGTTGATGTCTCTCTCCCTCTCTGCCTCTCTCCCTTCCCCTCTTTCTAGCAATAATGAAATAAAATCTTAAAAAAAAAAAAAAAAAACTCTCAGTAAACAAGGAATGGAAGAGAACTGTTAACTGATAAAGAAAAATCAACAGATGTGAAAAACCAACCTATGAAAAAACAACAGAACATAAGATCTAATGGTGGATAATATTCCAGCCCTAAGATCAGGAAAAGATCAGGAACCAGAGAACATCTGCTCTGTTCACCATTGTACTTAAAGGCTTAGCCAGTACCATAAGGCATAAAAAGAAATTCAGTGCATTGCTATTGGAAAAAAAAAAAAAAATTAAAACTTTAGTTGTAGACAACAGGTTGATTACCCACAAAGGAAACACAAAAGAATCTATAAGTTATTAGAACTAATAAGTGAGTGCAGCAAGATTGCAGGCTAAAGATCAATATAAAAATCAATTGTATTTATATTTACTAGAAATGAACAATTAGAGACTGAAATGAAAATACTCTTTACAACAGCATCAAAAATTTTAAATATTTAGGGATAACTCTGACAAAAGATGTACAAGATCTGTACACTGAACTAAAAAAAAGTTGCTGAGAGAAATTTAAAAAGTTCCAAATAAATGGAGAGATACATGTTGTTCATAGGTCACAAGACCTAAAAAATATTGAGAAGTATCAGTTCTCCCCAAAATGATTTCTAGGTCAACTCATTCCAATAAAAAGCTTACTGGTCTTTTTGTTTTGGTGGAAGTTTATAAACTCATTTTAAAATTTATATGAAAATGCGGAAGACCTAGAATGATCAAAACAACTGTGAAAAAAATACATTTAGAGGATTAACACTAACTAATTTCAAGACTTATAAAGCTAAAGTATTTGGGTGGGTGGGCAGGGGGACAGAGGGGAGCAAAAAGGGGATGGATGTAATACAACAACAATAAAATTTAAAAAAAAAAAGCTAAAGTAATCAAAACAGTGTACTATTGGCAAATAGTCAGAAAAATCAACAGAACAGAACAGGGTGTCCAGAAAAAGACCCGTAGATACATAGATAACTGATTTTAGACAACAGTGAAGAGAAAATTTAGCAGAGAAATAGTTTTCAACAAATGGTGCTGGCACAATTCGGTGCCTATATGCAAAAACGTGAGCTTCAGTTAATACCATACACCACACAAAGACAACTCAAAATGGGTTATGTATCTAAACATAAATTCTAAAACTACACAGCTTGTAGAATAAAAGAGGAAAGAAGTCTTTGTGATCTTGAGTTAGATATGGTACCAAAACTAAGACCCATAAATGGAAACATTGATAAATTGGAGTTAATAGAAACTAAAAACCTCTGTTCTTTGAAAGATATTAAAATAATTAAAATACAAACCATAGACAGGTAGAAAATATTGTCAAAGCATCTAGCTGATGAAAGATTAATATCTAAAGGATGTAAATAATTCTCAAGACAAACAATAAAAAATAGACAAAGGATTTGAACACTCCATCAAAGGAGATAGAGGAATGACTCATGCACAGGCATGTGGAAAGATGCTAAACATCTTTACTAAGATGTTACTAACATCGTTAGTAATTGGGAAGGCACAGAGTAGAACCACAATGACCGGGTGTGTTAGAAAGGCTGAAGTTAAAAAGAGGCCTCATGCCAAGTTTTGTCCGGGATTTGGAAGGACTGGAACTCTCACACACTGCTGGGGGGAATATAAAGTGGAGTAATTTGGAAGTTTGACAGTTTCTTACAAAGTTAAACACTTACCATATGATCTGGCCCTTCCATTCCTACTTATTTACCCAACAAGGGCGTGAATGTTCATAGAAACTTTAACTATAATTACCTCAAACCAGTAACAGCCCAAATGTCCATCCGCAGGTCAACAGATGCACAAATCTGGCATATTCATAAATGACATAAATGACATACGCACACGTGTGTGTAAGGATGATGGTTTCACACTAAGAGGGGCTTCTGGAGTCACAGCAATAACATAACTACATGGATGCAACAACACGGATGAATCTCAGAATAATGATGCTGACACCAGATATGAAAGATCACATTGTTGTGTGATCCACTTACATAAAATTCTGGAAAATGCACACCAGTCAACAGGGACAGGAAGCAGGGCTGTGTGGGGGTGGGGGAGGCAGGGCAGGGCAGAAGAGAGGGAGAAAGGAGTGTGTGAGACGTCTCAGGGCGATGAATACACTCGTTATCCTGATTGCAGCGAGAGCTTCAAGGATGTATACTTACGTCAAACTTACCCAAATGTACATTTGAAATCCATGCAGTCTAATTGATGGGAATAAAGTGACTTGAAATATTCTTTATTATTCAGATCTCCAGCTGCAGTGCAGGGGATTTCTGACAGGAATCAGGTGAACAGGCTGGTGAATGACGGAGAATTCGCTCGGCCCTCCGTGGCCAACCCCATGTCTCTGCAGATGTCTCCTGGCTCAGGAGGAGTCAGCAGAAAAGGTCAGACACTTGGTCCAGGGCCCTTCTGTACTGTTCGTTCCTGGGGAGTTGCACCAAGATTTAACAGATAGCGGGAAAGGGAGGCCGGGGCTGTGTGCAGAGGAACGCCGAAGGAGTGGGACCTGAGAGCCTGGAGCCCGGACATCTCTCAGGGGGAGAGAGAGTTATCTTCTAGTACAAACCATGTGCAAGAAGAAGTAGGCGTGACCCGAAGGAAGACTTTCCAATATTCAAAGCTGTTCAGAGAGGGAGTGGGCCACTGTAAGAGATGGTGAGCTCCCTTCCCTTGGGGCTGTGCAATCGGAAGGCGAGGAGAGGTATAATATCAAATGCTCAGGCTTTGGCATCAGACAGACCTGGGTTTGAATTGCAACTTGGGTGTTTTAGGGCAAAGTGTTTCCCTCTGAGCCTCAGTTTTTGGATCTGTAAAGTGGGGTCATAATACCATCGAAACTACTGAACTGTTATGAGACTTAACTGAAGTACCATATGTAAGGTGCTAATTAGGGTCAGGCACATGCCAGATCCCAGTGGCTGGAAGCTGATGTCATTGTGTTTGGGAATCGGTCATCCAGTGATGTATTGGCTATTCCCCCTACCTCCCACCCCTGCCCACCCTTGTTCATCAGCCTGAGTCTTTGAAACCAACCCCATCATTTCTTTGAGAATTAGTGATCTGCCCTCCTCCTCCATGCCCTCCCCCATGCTCTCCCCTGGTCTGCCTCTCTCTAGACATGGTCTCTGCTGACCCACAATCACCCACCTGGCCTTCCTTTTCCCAGTGAACTGGGGCATGGAGGTGACATCAGGTTTCCTTGCTTCTGCTGCCCTCACGGGTATGCGAGGATGATTGATTCACACTAGAGGGAGTTTCTGGAGCCACAGGTTCACAGATGCAAATGACACTCTTTGGGGAGTAAGACACCTCTCCAGCGAGTGATGGGGGTACCTCCAGTCTACTGCACGGGGATGGCAGGCTGATCTCTTAATCATCCTCCTTGATCTCCAAAATAAACCTTCATTTCAGGCAGAGGAAAAAGAAAAGGCTCATAAAGCCTTGTTCCAGGCAGAGTTATTTCTTGGTCCTAGTCAAAGGCCCCCTCCTTGAGCGATTGGCCACTTAGCACTTGTTAATGGATCTGACTTCCACAGGCTTTAAGTGTTTCCTTGAAATTGATCTTCCAGAGAAAAGTAGGCTTTGGAGACATGGAATAACCATCAGAGAGCCTAAAATGAATTACACTTTCAACAGGAGAAAAACAATGTCCTCGAAGCCCGCCCTACACGGGAAATGAAGGGCTGTCAGGCGGGGAGACAGTAGGGCAGCTGCGGAGAGGGCCTGGTGCCTGCGGTGCAAATTGTCCTGTCACAGTGTCTGTATTTGCATTCCAGAGGGGGACACGCTGTCCTGGACCTTTCCTCTGCTGTGTGATGCGGCATTTCCTGCTGCCATCCCTGCCCTGGCTCGGCCTCCACAGGGAGAGAGGGGTCTGAGTCAGTATCCTGGGGCAGAGGCCGAGGGAGACATTGGTCGTGTCTGGACAGGGAAGGCAGAGAGTGGCCCAGCTCTTCCCTCAACACCCCCCACTCCCGCCTCCTCCCACCTGGACACTATCTGCTGAGGAATCAGCCCTGGAGACACTGGGCACAAAGGGATTCAGGGCCCCAAATCTCTGGGAACAGAGCCATGGAGAGATAATTCCCCAGAAGAGGGAGACTGAGATTAGCACCTCTGTGCACCCCAACACACACACACAAGGGCCCGAGGAGGGGCTCCATTTACTTAGATACTCATCGAAGAGACTCATCCAGCCTGCGCCTGCTCTCTGTCCAGGCTGGAGAGTCAGGTGTGACTGGTCCTGCCCTCACTCCGCGCCCAGTGAGGCCAAGTCAGCTTCTAACTGGCCTACCCACCACCTCTGTCCCTTTACCCTGCTTTGTGTCTCTTAGTGTGTGTTGCCACCTGACTCTAGATACAGGTGTGTCTGTTACTGTCTGTCCCCCCACCCAGGGTCAGCTTCACGAGGATGGGGCTTTTCTGTCCCTTTCAGAGCTGTGTCCCCTGCGCTTAGAACAGCTGCAGACACATAGTGGATGCTCTGGTTTGTAATGGATGCATTGTCTGTGCACTAATGAAGGGAACCAGAGGCACAGAGTGGCAGGTGTCCTCGGTGGGCAGCTTCCTTGGGGTTCGAGGACGAGTGGCCAGGGGACAGGGGTGGGGCAGGTGCAGAGTTTCCTACAGTTACCAGGAGCACCCCGGGGCTCAGTACCAGCAAACTCCACCATCCTATGACTGATGACGGTCCAGCCCCCATCACGAACAATTGCGTCCTCACATCACTGCCGGACCATGAGGATCCGCACGGCTTCCACCCGCCTCAGCCCCAGCCCACCCTGTGGGTAGAGACGGGGCTCGAGTGGAGCTTCTGTGCTGTGTCTCGGCCACTGGCCCTCTGCTCTCTGCTTAGGGTGGGCTTTGTGAACATCAGCCAAGTGAAGGATCGAGTGGGCAGGTGAGACCTGGAACGCAGGGAAGAGGCAGCGATGGAGCGAGGACGTGTGGTGTGAGAGGTCAAGGTGCCAGCCAAGAATGGAGGGGACGGCCACAGAGAGCCAGTGTCTCCGCTCCCAGGGTCTCAGAGCTACCTGGACCTCCCTCGCGCGGCTGTGGAGGCAGCCCAACAGGCAGGTGCACAGGCAAGTCCTAGGCTCTGCTGGACGCTGGTCGGTGGGAGGTGCCAGGAGGCCAAAGTGCGGGTGGCAGCCCCAGCCAGGGTGGGAGAAAGACAGGGACACCTTCCCCATGGAAGGGGTTGGCCAGAGGGGGAACCACAGGGGTCCTGGAGCCTGGGAATCACTTGAGAGAGAGGGTCCCTGTCTCCCCCTGTGTCCGGATAGGCAGGATGACTCATCTTTCGTTCCCTCTGCTCATCGTCTTCCTTCTTGCTGTAGACTGCCTGGCTTCTCTGCCCACTCCCCCCACCAAGGCCGGACCAAAGAACTACACACCCTCCCTGCTGGCCTCTTACCGATTCTGGCTCCATGTTCCAAACGGGGATTTCTGGGAGGGAGGGTCAGATCATCTGTCCAGCCTGGACCAGGGGTCCACCTCAATACTGTTAATAAGCTGAGGGCTGTTGCTGGTGGCGGTGACGGGAATAACTTATTGGAGGTGTGGGCCAAGCAGGAAGGGATGGACCAGGAGAAAGTAATCAACATTTCTAAGTAGATGGAGTTTTTAGTCCTTATTTTTCAGATAAGGTAATTTAAGCTCAGAGAGGTACAGGGAGTGACTAAAGATCACCGAGCTGCAAGCTGAAGGATCATGATCTATACCTTAGGGTCATCTGGACACCAAACTCCTGCCCTCAGTCACTCCTGCTTTCTGTCTCTTCCTCGCACCTGCTCCTTTTACCTGCCACTTCCTGCTGGGCCACGCAGAGCAGGAAATGGGGGAAATGACCTCCCTGAGAGGAGTGCGTGGGGCAGCTCCTGGTGCCCATGAAGACGTCTTTGCTCCTCAAGTACCTGGGTGTTCGCAGGTCCCCGCAGAGCTTCACACCTGATGCCACAGTGGCCCCAGGTCTCCTTCCGGAGCAGACCCGAGGAAGCCAGTGACTGTGAATTTCATGCTCAGTTATTCACATGAGGAAATATTTAATTAACATTTCATGACAATCATTGCATTTCTTTACTTAAGTTTTATTTTTTAGTCTTCAATGACAGTTTGCAGTCATTATTCTGCATTAGTTTAAGATGTACAGCATAGTGGTTAGACAATCATGTAGTTTACAGAGTTGTGCCCCAGGTACTTCAAGTATTCACCTGGTCCCCTACATAAATATTTATTATGGTATTATTCACTGCATTCTCAATGCTGTCAACCATCAGTCTGTTCTCTGTATCTATGAATCTGTTTCTATTCTATTTATTTTTCTTTGGATTTTACATATAAGTGAAGTCATATGGTACTTGTCTTTCTTTGTATGACTTATTTCACTCAACATAATACCCTGCAGGTCCATCCATGCTGTCACAAAAGTAGGATTTCATTCTTTTTATGGCTGAGTAGTATTCCATTGTGTATACCCACACACAGCTCTTTTATACACTTGTCTTTTGATGGGCACTTGGGCTGCTTCCATATCTTGGCTATCATAAATAATGCTGCAATGAGCATGGAGGTGCATATATTCAAATTCATGCTTTGGGTTTATTTGGATATATTACCAGAAGAAGAATTACTGTGTGATAGGGCAGTTCCATTTTTAATTTTTTGAGGAACTGTCACACTGTTTTCCATACTGCTTGCACTAATCTGTATTTCTACCAACAGTGCACCAGGGCTCCCTTTTCCTCACATTCTCACCAGCACTTATTTGTTGATTTATTGATGATAGGCATTCTGACAGGTATGAGGTGATATCTCATTGTGCTTTTGATTTGCATTTCTCTGATGATTAGTGATGTTGAGCAACTCTTTATATATCTGTTGGCCATCTGTATATCTTCTTTGGAGACATTTCTATTCAGGTCTTCTGCCCAATTTTTGATTGGATTGATTGTTTTTCTGGTGTTAAGTTCTGTATAAACTTTGGATATTAACTTCTTATTGGGTGTGCCACTGATGAATATTTTCTTCCGTTTAATAGGCCATCTTTTTGTTTTGTTGATAGTTTCCATTGCTTTGCAAAAACTTTTTAGTTTGATGTAGTCCCATTTGTTTGTTTGTTTTTTTTTTGCTTTTGCTTTTCTTGCCTGAGAAGATCGGATTGTAATTTACTGGAATTTACTCAGCTAATGGCCTTGCAGTTTCGCCGGAGTCCGGCAGTCCCACTGCGGAGCTCTTCCTCCAAAGCCTTTCAGCCTCCACAAATCAGTTTTGATAACAAGCCCTCTTGTGGTGGCTGCAGGGTCCGGTGTGGGCCAGGCCTCCCGCAGACACAGCGGAGCGGTGACTGTCGGCCACATCAGGCCCTCTCCGGTCAGCGCTGGGCATCTGCCAGCCACGCGGCCCCAGCCTCCGGTGCCAGGAGATGATCATTGATGTTTACTTGGCATCGGTTACAGGCAAACAGTGGCCAGGAAGGATTTAGAAAGGGGATTGCGGAGCATGTTGTACTCGGAGGTTACTGAAAACCACATCCTTGCAGATAGCACAGTGGGAGGGCAGGGCTATATGTGGATCCCCTTTCGGCATTCAGCAAGGGGCGACCTTGGGGCAACAACTTAACCGCTCAGATCCTCAGTTTCCCCACGTGAAGGTAGAGCTAATGGACCCTCTTTCATAGGCAGTTGTGAGAGTCACTGGGGAGGGGCTATGAGAAGCCGCCAGCCCGGCGCCTGCAATGCAGTAGGTGCTCAGATTAAGTGGCCGCTGACTTGGGTGCACAGGTGACTTCTTATCTGGGTGGGGCGGTGATGAGGAGCCCTGGCTTTCAGCCCCCACCTACGCTGTTGTTGGTCATCTGAGGATGTCCTGGCACCACTTGGCAGAGGGAGGGTCGGTCTGCATTGAGGCAGACTCGACATGGATACTCAGGGAGGTGGGCAATAGGCTCTCCGGTCCAAACAGATAAGAAGACTGGGGGCAGCCCAGCCATAGCTGACAGGAAACCAGGCTCAGCATTCAGAGAGGCTGGGGTGGGTGACGGGTGGCCAGAAAGGCCAGTCAGGCCTTCCAGCCACAAAACAGGACACAGATGCGTCCTGCAGGCAGAGTTCCACCCACCGTGGGGGCTGAGAGCAGGAGGTAAGGGGAGATCCTGACTTGGGGCGAAGCAGGGCGTCCCTAAGATCGGATTAAGAGATCTGCTCTCAACCTGGCTGTGCTCAGGCCTGGGGAATTGGAGTGCAGCAGATGCAGCTGTGTGCACCCCATCGCCTCTGCATCCCCCGTTGCAGGACCTGCTGATGGAAGGAGGGCTGAGCGCATCCGGTGCATAACGGGCGCTCAGTGTGGCGTAGACTCTGAGAGAAAGCAAGGATTCTACAGGAGGGAATGCTTAGGGCTGACTCTATCATAGAGAATCAGAAAGAAGAAAGCTGTGGGGGGAACCTGGGGAAGGAACAGGTCTAATCCCGGGAGGATATCATGGCAGAGTAAAGGGAACAACTGGGTTCAGAATTGGGAGCACTCTGGGCCCAGTTCAGCCTCTAGACCGCTGTGTGGCTGGGGGGCAAGTCACTTGGCCTCTCTGGGCTTAGTCTGCACATCTGCACAACAAGGCCATTTCTAAAACATACCCCCTTGAGCCTTGACTCTGGAGGGTTTTGTATAATTGCCTTCCCTACCCCCACCTTAAATCTGCCCAGTGACTTCCTAGCTCAAGCCCACCTTTACCCAGAAGCAGGCAAGTCAACACCAGGAACCCACAGTGCTGAGTCTGCAGGTCTCACGGTCACTGCACGACGCCAAGTCTGGCGGTGACAGGGCTGCTCGGTTTGTTCAAGTCCGGGAATAGTGTGCCCTTGCCCTTGGAGACGCCATTGTGGGTGGTTTCTGCAGCTTCCTCTGTGGGAGAGAAGAAGGAGAGGAAGGGCGGCAGGAGGTGCACCTGCCCCACCCCCTGGAGGAAGGAGCTGAGACAGCCGTTTTGTGTTGGTCTCAGCTCCGAGACATGGGTGTTTGGAAAGGAGGCAGCCCTTAGGCTCCTTCATTTCCTGTGACAGGAACCGCGGTGGAACCTGGTTTGAGCTCAGAGGGGATTCACTGCTTTTATACCCCTGAAAAGCTCATGGAGGGGCCTTTATTAGACATGGCAGGGGCTCAAATGAGTCCCCAGGACCGTCTTCATCTTTTACTTCCTCTCCCCCAAGCAAGACCAGCTCAGGTCCCCTTCTTGGTGGCCGCCTGGTTTTCCATCCAGGCTGGAATCCAGCAGAGAAGGGAAAACTCCCCCCAAAGATTCTGGGCTCACTTGCATTGGCCCCTATTCTGAACCCATCTGGAAGGCCAGTCAGGGACCGTTCCAGAATCTCAGGGTGAGGTTCACCCAGCCTACACCTGAGACAGGCTGAGAGTAAGGGAGGGAAAACATTTGGGCACAAATTTAGTTGTAAAGGGTGCCAGGGTACTGGGTGGTAATAACCCAGAGATAATCCTCCACTGGGCTTGGGGTGGAGAACAAGGAAAGCAAAGTAGGAAGTGAAATCAAGGGAAATAAGGGGAGAAAGTCCTAATATCCACAGAGCATGGCTGATGTAACTCCATCTCCCCATAATTTAATGAGAGTATAACTACCATTACCCTCAATCTAGAATCCTATATTTCAGTGGTAGAAGGAGCTTCAAAAAGCACCTGGTCTCTCATATCCCCATGTTTCTAGATAAGGCAACAGAGACCCAGAGAGGTTAAGCGACTGTCTCAAGATTACACAGGTTGTTAGTAGACGACCTACTTGGGCAGTCCCTGTTGGTCCAGCCAGTTGCTGCCCTTCGGGACTTCTGCCACAATGTCCCATAGTAACCTCTGCTACTGTCTCATTGGTGGGAACCATGTCTCGACTGCCGCAGAGGGGCAGTAATGTGATGCTTTTAAGAAGGGGGAATTGCAGGGGTTGTGTTTGTAAGAAAGAAGAGACAGAGAATGATCAGTAGACCCCTGGCAGTCTTTGCCCCAACACTTACATTCTCATTTTCACATTTGTTCCCCTCTTTGGAGCCGCACAATAGATGTGCCGTGATCAGGCCGCGAGAGGCTGACCCACTTGCTTGAGACCCCACAAGAGTTGTTTATGGAGCCAGGCTGGAGCCCTGGCTCCCTGACCCAAGGCACCCAACAGCTTCCCAGAACTGTCCTCTGTCTCCCTGTGTCTTCTCTCTCTTCTCTGTCCTAGTTCTCTGACTCTTCAGTCGCCAGACCAGCCCAGACAAGGAGGCAGTGGTTTATGGCTTCGGCTTCAGACCCACTTTCAGGCTGAGCCACTTTGAAGCAAGTCTGCTCTCCAAGTCCAAACTCAAACCAGCCCCGTAGTGTTATGCTTCCTCTTCTGCACCCTGGGGTGGGCTGTTTGTTGGGGTAACCTTAGCAGAGGGCATTTAGTCAGTGTCTATCAAAATTCAAAATGCACATACCCTTTGTCCCAGCAATTTAACTTCTAAGAGGTAATCATTCTGAAGCACACCAGAAGACAAAGCTATGTAAGAATCTTCACTACAATGTTACTTGTGATAGCAAAATGGGAAAAATTTAAATGTCCATCAGTAGGAGATTGGCTACCTGAATTACGGCACATCCATACCATTGAATACTAAGCAGCCATTAAAATGATTGAGTTTGGTCTCCGTACTCTGACTTGGGAGAATGTCCATGATATGTTTTTGAATACAGAAAGTAGGTTGCTGAAAAATATGAACAGCATGATAAAGATTCTAATAATCTTGGTCTGTACAGATAAATGTCTGGAAGGATGTGTTATCTGCACTGGGAGACACTCAGGAAAATTCTTCATGCATTGCAGCCCTCTGACCACATGAACTCTCCATCCCTTATGCAAGGCCATTTGTGCCAGAGAGCTTTCCCCTCTTGCCTTCACCCTCAGCGTTCCCATTTTTCTGATTTATTCCAATTAATGTACAAATACATTATTAATTCTTTAACCCTGGGAGTGAAAAACAAGTCAATATCTAACCTCTTTTGCTACCTTTGCTTCATTTTACAGTAGAACAAGAGTTGCCATTCTTGCAACCTCCCATTTCTTACCTTCCATTTTCTTTTCACACGTTTCTTTTGTGACCCAATGCAACCCTTAAAACCATGCTCAACTTCTGTTTCAAGTTCTGTCCAATTCAATCAGTGTTTTCTCAAGTTTCTGCTAAGAGCCAGGTGCTGTGCTTGGCATGGTGTGGGGACAGGATGAATAAGACTTGTGTTCCAAGGGAAACTGGCATTGTTGACTCTCTCAGAGGAGGCTTTGCAGAAGGAATTGCCCGGGGAACTGACCACAGGAGATTCAGGAAGACCCTCAGCATCATAAGCCAAGTTAACCTACAGCCCAGAACGAAGATGTACTCTCGGTCTCTGATTCTCTCTTTGACTAAGCTCTAGCCAGGCTCCTCGTAGCAACCCTCTTCTCAACAAAGCCTAACCATGACCTATAAAAACTTGAACAAACACTGATGTAGTTTCTAACAGCTCAAGGCCACATTCCCAGGATGACCCTAGCCCTTCTTAAAGAGCCTGATGAGGAAACTTAAGGCTGCTGGAAATTATTGTTCATTCCAGCCAACAGTTGAAGGCAGGGTGGCTGTCACCCAGCCTCTGTGGGAGGTAGGAGGCTCACTTTCCTAAGTGTCACTGAGAAAAGCCAGATGGGTTTCACAGGGACTAACGCCTCCCACTTCTTGTAATTTTTCACTTCCCTGACTCTTCTCAAGACCCTGTGGTGGCTCGTACACAATTTTTCAGGCCTGCATGGTTTGCTGCTGGAGCCCCGCATCTAGCACAGAGCTGAGCATAGAGCACCCACACAATAAATGCTTGCTTGCTTGCTGAATGAATGAATAGATGAGTGAATGAATGAGACCTTCCTCCTTTTACAAGCTTATGAGGCGCATCTTGTCATTTTATCACGGAAGAAACTGAGGCTCAGGGAGGGGAAGCCACTTGCCCAGAGTCACATAATGGATCAGGAGCAGAGCTGGGACTTGAACTCACACACGGCAAGAAGTCTCATACTCATCATTCATGGGAAAACAAGGAGAAGGAGGCCCGAGTGCAGGGCACTCACCTCTCACCTCAGTTCCACTCCTTAAATACACACACCATTCTCCTGCTATTCCAAACCAGGCTCTCTTCCTTGAACCAGCCAAATGCTTCTGGGCCTCTGAGACTCTGCATGTTCTATTCCCCCTGTCTGGAGTGCCCTTCCCACCATAATGTCCCAACAAACTTCTCTCCCGTCTCCAGTCAGTGTCATCTCTTCTGTGAAGCTTGCCTGACTTCCCTAGGCAGTGTGGACAAGCCCTGCTTGGCGATCTCCCAGCCCCAAACACATGTCCCCAGAGCTGGCACCTTTCAACTGCACCGGAATTGCCTGTTTCTGTGTTTCTCACCCATGTGGCTCCTGGAAGACCCGGTTATAGCTTATAAAGTGCTGAATGAATGAATGAATGAATGAGTGGGTGAACGAATGAACGAGTGAGTGAAGGCATTGGACCATGAAGAAGTGAAGGGGTCACCGCAGCTATTTCTTGTCACCCTGAAGCATTAATGCCGAAGGTCACCAACCCCAAAGTGACACTAAAGGGATTTGGGGACTGGAAAATGGCATAAAAGGTATTTCAATCCATTTCCCTGCCTCTAGGCAGGAAGGTAGTGTCATTCTGATTTTATAGATGGACCAGAGAGGTCCTTCTTTTTGTCCCAAGTCACGTGGTCAACACCCTGCCGGCAACCCTGATTTTCAACAGCAACAGCCATTATCAGCCACAATACCTGGAGTGTCCTGGACGTTACAGGAATTGCAACCTCAGTATGTGCCCCGCCCTGCGCTATGGGCAGCGCGAGCACCATCTAGCTCAACTCTCATTGCAACCTGATGAGGTGTGTGCTCTTACCTTCATTTTATTTTACACTTTGCTGTGCTTAGTTCTCTTCATACAAAGGAAATACATGCTTATTCGAAAAGACTTCAAGCAATGTGGGAAATGAGAGCTCTCATCATCCCATGTGCCAATTCCCTCTTTACAGGATTTCTACACAACATAGCCTTATTCCCTAGGTTTATGCAACTGGGCTCTGATGTGACACCAGCAGCTCAGTGACTCGCAGGAGACACTCAGGCCATGGGAGGTCTCAGGCAGTTGGAAACAATTGGCTCATTTGTAAGGCTTTTCTCCTGGGTGGGTTGGCACCAGCAAATCAATATTCTGTTGGGCCGCACATGGTGGTGCCAGCCTCCCCACTCAGGTAGGACAGAGAAGAGCAATAATCTTGACAAAATCTAAACAGCATTGTCTCAAGTGAACTGGAGGGGTGCGTTTGTACAGGAGGCTCCTGGGAAGTCCATAAATCTGCGGCTGATGGATTCGTGGGCAGGTGTTTCTGCCACCAGCATTCCTGCCGAGGACCAGCAGTGGGATAATTACTTCTCTGACGCTTGGTTGTCTGGATCGCGCCGGCCCATTTATCTCTTTTATTGCTACCAGATTTCAGGAAAGTGTCTGCTGAATCCTCCACCCTACCCCCCTTTTCTAAATGTTGGATTTATTTGATGACTCTGCGAGACCTGGTAATGGGGGCCAGGGTGTGCCCTGCAGTGCGGAGGACTTGGTCCCTGAGCCTGCCTGCCCAGCGGGTTCTGTCTTGGGTGTGATGGGTGGGTGGATGGACAGCCAGGCCATTCATAACCATCATCCCCATCAGTGGTGTCATCACTTTTCTTTCCTCCCCGTCCCCTGCTCTGTGGACTGGCTGTACCCAACTCAAGGCAGTGGGAAAGTCTGAAGTGAAGGTTTTCTCAGCTTTGTGTTCTGAGCAGTCATGTAAAAAGCTGAAACCTGAGGTTCAGTTACTAAAGGAAAATGGGGTAAATCTGTTGAGGAGGGCACTGGCTGATTCACTGCATTCAGGAGGGGAGAGGAGGGGAGGGGAGTGTTTCTGGGAACTGGAGTGAGGCTGGTAGTGGGTCGGGGAAGAAGATGGGTCTGTTCTGTTCTCCCCTCCTTCTCCCTCCCCTAAGACCTCCGCTCTCCTCCATGCTTCCCGGCCGTGACATTGATAAATGATTCGTTCATGGCCTTAATTTGGATTTCCCAAGTGCTCTCCAGGTCACCTCTGAGCCCTGGGACCCCTTAAGCTAGTGAGAAACATTTAGATAATTAATTAATATTTACATGGACAAAGCTGAATCCACCTATGGTAACCACAGTGGAAACTCGTTTATTCATTCATTCATTTGTTCATTCATTTACTCAATGCATATTGGGTACTCACTCAGCGACGAACACTGTGCTAGGTATTGGGGATACAACAGAGGGAAGAATAGTTCCTGTCCCCCCTAGAGCTTAGACTATAGTGGGAGCAAATAATAAAAAAAATAATCATCTAAAGCATGTACAACTATAGCTGTTGTAAGTGACCCAAAAAGACTTTTCTTGAGGAAGTGATGAATAGGAGTTTCTCAGATAAGAAGAGGAGAGAAAAAATATTCTAGGGGGGAGGGGGAGCATGTGCAAAGGCCCTGGGACAGGCAGGTTATCATGGCCAGGAGGCAGGGGTGGCTAAGAAGCTAAAGGGGCTTGGAGTGAGGGGAGGCTGGAGTGAGGCCCAGGTTGAATAGGGCATTAGAGCCATGTTAGAAGTTCTGTCTTTCCGGTTGGGACTGCAAAAAGCCTTTGTAGGCATCTGAACAGGTACGTTTGGGCCCCACAGTCAGGCAGTCTCTCAGACCCTCCTCCACTCCCAGAGATAGCCGAGGCCATTGCGACTCTTTGGCTGTCTCCATTGAAGGTGTATCTGTCACCTGGGTGTTGAGGAGTCCTCAGTCGACTCTGTTCTATGGAGTCCCACACATCTGGACTTGAGCATGTCAGGCCAGATTCTCTGGAGCCCAAGGGGGAAGAAAAAATCCAGAGCAAAGCATTGGCTGCAGCAATGACCAGAGTTCACACCCCGATGTGGAGTCCCAAGCACAGGGGAGGCTCTGGCTGCTAAACCCTCTCTTGGTAGCTGCTGTGACCCAGAGCATGGATGAAAATAGTTCCCATTAGCCCTTGCTGACCTCACTCCTGTTTAATGACCAAGGGTAAAGGCTTTGGATTAAAGTTGGTCCTTTGAGCCTTGGCATAAAAAGAGAAAGATCAATCCTTTCAGGGTGCAAAGAGCCAAAGCGCCTTCTCTTTTGGGAAACCGCTCACCCCCATTCCAGGAAAGCCTGGGGTGGGCTCTCCCAGGAGCCACTCTGTCTCCCTTGACTCTTTCTTCCCTCACATTCCTTGGTCCTGTCCCAGTGGAGGGAGAGGAGAGTGGGCTTGCAGCTGGCTAGGGGCTTGGGGTTCAGCCCATCTTACCTGTACCATTGGGCTATTGTCCAAAAGCTCCTGCCTCAGTTTCTGCCTCTCATTTCCTCTTATTTGAGAAGAGGAGGGGGTAATCTGATGCGTGAATTCAATTGGCGTTGCCAGTCTGTAATCCACACAGTTAAATTGTTTGATTTTCTGCATTATTGGTCCATTTGAGGACCATGGTGCAGGGAAATGCCTGTTCAGTCTGGTGCCAGACATCAAGGTCCAGTCTGGGACGAAGATGACTGGCTGAGTCATCTTCAGCTGTCTGAGTTTCAGTTTCCTCAGCTGCAAAGGGAGAGTCTGATCGTGGCTGCATCAGTGGGTGGGGACTGAAGTTCAGAGAAAAAAATGTTTTGAGTGCTGTGAAATGGGATGTGGACAGGAGGTGGCTTTGGTGTGAACCTTCCGCACCACGTTGGTGTTTCTATTTTCTCCGCTGAAAATCTCTCTTAACAATAGCATCAGCCCTGTACGTGATCATGAGCTCTGTGTGTATAGTGCTCCTCAGACCCCACGTCAATCAGACCACAACTCAGAATGGCTTCGATAATGATGACACTCATTGCATGTGATGAATCCAGGGGTGGGTGAGGTTTCAGGTTTGGTCGCAGGGCCATTCTGGGATATTAGGAGAATTAAGAAAGAGACCCCAGCAAGATGTTAGCAGGATCCAAGGGAGGGGAAAGGAGAAGAGGGGAAAACCAGCTACTATTTATTAAGCACACATGTTGCACAATCTTGGGCAAACCGTTCTGCCTCAGTAAGCTTCAGTTTCTCCATGTGCACAATTAGATAATGATGGCTCCTACTTCCCAGGTTGTCATGAGGCTCAGTGGCTGAACTGTGAACCCTTTGTATGAGTCCTGGTGAGCAGTGAGCTCTCAGGAAATGCCAGCTCTTATTACAGTCGGGGCTGTTGATGTTGTGGATGTTGGATGTCTGAAGGCTGTCAGGTGGCTGATTCCACCTGCGTTGTCCCTGGATGCAGAGCTGGGACACTTAAGGACCCTCTGGGAGGCAGAGTTCAGCTCTGGGGAAGGGATTTTATGATCAGGTGAGTTGCCCGGTGTGGGCTGTGGTCCACCCCCCTCCCCAGAGGTGTGTGAGGCTTAGTCGGGGAAGCCTGGAGGGAGATGCTGGGGCAGGGACTTGGGCCCCACTGGGTTGGGGGCAGTGATAGAAGCAAACACCACAGTTGCCCCTGTGGAGTATACACGAGTCATTAAAATAGCCTTTCTAGGTACAATCAAACTCCTTGCCCAACTGGTAGTCAGCAGTTTCTGGTTACCAGCAAAGCCACGGAGATGTCAGCAACCAAAGAGGCTCTGAGCCACGGGGTCAATTCTCTTTGTGTTTGCACTATTCTTGCTGCCGCTCCATGGGCTGGGAGATGGAGAGAGGCTGGTTCACCCTGGATAGCGTCCTGTAAACCAGCCAGCTCTGGTTCTGTTGAACCCTCACTTTTCCAGACACTTAACCTCTCTGATCCTCAGTCTCCCTCTCTGTAAAATGGAAAGCAGACCCACTTGTGTACTTTTCTTGGGCCTTAGATGAGTTCACAAGTGTGAAGTGAGTCTCACGGATGTGCTCTGAACACCTGACTATATACCAGGCACTGAGTTAAGTTCTATGCGCCTGACCTTTTGTAAATGCTCAGTGAACATTATTTCTCTTTATCTACAGAGAGTTAGTGGGCTTCATGGCTGGAGAGGCAAGAGATTCATTGGGTTGTGGTAGGAGGGGAAGTTCAAATCTTTGCTCTGAAAAGCATGAGCTGTGTGACACCAGGCAGGGAATATAGCTCCTCTGAGTGTGGAGGGGTTCTGATAATACGGGACCCCTGAAGCAGAGGTGAGAGTTGCTGAGACAGGCTCAGGGAGCTTGATGGCGTACGGGGAGTGCCGAGTTGTAATTCTCGTGGGAAGCAGGTTAGTGTCAGCATTAGCATAGGGATTAGTGGCACTGACTCTGGCTTGTGTCTGACATGGTCACGAAGTTCAATGCCAGCTCACCAACTGGGTGACCCTGAGCAAATTATTCAATCAGCTTCCTTGTCTGTAAAATGGGGACATAACAGTGCAGACCGCCTAGGGTTGCCATGAGGTTTGGCTGAATGACTCAGCATTGTGCCCAACCCTCAGACTCAAAGACAGGGTCAGAGACTGTGGCCCTTGGGGTTTTAGGGCAGTTCTTAGACATAATCCCCTGGTAAGTTTTTAAAACTGCAGATGTAGGACACCCCCAGTCCCCAAAGATGTGATGCTTCAGCTGTGGGTGGTCCTGGGGACCTGCATCTTTAATGAGCTTCCCTGGGGAGGCTGATGCAGGGGTTCCTTGCCTGGGGTTTGAGAGTGCACAAGAGGGCCTCAGAGGTGGATGAAGCAGAGCTGTGACCCCGAAGGAGCCTACAGACCGGAGGGGAGATGCCCGCTCACCAGGAGCTCCAGAAGGAACCTGAACAAGGACCAGCTTTGGAGCCAGGAGGTCTGGGTTTGAGCCCTAGTCCTCCACTCTCCTGCTGTATGACTTGGGGATGTCCCTTGACCTCCCCAGCCTCAGTTTTCTCATCTGCAAAATGGAGATAGGATAGTGTGGGTTTGCTGAGAGGGAGAGGGCTGGATGAGCTACCCTATGCAAAACTGAGTCTCCTGTGTCTCACCTTCCTCACAAAACGCCCTGCAGACTCGCTGTTTGTCCTGTACAGGGGTTGTCAGAGGGAAGGGGCGGCCCTCTCCCTGGGCTCTGCATCTCTGCCTGGAGGCAGGCCACCTGCTGAGCTCGATGTCACGGGGCTCAGGGGCCTCTCACAGGGATGAACCTGTCACTAATGCCTGCGGAAGTGAAACAACTGGCCACCCCCAGGTTCCTGCAATGTCCCTGAGTCCCCAGTGTCTCTTTGTCCCCTGCACAGTCACATGGCTCATGGTGCCTTTTACCTGCTCTAACAGGAGGGAGGTCGGGGGTGATTGTGGCCCCTGCAGACAGGTGAGGAAAGGGAGGTGCGGAGTCACTAAGTGACCTGCCCTGGGTCACTCAGCAAGCTGGTCCCAGTGGGGCCCCTGCTCCTTCCAGGCTCCCCATGGTCAGTGTGAGACCCTCATCTCTACGCTGTGTCCCCACAGTTTACCGCAACCGGCCACAACGCCTGCTGGCACCTTTCTCCCCTGGAGCTCAGTGCCCTCTCATCCCCATCAGCTCGATGAGCATCTGGGCTACTTTTGTTAGAGGCTTTCCTTTCAGGAGAAACGTGAAACACGTCCTGAAAGGAAAGCAGTTTCCATTTTCTCCCCGTGTTACCCATCATAACACATTTCCATTTCAATGAAGGCTCTTTTCTTTCTCTGCATCACATTTCAAAATCTGCAACATTAAACAGCAGCTGGAAATGGCGTGTTGTGAGTTAACTTCCTTCCTCAGCACCTTCCCGCTCCCTTTCCTGGTCCTTTAGGTTGTCTCTTGGTGGCAGTGGCTCCATGGAAAGAAGGACTTGAATCCACTGTCTGCCTCCAGGTCCCTGGATATAGTTGATGATGGTGGTAAAAATGGTCGAGGTGATGCTAATGGTCATTGTAAAGATACGTTCAAGTCCTGACCCCTCGTACCTGAGCACGAAGCGTTCACTGAGGCAATCAAGTGAAAATGAGGCCACTAGGATGAGTCCTAATCCAGTGTGACTGGTGTCCCTATAAAGGGGAAATTTGGACACAGAGACAGACAGAGGGGAGACAATGTGAAGGACACAGGGAGGTGATGGCTATCTACACGCCAAGGGACACCTGGAGCTTTCAGAAGCCAGGAGAAAGGCCTGGGACAGTTCCCTCACCAGTGCCTTCAGAGGGCCCATGCTGACACCTTGGTATGGAACTTGGGCCTCCAGAACTGTGAGCCAATACATTTCTGTCCTAAGCCACCCAGAAGCCCTAGCAAAGTAGTACAGTGATGATGACAAGGTGGGATGACTGCGAGGGACTGTGCAGGGATGCTGATGGGATGGGGCCACCCAGGTGGGGTTACATTCCCAGGCTCCCTGCGTCCAGGTGGGGCTGTGCGATCAGTTCTCATCGGCTGGGACAAGTGATGTGTCACTTCCAGGCGAAGCTGATGAAGAAGCAGGTGTGCCTTCTCAACTCTCTATTTCCCCTCTGGAAGCTGAGAAATCTGAGGCCTTGGAGGGGTCAGAGTCACAAGATGGAAGGAGCCTGGGCCCTGAGCCACTGCGTGGAGGCAAGGCCCCTGCTGGTGGTGGTGTCAGAGTGGTGAGAACACGGGGGAGGGCTTAACCCAGCTGGGCCAGAGGAGAGGAACCTTCTCAGAGGAGGTGAAGACAGCGCGTGATCTTGAAAAAGTCAGAAGTGACCAGTGGGAAGGCTGGAAAGTGGACCAGCCGAGGAGACAGCAGGTGCGGAGACCTGTGGGAGAGAGGCAGGTGCTGGGGGGACCCGCTGTGGTTTCTGTGGTTAGTGTATCTATCCAGTGGTAGGCAGAGACAGGACCCAAGGGCAGAGAGGTGACTGGGAGCTGGGTCCTCGATGGCCTTGGTGCCATGTGGAGGACTTTGGAAAGCACTCTGAGTCCGCTGAGTGGCCACTGAAAGCTTTTGAGCAGAAGAGCCGCATGGTCAGACTTGTGCGTTCAAAAGGGTCCTCTGGCTCCCCATGTAGGGCTGGATTGGAGGGGCAACAGGCAGTGAGACGGGCACCTCGGGAGAGAGGTTGGGGAGTGGAACCGAGGCAGAGGGGGTGGGGGGCTTTTAGGGGAGTTCAGGCTTTAAGGTCAACAGGCCTTGGTGACTGACTTCAAGGACGGGAAGGAAGAGGAGGGACAAGTGATGGTACATAGGTTTCCGGCTGCCACTGAGATGGGGACCCAGGACTTGCACGGCATCTCTGTTCCAGCCTTGGCTTTAGTTCCCTCAATTACAGCCATGTGTCCAGGATTATAGTCATAGGTGGCAGACAGATCAACAGATGGATTGATTAGTAGAAGGAAACAGGAGCAAGTGCACAGAGGTGGGAAGTTTATAGTGGGGGACAGTTTTTACTTGTGTGACATCTGTCTCCTCCCTGGGGCTAGGTCTTTGACCCTGCCTTGGTCCCCGCTGCACCCCTAACATAAACAGACAGAGCCTGGCACCTCACAGATATTCCATCAGCATTTGTGAATGAATGGAGAAATGACAACACAGGAACTACAGGCTCTTTGGTTTGGCTGGAGCCAAGGAACTGGTGGGGACCTCTGGGACCAGGAGTGAGATCCTGAATGCCCAGGAAGGTTTATTTTCTTATTCCAGTGGTAATGGGCTTTGGTCTCAGGCAAGGCCTGGTGGTAAGGATAGCCAGGTCCCGCAGCACAGCTATGCCGGTCATCTGGGGGCTGCGGGAAGGAATGTCAGTGGTCCTAGGGCCCTTATTGTCTTTTTGGATCAGAGCCTCCAGGGGTCCCCTGGTGGGTGACAATGAGGAGGAGCTCCGGTGGCTCTCCACTGCTGCCCTCCACACTGGCTGGGGAAAGGAAGCAGCTCTGCTCTCCGCGCCCCACTCCCACCATGGGGCAGTGGGGGATGGATGCTTTACACACCTGCTTCTTTCTCTGACAAAGTCGGTGGCCCTGTGAATGGTGTCATCCGTTTTCCCTGCAGTCAACCAGCTTTTCTGCCAAATGGCCAGAAGGGAAATCACGGGGGATGAGCTGTATCCTCAATCCTGCTAGATCTCCGGGGAATCCCGGCCACCCTCTTTGGAGAGGGAACATGGCGGCAGGGCTGCAGGCAGCTCAGGGGCTTTGGCCCCTCCTGAGCGGAGCCTTCCCTGCAGCCAGGCCCATTCCCGTGGGAAGCACAGGGTGCGTGTGCAGAGCTTGGCACCGCTTCCGTTGGAGGGCATGAAGGCTGGAAGGGGGTGCCAACCCAGGCGCCCCTTCGGAAGCCAGCTGTGCATCATCAGCAAGGCCCGTCCTCATGCTCACCCCTTGTTCAGCCAGCACAAAGGCAAATGGCCAAGGGGAGATCAATGGCCCCCCTGCTCCCCAACCCCATGGCCCTCCCCACACACCGCCTAGTCCCCTGCCTGCTGGACCTGCCCTCACACAGCTGCCATGTGTGCTCTCAGGCACTGCCCTGACCCCAGCTCAGCCACCCACCCCCGCTCAGGAACGCTCAGGGGCCCGTCCTCTCCTGAAGGAAACCACCATTTGAGAGCTGAGGCCAGCCTTGACGGGGCCCATTAGCAGTCCTGCAGGAAGGCTGTGCCGAACAGTGGCTAAGACACTTTGAAGCCAGGCCGCCTTGGTCACAATCTGGACTTGGCAGTGACCCCGAATGAATTATTAAACCTCTCAGAGCCTCTGTTTCTTCATCTGTAAACTGGAGATAATCATCTGTATCGCATGCAATGGTTAGGAGGAGAAGTGAGTGAGTGCACGTGAAATACTTGGGGCTGTGCCCATCCATAGAAAGCCCTCAGTGCTCCTTGTGATATGTTGGTTCCTTCTCTTCCTCTTCTTCCCCCACTCCTTCCTTCCCCCTTTCCTTCTTTTTGTCTGAGCAGGACCCTTTCCTCCTGGGAGCAGCCCCTTCTCCCACCTCCACTCACCTCACTCTTGGACCGACCACTCAGATGCGCTAAAGTGTTTTCTTTAAAACTCAGGCAGGCCCTGGCTGGTGGCACAATGGATAAGGTGCTGGTCTGCAAAACCAGAGGTTGCTGGTTCGATTCCCAGCCAGGGCAACATAATGAGGTTGCAAGCCAGGTCTCCAGCCAGGTCTGTAGCTGGAGGCAGGTGAAAGGCAACCATACATTGATGTTTCTCTCCCTCTCTCCTCTCCCTTCCCTATGAAAAATAATAAAAATCTTTAAAAAAAGAAAAGACTCAGGCGGGCTGAGCTGGGTTTTCTGTCATTTGCAGCCACAGAGCCCTGACCCACGCAGGCCAGGCCTGCCTCCGCAGTCGTGTTTGTCCCTTCCTGCTTGCGGGCCTGACCCCCCTACCCAGTCCCACACACCGGCCCCTCTGTTCCCCACGTTGTGTCTTCGTTCTTGATGTTATTTCTCTCTGGAATGCCCCCTCCCAAATGCTGAACATCCTTTTGTGCACCAGCACCCATGGGTCTTGGAGGCAGAGCACAGGGGAAGGAAATGATTTTGGAGTCAGAGACGTGTGGTTTCCTCCATGCTTGCCCTCTCACTGGCTTTGCAACCTTAGACTTGTTACTGAACTGCTCCAAGAACAGGTCCACTCATCTGACTCGCGCAGGAGGTGACGCCGGCCCCACAGGGTCTTTGCACAGGTTGAGGGTGAGAGCTCACGAGAAGGGCCTGGTGCCTAATCGCAGCTGGCTGACACAGTCCGTGCTGGGCTGACATAAGGAGCTCTGCCCCCAGCACTGCACCTCCGGGACGGCAGGAAGGAGCCCCAGGAAAGTCTCGCCCCGTAGCCTCGCTCCAAGAAAGAGAAATAGAAAATATTCTAATTTCGGAGAGTGAATGTCAGAGGCTTGGGCAGGCTTCTGCGGTTCTGAAAATAAACACCTGGTGTGGAAGGGAAGGCTGGATAGAAAGAAGGGGGAGGGTCCAGGCGAGAGACAGATGGGGTGCCGAGCCTGGAGAGGCGGAGACTCTACAAGGCTCCGCAGGGTCCCTCTTTTTTCTTTCTTGTTTTTTAATTTTAATTTTAATTTATTATTTTTAGAGAGAGGGGAAGGGAGAGAGGCCGAGAGAGAAACATCAATGTATGGTTGCCTTTCACCTGCCTCCAGCTACAGACCTGGCTGGAGACCTGGCTTGCAACCTGGTTCTGTGCCCTGGCTGAGAATCGAACCAGTGATCTTTGGGTTCACAGGCCAGTGCTTTATCCACTGTGCTACCAGCCAAGGCCCCTCTTTTTTCTTGGGATAAGGGATCCAGGCTCTGATATTCAGGGCACAAGCCTATGAGGATAAGTGACTCATTACAGCGGTTTGGGTTCAGCCAGAGGCCCGTGTCGACACTCCCTGGGTTCCTCATTAAGGAGCTAATTAGGCTGATTTGGGAGAAGCCAAGGACAGCACAGTGTGTCTCCTGCCCTTCGTGGGGTCTTTAGAAGCATCCAGAAGCAGACTGATGGCGGGGTGGCCGTGCTGCTATAGATGGCCCTCAACATCCAGCTCACTCAGGAGGTGTGCGTTTTGCAGGTGACTCATGCACCTGGACTTGATTATGTGGGATTCATGGGCCTTGAGGATCCACCTATGACACAGAGTTGGGGGCCAGGTCTTGCCCTGTGACCCTGGACTGAGATGTCTTGAGGGATCCTGAAGAGAAGGCTCACCCTGCCTGCAGGGGCTCACTTGTTGGGCTCCATGGGTCATCACAGGTGGAAATTGTTGCTGGGCAAAGAGGACACCACTACACTAATAGGGTGTGGGAAGCAGGCAGGTCCACTCTGCAGGGCCACCTGTGGGTGAGTCCTAGAGGACAAAGAGATTCACTAGACAGAGAAGGGGAGGACATGGAGGGCAAGGGGCCAGCCTGCGGAGCCCAGGTGCAGGGACAGAGAACACTGCAGTCAGGATGCTGGGAGGGAGGAGCACTAGGAACACTGGCCCTGGCATCTGGGAGCAGGAAGCAGCAGGGGCCTGGAATGCTAGGCATGAGGCTCACATCTCAGTGGTTGGTCGAAAGGACCCAGCACCCTGTATGTTTCAGCAGGAGCGTGTGCTCAGGGCCATTAAATCTCTCTCTCTCTCTCTCTCTTTTTTTTTTAAGATTTTATTTATTATTTTTCAGACTGAGAGGAAGGGAGAGAGGCAGGGAGACATCGAGACATCAATGTATGGTTGCCTTTCACTGTCTCCAGCTAAGGACCTGGCTGGAGACCTGGCTTGTAACCTGGTTATATGTCCTGGCTGGAAGTTGAACCAGTGACCTTGGGGTTCTCAGGCCGGCGCCTCATCCACTGAGCCACCAGCCAGGGCCAGGGCCACTGAATCCTGAGGAGTTACCTGGGTGCAGGGCAGAGAGGGAGGGACTCTCTGGGAGCAAAGAGACCAGGTAAGACACATCTGCAATGGTTTAGGTGCGGCTGAGAGCAGGGTGACCTTGGTGGAGACGGCAGGAAGCGGGTGGACATAGGGTCTCTCCCTACACCTAATCAGGCACTGCTGTCAGGTAACACCTGCACCCCCGGCCCCTCCCCCATCTAAATTAGGAACCAATTGAAGAACATTTGTACCTGGGAGATGGAGAAGAAAGTGTCGTCTTTATTTCTGCTGGAGCTAATGTTGAAGAATGTGGCAAAAGTTGGCTAGCCAATGGGCTGCCTATGTGCCCAGGCCCTGAATTAAATTCAGTCACCTGGGCACAGCAGGCCCTGTGGGTGAGCCAAGCACATGAGCAGGTCAGGTGGGACTTGGGTACCTAATTAATAACGTGGCAGTAGTTCAAAGGATAGAGGCCAAGTCCTCTGAGAAGTAGAAAAGGTTAAAGAAGCCTAACTCTGTCATTTGGGCCTTGCCCTGGCCCAGCACACATAGACCCCTGTTGGAGTCCTGTGGAGAGTGGCTCAGTGGCGTACTGGGTTTTGAAGGATGAGTAGGAGTTCTCCAGGAAGAGGAGGAGCACTGAGGTGTCTGTATGGATGGAGACACTAAGGACAGGGGCAGGGTTAGGAAGTGGTGCAGATGTTCTCTGCCTGGGGTACAGTTTGCATCAAGCGTTTGGGCAGAGAGGAGATGGTGTTTTAGTTTTCTACTGTTGCTTTAACAAATCACCACAAACCCAGCAGCTTTTAATATCTTACGGCTCTTCAGGGATAAATTGGACACAGGTCTCCTTGGGCTACAATAAAGACATGGCTATGCTGCAATCCTTTCTGGAGGCTCTAGGGGAGGATCTCATTTGGGTCATTGATAAAATTTAGTTCCTTGTGATTATAAGACAGAGGCCCTCCTGTCCTTGCTGAGGGCGTTCCCAGCTTCTAGGGACCACTGACATCCTTGACACAAGTCCTTCTTCTTCCTCTGTCTTCAAACCCAGCAAAGATAGGTCGAGTCTCTCATACTTTGAATCTCCTGTCTCACCTCTGTCTCCTTCTACCAAATTGCCTCTCCCCACCCTGACTCAAATTAGATTGCGGTATCTCCCATCTCAAGGCCCACACCTTAATCACATTTGCAAAATCCCCTTTGCTATGTGAGAAAAATGTATTCATAGGTCTCAGAGATCATCAGTGTGTGGGCATCTTTGGGGGAGACATCATTCCTCCTATCACAGAGAGGGGAGGGAAGCAAAGAGGATAAAGCAACATTTACTTACTTGTTTATTGAGATTTAATTGAAATATAACAAGAAGACAACATTTATTAAGCATCTACTAAGTGCCAAGGACCAAGCAAACTGTTCAGCGTCCATCATCTTATTTTGTCATCACACTGCCCTGAGGGTCAGGTAGTATTATTTCCATTTGCCTGATAAGGAAACTGAGGCAAAAGGACTAGTGATGGATGCACAGCAAATAAGGAGTAGAGGCAGGATTTGAACCCAGATATGCAGACCTGAAGCCTGTGTCCTCTCCAGGGGACCTCAGCCCTGTCTTCCACAAGGTGAAAAGAATTGCTGAGGCAGCCGTGACAGGCTTAGTGTACCCTCTCTTCAAATACCTCGTGGGTCTTGGACACATCCGCCACTGCAGGAGAAGCCTGGCAGGTGGTCCCATGCCTGTCTCCCCCCTTCCCAGGACAAAGTAGATGCAGAGCTGAGCAAGCAGGTAGCTGCTGAAACATATACGGTCACACGGCTGATGGATGCCCCTGGGCTGAGTGGCTCTGTTCTGCCATTAAGTGAGCTGATCAGGCTCAGCTTCAGAATAGGTCTGGTATCAGCAAATGTTTGTGGCCCAGGCACAGGGCTGGGCTGTGGGTCTAATCATCCCTGCTCCACCTGGTTTGTGGGTAATTTTAAAAAATGAGTTGAAAGTGCCCCTCTCTGTGTTAGACACAGAATTGTCATCAATTGTGGGCCTTTTCTCCTTGTTCTGCATCACGCTTTCTTTTCTATGTCAAAGCCTGTCAAATTCTACGTGAGAAGTGGCCAGTGTTTCCCCTTAGTTTGTGATTTTTTTGTGAAAGATGCTAGGCTGGTGCTCTTACAAGACAATCTGTAACGGGCTTTGTCTTCTGCTCTTGCTGCTGTGAAGATGAAATAGAGAAAGTGTCTGAAACCCACTTTCCAGGCTCTGGCTGCCCTCATGCATGGGATTTCCCGCTGGGGTTGTTGGTGTCCTCGAAGCCTGCTCCATCATGGGCACCTGGAATGGGCCTGTCACTGCCTGGCGGGAGGAGCCTTCTTCTACTGTTTACGTGTCTGTGCTTTATGTGCTGATAAAGCGGGTTTAGCACATTTATAAACATTTGGGTGTCCTCGATGGTCATTTATTTTTCAGTTATTTGCAGAGGGAAATAAGTTGTCTTTATACTCGAATAAAATTGCTGTTCTATGGCCTCCAATGTGCCAGGCAGATGTGAGCAGGAGCTGGAAGAGGCCCTGTACTGAGAGGTAGCGTAGCCTGGTTCCAGTCCTGGATGGGTGACTGATAACTTGCTGTGTAGCTTTGGGAACGTTGCTTCCCCTCTCTGGTCCTCAGTATGTCCTGTATTATTGCTGCTATTAATAGTCTGAATAGTCCAGGAGTGTGAAGTTCCTGGCAAATGGGAGCTAACAGACTTTATTTATGAAACAAGTGGGCGCGTATTCTGTTCCAAACGCAAGGCTCTGTCCTGGGACTGTATCTGCTGGAGGAAGGAAATTCACTTATAAAATGTGCAGATGTCATGATCACTTACAGAATGAAAGCTCCACGTGGGCAGAGAGTTCTGTTCATTTTCTCATTGCAGCACTAGCCTCAGTATCTGCACCCTTCCCAGAAATGGGGCGCACCAGCTGAGCACCACCTTTCTTCCTTCAGGGGCCACCGACAGTCCTGGCCACCCTGCTTCGGCTCCAGAACAGCTGGCAGCTAACCACACCTGTTGAAGCTTTTTGGGTGACTTTAATCCTGGAATCAACGTGCTGGAAGGGCAGGGACAGAACCGATCATGTATGCAGTTCACATTACCTTGTAAGATCCTGCCCAGCCCTATTAATCAATACGCTCACAACAATAGTGGCTCTTTCCTCAGATCAATAATGCGTCCACAGTTAGGTGGTGTGTGTGTGTGTGTGTGTGTGTGTGTGATATTTTTCCCCTTCCCCCATTCCTTTCTGGAATAACAGAACACCTTCCTTGCAATAAATGCCTCCCTCCTGCCTGCTCCTCAGGCCCTGAGAAGCTGGCAGGCTCTTCTCAGTGGACCCACAGCTGGACTGAGCCCCCGTGCTGGGTATAGTCCTGGATTATGTCCTCTGTGGTTAAAGGGCTTTGGCTCTGACTTACCAACCCTGTGTGTTTTGTGTCACTTAGCACTGTCTTCACCAGGACTCTTCCTCTCAAAGGCTAGACCAAGGCCTCCAGTCACTGCTGCCCCTATTTCTGGCCCCACTAGAGTAACATCAGAGGGGCAGCGTGTGGATGAATTCAACAGCCAATCATGGAGGACATCAGTTTGAGGACTTATCTGTGCTGAACACAGTCAGTACAGGGGAGGCTCTGTGCCAAAATCACAGTGTCTTAAAAACCCAAATATTCATTTCTTGCTAATCATGCAGGTCCACTATGGGTTGGGTGGGGGTGACTCTACTCATCAAGGGTCACCTGCGGACCCCAGGTGATAGAGTAGCTATCATGTCAGAGATGAAGAGAGGGTTTTTGTACCAGCCATTAAGTGTTCAGCAGGAAAATGACACAGATTACTTCTGCTCACACAGCTTATTGGCCAGAACTAGTGACACTAGTCCCACTAAACCACAGGGGATGGGAAGGTCAGTCCCATCATTGCGCCTAGAGGGGGAAAGATGTGAAATGTTTGGCAGAATGTATGACTATCCCAGGGACCCTGGAGTATAAATGATAATGACTCTGCCCCCACCTCCCTTTTCATACCATCTGCCACCTTGCACGTAGCCAGGGGACTTATACTTTCAGCAGGGTGACCACATTGATTTTCTTTCCATTCGATCCAGGTGAGCTTGTAGGTATAATTATGGTGCAAGACTGAGAGTCAGCAGCTATGTAAAGTGAGAGTGATTACCGAGCTCAGGCGTCCCTAGGCTGGGATCTGAGTCCAGTTTGTCTGGCTCAAAGCCCAGTCCTCTTCTCCCTGAGCTGTGGTGCCCCTTCGAAAATGATCAGAGGACCTGGCAAAGCAGTAGAGAGACTAGGGTGAGATGCTGGGGGGAGGGGGCATCAGTGCCACAGGCCAGCGTGAGCCTTAGAACTGGGGGTGGGGAGCTGCAGGAGGGGCTTTGTCTCGATGACTATATGGACTCTGAGACACCAGAGGGAAGGAAGGGCCACAGGTGCCCAGGCAGAGGTGAGATGGCACAGGGGATGGAGGAGCCATGAGAAGATGACCTGGCTGGGCCAAGGTGGGAGGAAGAGGAGGAGAAGGTGATGTGGGTAGGTGGGGTCCAGACACATGTATTTTGGCATTAGATAGACTGGGCTTGAAGCCAAGTTCTGCCATTTCCATGCAGATTAAAAAATTTTTAACCCTTTTCTCACATGTAAGGTGCCTATGAAGCTTACATGTGAGATCAGGTCAGGTAAATAGCAGGTACAGTGTGTGATGTTGAGGATGCTGAGTAAGAGGCATCAACATGGCCTTCAGAGAGTAAGCAGGTCCTTTGTGCTTGGCTCTCTGCCAATCATTTTGCATGAATTGAATTACTGAATCCTCAAAACAACACCCAGTTGAGGTACCACTGGAAGGTAACAATGGATGTGGTACCCATTTTACAGATGGGGACAATGGAGGCCACAGAGGATGATGCCCAAGGTCACTCAGTGGCTCAGCCGCTAAGTTTTTTCTTACCTCCTGTGGCCCTTTGCTTTTCCTTATGAACCTCAGAGCCTGACAACCAAGGTCTGAGTTAAGGGATTATATACAGACCCTGACACCCTGACTACCTTCCCCTGCCCCCTCCTACCCCCACCTCTTCACTCTGGCAAACTTGTCTTTAAAAGGCTTCTTTTCCCCAGAGAGGGAACCATTTCATTACAAAAGAGCCACTTTATTAGAAAAGACGTCTCTCTGCAATGACAGACCATAGAGACAAGAGAAACTTGTTTAGTTTTGTCATCGCTTTGGAGATCGATGGGCTACGATTGTGATTCCAGCATCTGTCAACAGCTGCCTAATTTTAGCTGGCTCTGTGCAGGCTGCTCACTGAGTTGTCCGCCCGCGTGGCCTGGCAGAGTGGTTCTGAGAGCATCATTGATCTTTTGACTCAAGTGCCTTCATGAAATATAAACCTGCTGTTACTCAGAGAGCGATCTGCCATGTGGCACAGGAGAAATGCTACCAGGAGAATAATAACCAAAATTTCATTGTAAAGCCTGCCCTCTTATACTATGTCCCTCCCACCTTTTCTCCACTTTGATCTTGGCCTTACAGCTCAGACCTGGAAAATCTATGCCTTTTACTGTCTCAACTTTGTCATAGTGCAATAGGAGAAAGGCATCAATAGGGTTAAAGATTATGGGGAAGCTGCCTGTTGCAGAGACCTTTGGCCATTTGCAATGAGTTAGCACCTGGTTATTTGCATGGGAAGGGTTAGCAGGAGGGTGGTTTTGTGCCCCTGGTCCCGGGCTCTCCACCTTTGGGTAGCGGAAATGGAGGGTTCCCAAGGGTCTGGAAGCTCTAGAGAAAACCAAACCACAAAGCATTGTTCTTTTTTTTTTTTTTTTTTTTTTAAATATTTTATTTATTATTTTTAGAGAGAGGGGAAGGGAGAGAGGCAGAGAGGAAGAGAGACATCAATGTATGGTTGCCTTTCACCTGCCTCCAGCTACAGACCTGGCTGGAGACCTGGCTTGCAACCTGGTTATGTGCCCTGGCTGGGAATCGAACCTGAGACCTTTGGGTTCACAGGTGGGCACCTTATCCACTGTGCCACCTGCAAGGGCAAACATTCTTCCTAAGGGTGGAAGCAGACAGAAGAGATAGCATGTCTTCATCTTGCTACTTGTTGCCCAGGCAGTGGGCAGTTCCAGGAAAGGGGGCAGGGAAAAACGCACCTGCCATTTTGGACATAGGTGTTCTCCGGCAGGTCAGGGGTCATCAAATCTGAGTTGGGGAAGATCCTAAGGGTTTATGTTAAAGATGGGTCCTCTAAGGTCCAGGGAGGGAAAGGCAGCCTCTTCCATAGTCATGACACTGATCAGTGGCAAAAAGAGAGCTGCTGATGTTCTCGATTATAGTATTTTCAGCTCCTGAAGGACAGCTGTCTCTGCACAGAGCACTGGGGAGAGAATATAGTTTCCTGCAGCCAGCGCTGAAGCTTGTCTAGACTAGGGGCCACATCAGGGCCCACAAGCTGTTGTTGTCAATAAAGTTTTATTGGAACATAGTTACACTCATTTGTTCATGTGCTGTTTAAAGCTGTGTTCTCTCTATACCTGTGGAGTGAGGAGTTGCACCAGAGACGGTATGAACTACCAAGTCTAAGATTTTCGATACCTGGCCCTTTATGGAAAATATTCTCTGACATTCTGTCTAGACACTTGCCTGAGGGGATCTTACACATAATATATGTAGAGGTGTTCTGTATATTTTAATATTGTTACTAATGTCAGACATTGGTTTTCAAATGCAAACTGCCATGGACTCCCCCTTAACTAAAACTGACAGTAGCAAATCTTCTCAGAGGCATTGGGGGTGGGGTGGGGTTAGCCTGACCACCCCTGGCCTCCCTCCCCCTGCGCTGCCCTCAAGATAGGTTGTCAGATAAAATACAGAACACCAATTATATTTAAATTCCAGCTAAACAATGGGATTTAAAAAAACTAGGTATATCCTAAAATTTGTGTGGCTTATGCTTGGACCAAAAAATTATTTATTGTTTAACTGGAATTCAGATGCAACTGAGAGTCTGTCTTTCATTTTTATTGATTTAATCTGGCAACCAACCCTTGAGCCACCTCAAAGGAAACACCTCAGTCAGCAAAGATGTGGCCTCCAGAATAGACCTCATAGCCTGGCACTTCAAGTCTGTCCTTGGCCCCTGACCGCAGCCTCATCGCTTGCTCCTACCTTTTTATACCCCTCCCCTATCACCCCTCTGGCTCTAGGAGCTCCTTCTGGCTTCCCGTCACACCGCTGTGCCTTTGCCTCCCCTCTGCCTGGGCTGCCCTCACACCCCCTGCCCTCACGCCAGCCTTGCTCCTTGGCCACTGCTGCAGAATCACCCTCAAAGGGGTTGGGCTGCAAAGCTGACACTCGAAAGTGAATGAAATCCAGGAAATAGCAGATCCGACCTCTTGGTTTAAGTTCATGGTGAAGCAGGCACCCCAGAGAGGAGTGCGGGCAAAGCCATCCCGGGTGTAGGCACAAGGGGCTTCTGCTTTCTCACAGGGAGTTCTCCCTTTTCCCTTGCAGAAAGAAGATCACAGCCTTTCCCTGGCAGCCAGGCGATGTGGGAGCCTGGCTTCCGGCAGGCAGGCCTTGGAAACACCCGTCCGGTGGATGCTGAATCCTCCTGGTGTCAGGGCTCCCAGGGTGCCTTTGCGGAGTGGGAATCAGAGCAAGTTGGGGCGGGGTGGGGGGTGAGGAGCAGGAGGACAGGAACCAGAAGGGAGAAGGGAGATGAGGTGAGGCCGCTAAGTGGGTCTGTTCACTTCCATTCCCTCCAAGTTACCTTTAAAAGGGATCCAATTCTCCTCTAATTCCCTTTATTTCCATTCAGTGCTCCTAGAAAAGACCTGCTTGACATTTCCAGAGAGGGGGAAAAAAAGAAAAGTGAGAGACATAATTTTCAATAGAAACTGCAGGATGGAGAAATCTCAGTGAATTCCGCATTTGGTGCTTCTTAATGTCTCTCTAAATTAGCTCAGGTGAGGCAGGAAGAGAGGACCAATACCTGGCCCTCCTGCAGGACATGAGCCAGAATCTCCCCATCTGTCCCTGTAGTGGGGGGTGGGGCTTGGCCATCTTCACACATGTCCTTCCCCGTCTCCACTGCAGGCATCCAGGCTCATGTAGAACCTTCCCATGGGCAGCCTGGAAGTCTACGTAAAGGATAGTTCAAGGAGAGTCACCAATTTTAAATGAGCACCATCCCCTGGACCATGATCATATCCTTAAGAATATTTATTCAGGAGTGGATTTGCCAAACCTAGTGCTTTGGATGGAGAGTGCCAGAATGCCAGAACCCTTGGTTCTACCATGTATTCACTATGTGATTATAGGCAAAAGACTTCACCTACCTGTGCCTCAGTTTTCTCTTCTGGAAAATGGGGATAATAACAGTACCTACCTCCTTAAGTTGTTGTGAAGAATTAATGTGTTTACTACATTGTCCAACAAATAGAAAACATTCAAGAAATGTTAGATACTACACTAAGATTGCATTATTTTTCTTAGAGTGCCTCTAGAAAAGTTGTGATGGTTTCCATGACAGCACCTCCTGAGTGACATGGATAGACATGGATAGGACAGGATGGAGAGTCAGCTTCTTATTCTGGGTCTCCTAAACACCCCTATGATCTTGCTGAATCCTTGTCCCTTTTTCTGAGTCTGTTTTTTCACCTGTGAAGTGAGCCCACAGTCGTATATGGTCACAATTTCATGTAATGAATTTATAAATAGAAATGGCCGGAGTACTTGGCACTCCTTTAAATAGAACTGATGTGCCTTTTGCAATCTCTCCAGAGACTCAAGAAAACTGGCTGATGGAGTTAAGATGAACCTCATACCTAGTTCATGATGTATTCTGAGTAATGTGAGGCTACTGTACTTCCTACATCCATCTGTTACTTTAATAGCATTTATTGGAATGCACCTTGGACAATGTTAAGATTTAAGGAAATGGAAATCATTCAATCACTCATTCATTTGCTCATTAAACACATGGTTATAAAGTCCCAGCTCTGGGAAGGCAATTTTGAAAAGGAACCCTGCCCTGCAGATGCCCACATTCAGGACAGGGAGGCAGGTGTGAAGCAAGGATACGAATAAGTATATTGACCTCAGACCGTGACGAAGGCCATGAGGGTAATAACAGGCCTAAGGCTGCCAGATTGGGGCAGGGAAATGGGTGACCGGATGACCAGTGAGGGCATCTTAGAGAGATGACCTTGAACTCAGGCCTGAACAGTGAGAGGGATGCAGGTATGCAGAGGTCCAGGAACAGAGAGCTCCAGGCAGAGGGGACAGCAAGTGCGGAGGTGTGGGATGGACATTAGCTGGGCCTGTTCTAGGAACAGAGAAAATGTGAGCATGGCTGGAGCAGAGGGAGGGAGGGGAGAGCAGCAGGAGATGAAGTCCAAGCCATAGAACTGTGAGGGTCAAAGTCTCAGCCTAAAGCCCTGGCTAGTGTGGCACAGTGGATAAGGTGCCAGCCTGCGAACCCAAAGATCGCTGGTTTGATTCCCAGTCAAGACACATAACCAGCTTGCAAGCCAAATCTCCAGCCAGGTCCTTAGCTGGAGGCAGGTGAAAAACAACCATACATTAATGTTTCTCTCCCTTTCTTCCTCCCTCCCTGCTCTTCTCCCTGAAAATAATGAATACAATATTTTTTAAAAATTAAAAAAAAAAAATAGAGTAAATGTTAAAAAAAAAATGTAAAAAGTCTCTGCCCAGCTGCTGGAGCACACTAGGTCCTTTGTAACTGGTTCCTGATTCTGAGAGCTCACCTGGATGCAGGTGATATGAGTGGGACAAGAGAGAGACCAGTGAGCAGGTTCCCAGGTCCTTTCCAGACCCATGAATTTGTGAGCAAGAGGCTGGAAAGCAAGTTACTAATTTCAGTGGGGTAAATGCTCTCGCTTCCAGTCCTAAGTCCTGTTTATATTATTAACTGGTTTAGCAAAAACACTTTTTCCTCTAGTGAATGCAAAGGTGCCCAGAGTTATGACCAGTTTCTATTAGTGAGATTATATTGTACTTTCAAAGACAGGTCTGAATTTCTCCATGAAAAATGCAAGGCTAATTAAAGGCTTATAGCTCCTTTTTCTTGAGTTTCGTAGGTACCTGACAGGATTCTAGTATTAGCAAAATTGCAAATTCAGTGTGTACATTTTTCTTTTATACTCTTGGAAACTTCTCTCATTCTAGCTCCCTGCTACCCGGAAGCCAGGCTTCCAGGTGGGCCCTGTTTCCCAAGGCTGGTCCTTCCCCTGACTCACGGGACTGGAACCAGAGTTAAAGGTCAGGGAGTCCAGTCCTTTATTTCACGCATGAGGAATCCGAGGTCAGAGAGGAGAAGAAACTTCTTTGGGATGCTAATTAGGAATGTAACCTGGGACTAGGATATCGCCCCAAGGCCCATTAAACCAGACTCCTGAGGAGCCCCTCCAGGTATGTGGGTACATGGAAGACCAGTTCTGTCAATAACTGCAATAGCTTCATTGTTTTATTCTAAAGATAGTCACTGCTGGGTCTCCTGCCTGTAAGCTACTAGGAAAACGGGGCACCATCTCTGCTCTCAAGGGAGGTGTGATCAGAAGTAGAATAATGAGAAAAAGTTTCCTCCTCCTCCTCCTCCTTCTCCTCATTGTCATCATCACCACAGTCTTACAGGGTGTTGTGGCAATGAAACCCAGATGTCAGGGGGCAAGGCTGAAAATGTGGCTTTAAAAAGTGACAGCATTTGCTGTGCAGGTGAGAGAAGGCCTTTCGAGGCAGCAGGAGCAGGTGGGCAGATGAGAGAAAGTACCACCATCAGGACCCTGCAAATACCCAGGCAGCAAGAGCACCGGGAGCGAAAGGGGTGCGGCTGGGAGAAACCGGACAGGTGGCCTGCAGCCAGGTCATGAAGGCATATAAAGGAGAGCCTAGCGACACTCCTTGCTCTCCCTACCCTCCTGCTAACAGCTCATTTCTTTCTTATTTGCCTCTTTCCCCACCCTGGTATAGTGATTGGTGCAGGGGTAGGCACATGGCTCAAGCCAGGCCAATCAGAGCCCTTGTCTGGGGTTTTATGAATGGAAACTGGGTTGGAAAAGGCCTGTCCTCTGAGTGGTTGTAAGCCTGGTGCTATCTTCCACCACGGCCTCTTCATTCGTGGGGCCATTTGGAATAGAGAGTGAACTGGGCACCTGACCTTGTATTATGTCCCTGCAAATGTGTCACTCAGGTCTGGCTGAGTCTGGATGTCATGCCTACAACCGCTAACTGCCTCACGGCATCCTTACCTGAAGCAGGCCCCGTCCCCGCCCCCGATCTCCCCTGGCCTCCTCCAGCCTTCCCTCCCAGCCCCTCTGCCTTCCCTGACACATCTTTAAGTAAACACTTCCCCTCACCTCTGCTGGAGCGCTCTGAAGCTCTGCTCCACTGGAGGAACTAATTGGGACACTGCTGCTTGACACAGTTCTCAGGAAGCCCAGGTGCCTCTCAATTATTTATTAGGTTAGACTTTCTTCATCAAAGAGCCTGCTGGGAGAGTGGCAGGGTCCTACCAATTTAGCAAGCCCTGGAGAGAAACCAGTCTGCAGCTCCCCAAGGGAAGTCTGGCTGGGCGGATGCAAAATAGAAGGAAGGAAGCTTGACCCGGTTTGGGGTGGTTATTTGGGGCTGGCCTTTCAGGGAGCTTCCAAGGGTGCCGGGCAAGGACTTGGGGTAGGAGCAGCAGGAGGTCCAGGTGCTGCTGGTTAGCGTAGGTAGCTAGTTAGTTATAAATAAAGGAAGGGAGCAAAGGGTATCAGACAAGTAAAGGTAATACACTAGGGAGTGGAGTTGGACAATAAGCCTGCTTCCCTAGGCGCCTGCAGCATGTACAGGCTCCCTCTGTTTTGGGGACCTAATACCTGAAGCAGGTGGGAAGAACCTATTACTGGCCCTTAGTGGAGACCACTGAGGGGAAAATGACAACAGCAGGGGAAATTCCTCAGCTGGATGCATGTGCAGTGGAAGCCAAGGTGCAGACCATGAAGGGGAGGTGTCTAATCTGGGGAAGAGACCAGATTGGTTGGAGGCGGGCCCCCCACAAGCCCGTGAAGGATTCAGAAATGGATCGGTTAGTTTGAAAGAGCACCTGATCCCAAGCCTGAGGCGATATAACCAGAGCCTAACAAAGGTCTCTGGCTTCGTGACACGTTGCTTGAGTCCTCGTGCGTTGGCACATTCTCTCTGTATGGCGGCCATTTGGGGCCTAGCAGCCACGTGGACCCCAAGCAGGTCTGGGTGCTGGGTACAGCAACTCACAGAGTGCAGCCAAGAACGGAGCTTAAGGTAGGCCAGGGGGACCTGGGCCCAACTTTAACATGGGCTAAACTAATGGCCCAGAGTCTCTGGACCCTGTCCTTACTCCTGGGCTTAATGAAGACGAGGCTGGAGTTTTTCCACGGCTGGATGGACAGAGATGAGTCACCAGGAACCTGGGGGCAGTTGCTTATTTCAACCCCCACAAATCTTGTGACTGCATCTTATCCTCCCATGTGTGGGTCCCTGGAAATGCTTTTCTTTCTTTCTTTTTTCTTTTTTTTTTTTAAGATTTTATTTCATTATTTCCAGAAGGAGGGGAAGGAAGCAAGGCAGAGAGGGAGAGAAACATCAATGTATGGTTGCTTTTCACCTGACTCCAGCCACAGACCTGACTGGAGACCTGGCTTGCAACCTGGTTATGTGCCCTGACTGGGGAATCAAACCTGCGGCCTTTAGGTTCGCAGGCCGGCGCCTTATCCACTGTGCTACCAGCCCAGGACCTTGGAAATGCTTTTCTTATGGCTCTGTGGGGACCCCATTTTTCACCTACAATATTGGTACTTTCGGCAGGTGGGCAGAGCAGAGCACAGAGGCTGTTTGGAGGAGGGTAGAAATCCCCACCCTGGGCTGTGCCTGTCTGTTGAGGTCCCCACATGATGAAGCCTTGGTCATGGAGGCTCAGGTTCCTCCACCAGCCCTGTGAACCCCAGAATTTCTTGACACTCCAATCTAGTTCCGTATAAGCCTGTTAACATTCAGTTTTTACTCAGTTAAAGTCAACAGGCTTTGCAGATCTGGCTCACGGAAATTTAGAGCTGGAAGTGGCCTGGGAAATGATCCTCTTCAGAGGTCTGAGTCACTGCTTAAGTGCTTGTGAAGGCCCCCTCGCCTTAGGATAGAAACCTCTCTGTTTAGCACAGCATTGGAGGGCTCTCCCGTGTAGCCCCCAATTTGAGACACAGTAAACATTTCCCCAGCATGTTGTGACCTGCACCGCTCTGGGTATTTGCTCCCATCTCCCTATCTGGAATTCTCATCTTCTCTGCCGCTGGCTGCAATTCTAAGCATTGCCAGGAGTAAATCAGGTGTCTTTTGTCTTCTCCTCTGCACCCCTTCCTTCCCCACAGGCCCAACTAATCGCTCCACCCTCCATCCTCTCATCGGGGGCTCAGCTCACGGGCTCCCTTCTCAGAAAGGCCTTCCTTGTCCCGAAGTCCAAGCCTGTCACTGCCTGATCCTGCCCAGAGCCAGACTGTTTGATGTTCTTCCCTGCACCTCTCGCTCCTGACAGTCCTTTTGGTGCTTTGTTTACCTGTCCCTTCCTGCGTCCCAATTTCTGAGGGCGGGGACCTCATCAGTTCACTGCTGAATCCGCAGGTCCCACACAGGCCTGCTCATAGTAGGGCCTCATAAACCTGGTGGGATGAGTGAGCCTGAAGTTGGCCTTTATCTGGATTCCAGATTATGCCTTTGATGATAGACCTGAGTGCTTGCAGCTCCTGGGAAGCATGATCCCCTAATCCCTCCCCCCACATTCTGCTTTGTGGGGTGGGGCTCAGAGCTCTCAGGCCTGTGGCCAGGCTCGCCCTGTGATGGTTGGGCCCTAAGACCAGCCATGTTTTGAGAGTTTGGAGAATGAGTGTTCAGCCTGGTCAAGTGGATAAATCACATCTTTTAAACGGGCCAAACATGGATTTACACAATAGCCTGTGACAAAAGCATCCTCAGGAAATGGTCTGGCAGGAAATATGCCCTTCCCAAAGGGCACCATGGCCCTGGGAGAAATAATGAGGCTTCGTTAGGATTCTAATTATTTCCAGTGCTGACAAGCGGAAGCGCTGTTCATGGCCGCCGCTCAGCACTCACACGTGTACCCAGGGGGTCTATTCTTGGGTCTCCCAGGTAAGTGTCCTCTCCCAGGGGTGGCCTGGCATGTCCAGTGTCTGTCCTCACCGTTCCTGCCTCCCTCCTGCTGACACTCGACCTCGGAGGAAATAGGGCGTGTTTCCTCCCTGTGGTCCCAGGGCCCAGACACAGTAGGCCCCCAGTGTGTGTGGGGGTCTCTTCTCCTGCCTATACTCAGGGGGTCGGAAGGGGGTGCAGGGTCTCCTGAATGCATCAGACAAGCTCACGAGGCTGGGGGTGCTTGGTTAGAGCTTAGGCTAGGAGGCTCAGTACAGAACTAAGGGCCTGCATCGTCTAAGCTGAAAAGGGCCATGGTGGCCACCCACCCAATGCCTTGCTTGTCCAGATGATGGGGCAGAAGCCAATAGGGGATGTTGAAGGCAGGTGACATGTATTGTCTCACCCAGGGCTCACACCCGTCTTGTGCAGCAGCTGTTTGCCCAGTTTCCAGATGAAGAAAGTAAGACTCACAGAGGTTAAGTGACCTTCTCAGAGTCTCTTAGCTAATCCCTCTTCCACATAAAACTGGCCAACTGGAGAAGATGCCCAAACTTCCTGTTTTTTTCACCAATCAGAGATCCCCAACCCCACCGCTTCTTGTCCCCCGGGGCTGTCAGGTGGAGGGAAGGATGCAAGGCAGGACCAGGGAGCTTTGCTGGTGTCTGAGTTCTGCTCATTAGGAGCAGGCGATGGAGGACTACTTGCATTGCTGCCCTGAACCCTGCTGTTCCTCCCAACCCTCAACAGGGAGACTGAAGCAATTAGATTTAGTGCCTTAACGGTCCCTTGCCCAGATGTAGGCTGCACAGACCTGCAGGACTGGAGGGACAGCTTTTCCCCAAGGCCCAGAGCAGCTTCTGGCTCCCAGGGGTTCTTCCTTTCACCTCAGAGGCTGGCCTGCCCCCACGGAGTCCCTCCTCCACAAGGAGCTCCCCTAACTCTGCCCCAGGCTCAGCAGGGTTCAGTGCCTGTACTTTCCCTTCACGTGGGCTTCAGGACCCTAGACGAGAAGCCATAGATTTAATAGCTATAGCAACTTGTTTTGACTGATGAGAGTCCTGTTTCTACTTCCTGCACCTTAGACAGCCTTCATGCAACTCGCCTGGAGCCTACTATGTCCCCGATCCATGCTTGCCCCCTCTTCCTGTCCATTACCAGGGCAGCCAGAGGGATCTTTCTAAAAGGCAAGTCAGCACTACAAAAACTAACAAGCTTCTGTAGAACAAAGGAAACCACCAACAAAACTAAAAAGGCAACCTACTGAATGGGAGAAAATATTTGCAAGTCATATATCTGATAAAGGGTTAATATCCTTAATATATAAATAATTTATACAATAGCCCCCCCCCCCCATAATGTGATAAAAAATGGACAGGAAATACGAATAGACATTTTTCCTCAGAATAGATACGAATGACCAACAGGTGCATGAAAAGGTGCTCAACATCACTAATTATCAGGGAAATGCAAATCAAAACCACACTGGGTTATCAGCTCACATCTGTCAGGAGAGGTATTACCAAAGGGACTGGAAGCAACACGTGTTGGTGAGGATGTGAAGAATGTAAATTAGTGCAGCCACTATGAAAAGCACTGTAGAGGTATCTCAAAAAATTAACAGTAGAACTTCCACTCCTGGGTATTCCTCTGAAGAAAAAAAAGAAAACTCTCTCAAAAAGATATCTGTGTTCCCATGTTCACTGCAGCATTATTTACAATAGCCATGACGTGAAAACAACCCAAGTTTCTATCAATGGACAAATGGATAAAGAAAATGTGAGGTATGCGTGCGCACACATGTACATACAGACACACACACACACACACAGTGGAGCATTATCAGTTATAAAAAGAATGAAATCTAGCCATTTGCAAAAACATGGGTGTGTCCTGAAGGCATTAGTTAAGTGAATCAAGTCAGACAAAGACAAATACCATGTGATTTCACCATGTGGGTCTAACAGCACCAACAACAAAACCGTTAACAATAAATAGCTCATAGATACAGAGGACAGAGTGATGGTTGCCAGCAGGGGCTGAGGAGTGGGCAAATGGGTCAAATGATACAAACTTCCAATTATAAAATAGAAAAGTCACTGGAGTGTCGGTCTTTGCAGGGAGCAGACGACCAATCGGAGAGAGTGATTAAAGGGGGGTTTGATGGAGAATGATTCACCTGTGTACGGGCAGGAACCCAACAGGAGACAGTAGCGCACCTGGGCTAGCAGTGCGTATGCCAGTCTTGAAGGGGCCAAAGGAGAGAATGGCTACTAGACCCCAGAAAGAGCTGCAGTCATGGAAGAGGGGCACCTGACGGAGCCTGGGCCGTGAGAGAGGAGGGCAGCCACTGCCCAGCAGGAGGGGCCCGGAGCGAACCCCTGACCTCTTCCCACTCCTGGTCTCTGCTGCGGCCAGGACCCATGCTTTGGCCAAGATGACATTCATAAGAACACAAGCAGGGACTTGAAGAATGCTTGTGCGAAGGGCCAGCTCTTTCCTGCCACCCTTGGACAAGCTTGGGCTGGCCTTCTGGAGGATGAGAGACCACATGGACAGATGCCCCAGCCATCACAGCTGTTTAATTTGGGGCCAATACAGATTACTGAGGCCATCTGAACCCACCTAGCCCCAGGGAAGCCGGCTTGGACTGGTGGAATTGCCTAGCCGATCAACAGACTCATTAGAAATATACACAGTTGCATTTTAAGTTTTAAGTCTTAGAATTTTATACATAAGAAGGGATCAAATCGGGGAGGGGCATTTCCTTTTAGGCCAAGTTGAGGAGGCTGGACCTCATCACAGTGACTCTGCTGCAGGCCCTGGAAAGGTCTGGGTTCAAATCCCAGTTTTGCCACTTACCAGCCATAGGACCTTGGACAGATGGGTCATTTGACCTGTCTGGTTTTCAGTCTTCTCCTTTGCTAAAAGGGCTAGTGAACAGTGACTGCAACATGAACAGTGCTGCAGATCGTTAAGCTCACATTTTGGTTGCTGACTGCTATGTCTGTAGACTCTGGGGCTCGGGCCTGTGCCAGCTGACTCAGACCCCCAGGATGGGATGAGGTGCTGGATGTGACCCTTAAACATTTGGTGTGTGGTGTCGCCAAGCCAGTCTGTGCGTCTCATGGAAAATCTGCTCCCAACCCTCCAGTCCACTCAGGCCTATCTAGAGTTCTGTTGGGGCAGAATGTCCTCCGTCTTTTACAGCTGAGACCCATCTTGTTTCAAATAAACATGTACAGCACACACAGGGCCCTAGGGAGAGCATAATTCTACATGAGCAGGAGGCAGGAGCCATATTGCTCAGTCATTTCTCTAAACACCTGGGGCCTGGGGGTAATGGCTGCGTGTAAATGGAGCATCAGAGAAATTAGAGATGATAACAGTGTTTCTACGGTAGGCGGTTTGGCTTTATGAGAAGTTAGTGCGGCCCCGAGCCAGCTCCAGGAACGGGGGCTGCCTAGTCAGTCTGCCCTGGGCCATGCACACTCTTTGCCTCTGCTCCCCACCTGCAGCTTCAGGTAACGGGGAGCCCAAGGACAGTGGCATCAAGAAGCGGGTCAGGGCAACAAAAGGGTGGAGGGGAGAGATGTAGGGATCAGAGGGATGGTGTTATCTTACGTCGTTCTTACAATTCAATGGTGAGAAAAATCGTATTTTCCCCATGTTACAGATCAGGAAACCGGGGCTCAGAGAAGTGCGGCGACTTGTGCAAGGCCATCGGGCTGGCAGGTGATCATGGCAGAAGTTCTGCCCAGAGCAAACTGTTTCAGGCACTGCACTCAGGCTTGCCACAGCCATGACCTGGTTCCGCCCTCTCCACAGCCTTAGAGGACAGCAACGACAACTTCCCGTTCATGAATGAAGAGCAGGCTACAGTGCTCAGGGGACTCCGCGTTTCAGCCTGTGTGTCTCTGGCCCCGGGTGTAGGAAACAGTCCCCATGCGCCTATTCTTCCTGAAAGCCACAGGGCCGGACAGCAGATCTTTTTAGCAACAAGATTACCACCTTCCTCCTTTGAGGCCCGGAGCAGGCTGGAAGGACCCACTCTCTACCTGAGCTGATAGGAAGGTAGGTACATGGGGCTTGGGAGAGTCAGAAGCACCCCGGTCACATCCAGGTCAAGTTCCCGAGCAGGAGTCCCAGTGGGGATTCGCAACTGACACCTCTGTGCTCTTAAATGACGTGCCTTTTCCTGGATGGCTGGTGTGTGTGGGCATCCAGAGGCACTAGGCTGATGTGGCTCTAGTGATAATAATATAAGTAACAACAACCTCGGTGATTAGCTACCTCATTAAGTGCTCCCCACGAGAGGATGCACATCACAGAGCATAGCTGCATTTCCCACAGTCAGAACCCCCTGGAAAAAGATAGGATTTTCCCAGAAAAAAGAAATGCTGTTCCCTGTGTGTGATACCAGTCATCTGCCCGCTGTGTGAGTGGAGCCCATGCCTGACCCATTGGGGCCCAGCATCGGGGAGTGCTGGGTGAGGGGGAGAAGGGCAGGCTATGGGGCAGCCCGGCCAGGCGGGAGTCCTGGTGGTACCATTCACCAGCGGTGGGGCCTTGGGGCAGTAATGCCACCTCTTGTCTCTCAGTTTCCTCATCTGTTAATGGGGACAATAATGGCCCCTATATTGTAGTTTTAAAAATGAGGATAAAAGGAGTTAAGACAAGCACCATGAACAGGACCTGGCGTATAAGTAGTGTTCAATAAATTCTGCTTCTAGGCAAGATAGAAAAACATAGACCACACTCACCTGCTTGCCTGAGACAACTAAAAACCTGAAAACAATATATGAAGCAACAGTTTCCAAGACACTTGTCACTAAGCAACAAAGGAGAGTGGTCCCAGAGAGAAGAGAACTAGAACCACCCCTACTGCTTGCTTACGTACTTGGAGAGACATGGCCAGGAGTTGGAGAGGGGGGAACCCACGCAGAATTGGTTGTCTTCCTGACCTAAGGAGACTGAGCTGGACTCTGGGGGACCTGAGGCAGCTTGGGTTTGCGGCGAAAAGTGCTGGAGGTGAGAGAACTTCATGAAGACACAGCCCCGGAGATTTACAGAGGTTCTGCTCAAGTCTTGGTGTGTGAGCAAATGGCCTGAGGTTGGAGAACACAGCCAAAGGGATATGAAGGGACAATCCTGAAATTGAACAGTTCCTACTCCCACCCGAGTGGAAAACTGAATCAATCATGCGGTATTGGCTAAAGTATTTAGAAGTGTGTGGCTTCAGTAGTCGGGAAAACTGGCTCTTGTCTAAAGAAATGCTGTGCTGTTCATGTTTAACAAAGCTTAAGAGCAAGGCTAGAAATACATGGGTCCATGTTAATGGTGTCCCAGAACAAAGTTTGAGCACTGAAAGAAGTGCTCAAAGACCCCAGAATGTCAAGTACCTTGAAAGACAAAATATACAATGACTAACATTCAATAGAAAATTTCCAGGCAAGCAAAGAAGCAGGAAAACATGAGTATGAAAATCACCCAATTGAAACTGATTTAGAAATGACACAAATGATAGAATTAACAGATAAGAGCCATAAAGCCAATTATAACATTTCATACATTCAGAAATATATAGGAGACTGGAGATGATAGTTTTTATGATTCTAAAAATTACTCAATTAGTAGAATCATAAAAAAATTACTCAATCCAAAAGGAGGAAGAAAAAGAAAGAAAAGGGAACAAAGGACTGATGTAAGATACAGAAAATAAGTAGCAAGATGGCAAATTTAAATCCCACTGCATCAGTAATCACATTAAATATATCTAATTAAAGGGCAGAGAGTGTCATATTAAATACAAAAGAAATACTCAGTTGCCTGCAAGAAACCTATTTTAAATATAGAAACTGATAGGTTGAAAGTGAGGGATGGAAAAATATGTAATACCCTGTAACATCAATCAACAGAAAGCTGGAGTGGCCATATCAATCACAAATGGAGTAGACGTCAATGCAAACATTATTATCAGGGATTAAAAGGGCCATTTCATACTGATACAGGCGTTAATTCATCACAAGGATATATCAATCATTAATTTTATGAACCTAATAACAGGTTCAAAATCCATGAAAGAAATTCATGAAACAAATGTGATTCATAAACAAATCACAATCAGAAAGCGACTAAACTACCTCTTTCTCAGTAACTGAACAAATAGCCAGAAAGTTAGTAAGGCTACAGAAGCCTTGAACAGCACTGTCTACAAACTTAATCTAATTGACATTTGTTCAGAACATTCTACCCCGCCACAGCAGGATACAGGTTCTATTCCAGAGCACACAGAACATTTGCCGAGGTAGATGAAATTCTAGGCTATGTAAGACAAATCTCAGAAATATTAAAATTATTCAAGTCATACCTTGTATGTTCTGCTGACCACAAGGGAATTAGATTAGGTGTCTGGAAAATGCACGAATATTTGGAAACTTAATAACACTTCTCAATAACCCCTGCTATAAAGAGAAAAACCAAAAGAAAACTATAAGGTATCTTGAACTGAGTGAAAATGAACACATAACCTATCAAAATTAGTGAGGTGCAGCTGAAACAAGTTAGAGAGAAATTACCCCAACGTTCGGAGCAGTTTTGTTTGTAATCGTTTCAAGCTGGAGACAACCTAGAAGTTCATTAACAGAGTCATAGGTGGATAAACCAACTACCCATGCAAAGGAAGTCTACTTTTCGTTTTTAAAGAACAAACTATTGATACATGTGGCAATATGGATAAATCTCAACATAATTATGCTGAGTAAAAGAAACCAGGCAAAAATATTACATAAGGTATAGTTCCCTTTTATAGTATATAAAATTCTAGAAAATGCAAGCCGATCCGTAGTGATAAAGAGCTGTCGGGTAGTTCCTGGGGACAGAATGGGGGCAGAATGGGGTTGTGGGTCAGGATGACAAAGGGGTCCAAGGAAAGGTGTGGGGATGATGAATACATTCATCATTTTGATTGTGATGATGGTTTCAAAGATGTATACATAAGTCAAACCTTATCAAAGGATATATTTAAATATGCGCTGTTTATTGTATGCCAATGTTACCTCAATAAATTTGCTAAAAATAAATCTTGGCTAGTGCTAGTATTTTGCCTCTGGTCTAGTACTGAGAACTTTTACGCATTTTGGATTTGCTTTTCATTTTGAAATAAAATATGAATGGGCTTCCATTATTATCTCTACTTTATGAACAAGGACACTTAGGCATAGTGAAATGACTAGTGTAATGTCACATGGTAGGTAGGTGACAGGGCTAGCTAGCATCCTATCCCAAGCCAATTTTATTCCAGAAACCAGGCAGCTGAGACCTGGCATGCAGATTACAAACCCCATTCTGGTTACTATTTTTGACCTAAATCACAGCGGTATTTGCATGCAGCCTTGGGAAGTAAACACATTTCCTGGGAAATTTTACGTGGTGGGTTGGGAATAGAGGCTCAGTGTTCTTGGAGGTGATAGTTAAAACTCCTCAACAGAACAGGAATCAGTGTCTATTACTACAGCTACGTGTCAGCCAGCACACAGCTGTGAAGAAGGAAGGAGGTTTACTGCTGTTTCACAGGGAGGTTCAGGTCCACAAGGTCCTGGAGCCAGGGGTAGAGCCAGGATTCATTCTCAGCCCCACCGCTTTGAAGTCCGTGTCTCCTGACAGGAGGCCAGCCTCAGCTGGCTGTGTGACTCCGCCTGCAAGGCCTTCTGCACCTCAGAGACTGCCTTCCAATTGAGCTTTCCTCAATCCCAGAGTTCTGGGGAGTCAGGGCGGGACTCCAAACACAGCAACGGGGTGGGGGTGGGGGCAGCGTGCTTCTGGCAGGAGGGACCAATGCCTGAAGATGCTCCATGGAAATAAGCAGCCCCAGCGCAGCTCAGCTCTAACAAGGATTAGAGCCTCAGGTCTCCTGTCTGTAAAATGGGACAGTCACAGCAACCCCAGGAGGATCTTAGGAGGCTCAGAGCTCTGGGTAAGCCATACGCCAGCCCCTCCAGGGTCCCTCTGCCGAGTGGCGCCTACTCCTCTGAGGACAAGTCATTCTCCTTCCTCTCTCTCTCTCTCTCTAAACCCCTGCAAAACTTTACTTAAGAAGCACAGAAGAAAATTGTTTATCTAGGGGGTTTGGGGCTGGGAACACAGGCAGATGGCACTGGAATTAGCAGCTCGGCAGACACAGAAGGTTCCGAACACAATCAATTTGAAACAGCCCAGAACTTCCCCCTCCCCAGACAAGCGAGGGGAGCAGTGCTGGGAGCCCCTTCCGGGTCCTGGCCCCTCCCTTCCTGCCCTCCGGCCCCAGGCAGCATGTCAGCCAGAGGCAGAAGGAGGACTCAGGGCCCAGGGGGCCAGAGTGACAGAGTCATCCATCATCACTGCTGAGGGACAGAGATGGCCGGCCACCTGACACCCACTCACACCCCACCTCCACAGGCAGGGCTGGTGTCGGGCAGCTGCCCAGGCTGTGCCCACATTTTCCAGCTCCCACTGGTGGGGCCAGGTGGCACTTGTGGCTAATGAAATGTGGGTGGGAATGATGCAGGCCCCTCGGCATTGATCTGATTGGTTACCTGGTCACCTTCCCCTCATTCACTCTGCTTCCCTGGCCACCCTGGAGGCCACATGTGTAGATAACATTATCACAGTTGGAAGGAGCTGGGTCCCGGTATCACTGCTCAGAGGAGGTGCCTCCCTGGAGGAGACCCACTGACCAACAGCACCCACTGGGACTTCACCTGGGAGAGAAATCACCTCTTCCCGCATGAAGCCACTGGGATGTGGGGATCTTTGTTACAGCTCCTCGTCCATCCTGACTGATACAACCCAGTCCCTCTCCTCATCCAACCCTTCATCCAGCAGGTACATATCAGGCTCCCTGGGTGCTAGGCTCTGCACTGAGCACCAGGACACAGCCATGAACTTGATCTATAGGCCCCTGCCCTCAGAGAACATTTGGGTACAGTTGGGAGAACAAACACACAAAATGAGGAAATGAACAAACAAACAATAAGAAAACAATTGCATGGCATGGAAAGTGTTGCAAAGGGAAAAACAACAATGAGAGGCAAATGCCATGTTTGGGAAGGTGGTGGGTGGGAGGGGGTTCTTGGGGGAGGAGCTGTGACATGCCTGAGAAGGAGGAAATGGCAGGGTGAGACGAGCTTCCTGGGAAGGGAACAGCAGGTACAGGACCCCCCCACCCCTACCCCACCGCCTCCCCCAAGCTGGTCACACATTCCCAGCTTTAGGTGAATCACTTCACTGCACCCTTAGAGCAACCCGGTGAACTGCAGCACCAGTCAGGAAGGGGCCTGCCAGGCTCTATCTGTTCTTATGGAGAGAGGTGCCTGGGCTAGCAGGAAGAGGAGCTTCATGGCTTGGCTGAGGTGAGTGTCAGGGTCCTGTGGAATGGCCTGAGAATCCTCTCTGACTCCCAGGATATGACCCCAAGGGCTCAGAAGGTACCTTTGGAGCCAGAAATGTAGTCTGGGGTCATGAGGAGAGCATAGGGCCAGGATCTGACTTGGGCCTCCCAGGCTGGCTGTGTGCCCTTGGCAGTGCACTTGTCCTCTCTGAGCCTCAGTTGCCTCATGCCTGTGGGGGAGCAGCTCCAACCCTCAGGTAGGGGCAAGCAGTGAGGGAAAGGAGGTGAGCCAGCGCCTCTGAGACCTCAGACCCTGGCCCGTCTCTGCTGTTGTCCTCCCCACAGAGGTCTCCTGAGCTGCGACAGTGCATGGGCCCTGTGTCTCTGGTCCTTTGTCCAGCACCCTGATCCTACAAATCCTGGGAGGATTGTCCACTAGTTGGGAAATCATGGGTGTCATGTGGCTGGTGAGGAGAAGGTGGTGCTCAGACCAGGCCTTGGAGCCTCTGCTCTCTTCTAGGCCCGGGTGCTGGGGTTTCTCTCTGGCTCCTCAAATATGGGACATGTCCGGGTCAGCACGAAACACGAGAAATGTAAGGAATATTTTGCTCCAGAAATTTCCCAGATTTACCGGGGTGCAGAGCAATTTCTCCCTGGTTAAGCAAAATGTCACAGGTCATGTGTGACAACTCTTAGTGTCGAATCTCTCCTGATTTCCTTGCTTCCACAACCCCCTAATTTCCAATTTTCTTCTCTGCCCCCAGTTCTGCTGGTACCTCTGAAGCAAGGCCCTTTGTCTCCCTGTTTATCCTTCTCCCATCGCAGCTTTTGCTGTGAGTTCTGCAGGGTTCTGGTCCAGGGAGGCCTCCTGCTTGGAGGGAAGATGACAGAAGATCAAGATGTGACCCACCTGCCTTTCAGAGTCTGGTTCCCTCATGGGACCCTGGGGTGGGGGTGGGAGCAGCGTAGGGATCAGCCCTGATAACACAAAGACTTCAGGCTCTCCCTCTATTCTCCTACTTGTCTCCCCAAGACTGACAAACCCCAAGGTGCAGGGTTCTATCTCTGCATCGCCAGGTGTCCCCTCAGAGTCCTTACCTAAGTGGCAACAGTAAGTGCTTGTCAAAGAAAGGCAGGCGGGAGGCAAAGGGGACTTGCGGTTTGGAAGAATCGCTGACTCAGCTTGCGGGCTGCCTCTGAAGCCAGGGCGCAGAGCATGGAAGCGCCTCCCGCCCACGGCAGCATCTGGCTCCCAAAATAGTCCTGGCTGCCGCCGCCCGCTGGCACACGGACAGGACCCCACAGAGCAGCTGAGCGGGTGTATTTTCATGCCTCTCGGAGTTGTTTGGTTTCTGCAGGCTCATTACGGGGCAATGGGCTGTCAATGCAACTTCAGAGCAGAACAGGGAGGAAACCAGACCAATTTCCCTGATTGCGGGCATAATGGGGGATTCTTGCCTTTGCAGGGGGCCACTCCTGTGGGAAATTGGCAAGGAAATCCCGGACCTGTGGGCTGTGCAGTTCTTGGGCTAATGAGACACTTTGCAGGGACTGGCTGAGGGAGTGTGATCTAATGGCCTCATCAGAGTGCTCGTAAGAATATTGTTCCCCTCACAGCAGATGGACAAGGACACTACCATCCTTGCTCCCAATCTGGAGTACCTGGGATGGAAACCAAGAGAACAGGGCGTGACCATCTTTCTCTTGGTGCCCAGAGCCCCGTGGTGATATCTGCTGAGTTGTCGGAAACTGACATCCTGGAGGGGCGGAAGGACAGGGCGGGCACTTTGTGGTCATACACCACCAGCCGCTGAGCCTTGAACCTCTCGGACGTCTGCTCACAGCCACACACGTCTCTGCAGGGCATACATTTCTGCAGGGCAGCAGAGAGAGTTATTTAAAGTGCCCATGAAAACAGCTGGACCTTGATGGCGAAGGAGCAGTTGTCACTGCTGGGGCCAAAGAGGTGCCTGAGATGGGAAGGGCTGTACAGGTGGGATTTCTTCGAAGCCTTTCTACTTCCTCCTCTAATCTCATCGTTCTTAGATGTCCCCTGAGAGCTGGGCTGCACGTGGCAGATATAAGAGGAGGTGTCCTTTCAATAGCATCAGAAACAGACCTGACTGGTGGCCTCTGAACTGATCATCACGCCCAGCTTGGGCGCCTACGGGGTGCCGAGCCCCAGGCTGGCTGCTTTACAAAGAGCCCCAAGACGGACTCTGGAGCATAATTCATATTAGCAGTTACTATTACTGTTGTTATTTATATGCTTCCCCCTCCCCATTCCCATGCTCCTTGTCCTGTCATCAAGAGCCAGGCCCCCTCCTTCCTGACCCCTCTCCCCGCTAGCTCATATATCCCAGAGGGGCTTCGTTCCTTTCCATTGGCTCCATTCACACTAAACCCCACATATTAGAGTTGGAGCTGAATTCTTATCATCTTGGCCACCATCTTGGTTTAGTGGAGTTCACTCACTATGGGAACAGGAATTTCCCTTTGTCAGGTCAGTGGTGGCCAGCATGTGGTTGCGTCTTTTGGTGTCTGATTATGGTTTGCAGTTAGGTTGGTGTTATCTTCTCCTTTCTTACCTCCAAGATGGAGATCATTATCAAGAGACTCTGTGTCATTTGTTTCCAGATTCCTGGTCAAGGCCTTCCTTCCTTCACAGCATCGTAGATATGCGGGCCACTGGAGTGGAGAGGAAGTAGGTGGATCTTTCGCTTAAACCCCTTCATGTTACAGCTGGGAAACTGAGGTCCAGAGCTAGGATTGTGACTTGTTCAAGGTCATGCAGAGAGTCAGTGATGGAATAGGGAGTAGGGCTTGCTTTCCTGACCCATGACAGATGTTCTCTCATTTTTGCTTTAGCTATGCAAATTCCAGACTTGAGGTTGGTGGGGCCAGAATTTCAAACCTGGAATGGAGGGGGGCTGTACAGAACTGGACAGGAGATACAGACTTGGGTAGAAAGTGATGACGTTAAGCTCATGGAGCAGAGTCCTGCCTCAGGGACCACTTTTGCTCTGGAGGGGCTGGTAAATGAGGGTCTCCCCAGGCATAATTGGGGCTGATGGATAGACTTGAACTTTATGTCATGGCAGCTTGGGATGAAATTGTCACAGGTTTTTAATAAAATAAGAGGCAGAAAGAAAGGATTTTAATGAATGGAGACTTACCAACTTGTGACCAAGTAAACATCAGGAAAAATCAATCATTCTTCCTAGAAATGAAATGAAATGGCCTTGAGATCATGGAACCAAGACCCAAGGCCCCTGAGAGCCAAGGCAGGGGCAGAAAAGAGAAATAAAAACAGCTGATGCCATTGCTCGAGGGTGTCAAGTTTACCTTACAAACAGGCCATGGATCCAAAGTGAGGCCCAATCACATTAGAAGAATAATATTATGGTTATTCTCATTCTTTTAACTAACTTTATTGAGCCACATCCTATGGGCCAGACCCAGTGTCAAGTCATTCATAGACATTTATATAGTTTAATCCAACAACAACCTCATGAGGGAAGTACCACAAATATTCCCATTTTACAGATGAGGAAGTAGGTGCCAAAAGGTAGAGTCACCAGCCCAGGTCCCACAGGAGCAAGTGGCACCCACCTAGGTCTTTTAGACCCCATACTTCCGGCCCCCAGCTGCACCACCCTCAGAACCTCAGTTTTCTCATTGCAGCCACAGGGTCTCGGGGGACATCCTGTTCTGCTCAGCTTCAGAGCACGAGTGGGACCGGATGAGGGGGTGCTTGCGAGTGCTGATGACCTCCCTCTGTTCTTTGTCTCCGTGACCAGTTCTCTCCCTGGCTGTGGACCTGCCAGTGTGGGAACCCTGCTATTGTCATGGTCTGTCATGAGAACAAACAACGCTTGATCATCTTTTCCCACTGGATGCTTCCCACCCATCAGCGAGGGCTGGGAGAAGGGATTGGAGATGGCGAAACAGAAGGCTGGGGACATGGTGCCAGTAGGCAAGCATGGTGGCCTGAATGTGGACCTGGATGAAGACCCCATGAAAGCCACTGAGGGGCAATGATCCCAGGTATCCCTGTGGCTGGTGCTTCCTTGACAGAGCTTTCTGCATCCCAGTCCACCTCTGTCAGACCATGGAACTGTGGCCTGGGTTTAATTCACCCTCCACTGTGGCCAATTAGTTACATTTGGCCCTCAATTTGTAAAGATTTGCAAATCAATAAGAACTGGGCAGTTGCCCTGATTGTTGTGGCTCAGTTTGTTGGGTGTTGTCCCACAATGCGAAAGGTCACCAGTTTGATTCCTGGGCAGGGCACATGCCTGGGTTGTGTGTTTGGTTTCCTGTTGGGGCTCCTGCAGGAGGCAACCAATGTTTGTCTCACAGATGGATGTTTCTCTCCCTCTCTTTCTCCCTTCCTTCCCCTCCCAAATAAATAACATCTTTAAGATAATCCACAGTATCACCAAGCTCTTCCCAGTCCAATTGCAGACTCCCTCTTTAAAAAAAAAAAAGAGAAAAAAAGAACCAGGCAGTTGTTAGGGAAGCTCCAAGAGAAGGGGTAAAGAATTTTAATAATGCCTGCCGGGCATTATTGTATTAATGTGGTTCTACATTTATTGCCTGTTTTTATTAAAGACTAATTTTTAGAGCAGTTGAAGGTTTACAGTAAAACTGAGAGGAAGGCACAGAGATTTTCTGTATCTGCCCTGTCCCACACATGCATAGCCTTCCCCACTGTCAACATCACTCACATTTTTTACCGAGGATGAACCTGCAGTGACACATCATAATCACTCACACTTCATAGTTTACCTCAGGGTTCACTCTTGGTGTTGTACATTCTGCGGGTTTGGACAAATGTATAATGACATCCATTCATCATTACATTATTATACTGAGTGTTTTCAATGCCCCGGAAATCCTCTGTGTTCTGTCTATTCATCCCTTTCCCCCACCCCAACCCCCAAATAAATCTTTTTCATTGTCTCCCTAGTTTTGCTCTTTTCAGAAAGTTATATAGTTAAAATCATACAATAGGTAGCTTTTTCAAGTTGGCTTTTTCCACTTAGTTATATGCATTTAAGTTGCCTTTTCATGGCTTGATAGCTCATTTCTTTTCAATGCTTAATGACGTTCAATTGCTTGGATGTGCCGCAGTTTACTTATCCATTCATCCACTGAAGGATACCTTGGTGGTTTCCAAGTTTGGGCAATTATGAACAGAGCTACAAATATCCATGGGTGGGGTTTTTTGTGGACAGACACTTGCAGCTCCTTTAGGCAAGTACCAACGAGCACAGCTCCTGGATTATATGGTGGAAGTATGTTTACTTTTGTAAGAAATTGCCAGACTGTCTTCCCAAGTGGCTGTAGCAACCTTGTGATCATCTCGCCTGGAATGCGAGCCACGGGACAGGGCCCAAACATGGTGATTGTTGATGGATGAGGCAGGGCTAGGTGCTCCACAGAGGGGGTGCAGCATGAACCATGACCCAGAGATGGCAACTGCATTTCACTGCTTCCTGGTTATTACCTGAGCATCTGTCACAGCAGAAAAACAAGGGTCAGGTCCTCCGGCACTGGTGCTGAAAGGTAACCCATTCCCGGGCACCCAGCTAGGAGAGTTGTTAAAAAAAAATTAAGTTCATCAACTTTAGAGCCAATTGCAAATCTGGCTTATGCCTTTTTTTTTTTTTTTCCTTATGTCATGTTGGGCAAGTTACTTTACACTCCTTGCCTCAGTTTCCTCATCTGTGAAGTAGGGGCAATAACAGTGGGCTGGGTGAGTATGGAATGCTTCTGGAGGTACCTGGCCCCCAAAGATATTATGAGAGTGGTTGTCAGGATTAAAGCTCACTGGGACCCTGGCTGGTGGCGCCGGCCTGAGAACCCAAAGGTCTTTGGTTCGATTCTCCAGCCAGGGCACCTAACCAGGTTGCAACCAGGTCTCCAGCCAGGTCCGTAGCTGGAGGCAGGTGAAAGGCAACCACACATAGATGTCTCTCTCTCTCGCTGTCTCTCTCCCTACCCTTCTCTCTAAAAATAATATAATATATTTTTACAAAGCTCATTGGTTGCCTCATGCACCCTCTATTCCTCAGAATAGCAGGTGGGTGGGGTGGTATCAGTCCCTTTGAAGAAACCGAATTCCAGGAGGTGAAGTAGCTCCTGGAGAAGATCACATGGCTAAACTGGTGAGCGGTCTCTGAGATCTGCCCTGTCTGTCTGACTTTGGAGCCCAGTCAGCACCAGCACAGCCTCTGACTCAGGGTCTGGGCTGCCATCCATCTGGGGAAGATCCTAGAGCATGGGTCGCAAACACAAGGCCCGAGGGCTGAATCCGGTCCTCCACCTTGTTTTGTCCGGCCAGGCACCTTGTTTCTACCCGGCTAGCTTAACTGTTAAGGAGTAGTTACATGTATACAGCCCTAAAATTACATTCGGCCCTTTGAAGGCAGCCATGAGGCCCATGTGGCCCCTGGTGAAAATGAGTTGGACACCCCTGTGTTAGAATGCTAGCCCCTATGAGTTTACACCGAGGGGGTCACACAGAGACCCCCAGATGAGGGACCATCCATGCCAGCATGGGAGATACTCACCCTGCTGCCTTCTCCCACCTCAGCAAAGCCTCTGCACACAAAGACCTCTCTCAGTCCTTTAGGCAGGGGACTGGGGCCCTTCTCAGGTTGTTACAGAGGCCAGGTTACCAGCCCTTCCTTGTAATTAATATAAGGAAAGCATTTCTGCAGAAACCCCTGTCTGGATTAACCACCGGCTGAAGGATATAACTCATGTATACATAGGAAATCTCCACAGGCTTGTCTCCTAATATTTATTCTGACGACTGAAACATGCAGATAAGGTGAGTGCCTGACGCTGCAACTGCAGAATAAATTTACATTCTCTAAGCCACAAAGAGCTGTGTGTGTATCTGTATCCTGGGCCTGGCTGGGGGCCCAGGAGTGGAGAAAGCCAGATTCTAGCCCCTGGGAGGTTCTGACTGGTGTCTGTCCAGCAGCAGCAAAGACTCCCATGTGAGGGTCTCAGCATGTTGGAATCCAACAGTTCTTAACTCCCAGAATCTTAAATTCCCTAGTCTTAGGATCTTCAGTTAATAGAATCTCCAAACTATATATTGAGTCAGAATCAGAGGCCTTTAGGATTCCAGTGTCTTAGCCATTATCTTGCCCAAATACCCAGCTGTCATTCCAGTTCCTTCCACAATGGGTTCTGAGCAGGGCCATTGCATTTCAAAGCTTCTGGTCTTGCTCCAGCATCACTTCCTCTGGGAAGCCCTCCCTGGTTCTCATGGTTTCATCTGCATTGCCTTATGAGACCCACCAGGGCTGTTATTATTCTAAACTTGATCCTCATGCCCACAGTGATCCCTGTAGGGTTGGGGAGGGTCTGCTTTTGTTCATTCACAAATCCCAGCACAGGGACTGACACACAGTAGGTGCTCCATGAGTGTGTACCACAGGCTATACTGCACCCCCGACTGCCATAGATCTGCCTTCTGCCCCATCAGGCTTGGTCAGAGGCATCCCTATCTCCGGGTAACTGGAGTCTGGCTCAGCCCATGTAGGGGAGGGTGTGCAAATGGCAACTCGCAGATGACTGAGACCTTCCCACACCTAGTGTCTATTTTCATCCACTGAAAAGCATTGGGCTGAGATGCGCTCTGGGGGAGAGAGAGCAGGGTCAGGATCACAGAAGCCACATGACCCTCAGTTTAGAGGACTGGCTGTGGAGCCAGGTGACTGCATTGGAACCATGGCTCTTCTACCCCTTAGCTGGGTAGCCTTGGGGCATGTCCTTTGCCCTCTCTGTGCCCTGCTTTCCCCATTGTGTAAAATGGACACGATGAGAGTTTGTATCTCATACTCATAGACGTAAAGCCAGTAGCTCAGCACCTGCCTAGGAAACAGTAAGTGCTCAAGCCTTGGCATGAGGTGCCCATGCTCAGCAGAGACCATCTGCCAGGAGGAGGCAGGAGAGAGCCCAGTAAATAAAATGACCCAGCCATGGGCACCCCGCTGCTGGCAAGGCTGAGATGGAGGCCAGGCACGGGGGCACGGCTGCGGGCTCCACTGACAGGCCGCTCCGGCTCCAGCTGCTTCTGAACACCGGCCTGCCAGCTCTGCAGGCTGTTCTGAGCTCCCAGAATGGTGCTGTCCCTTGAGGAGACTGGCCGGCCCGTTGACCACTCCAGGCTCCTCACACGTGGAAAGGCCCAGCCAGTGGTTTGCTCATAGGTGCGGACAGACAGACCTTCCTGACAGGAGGTCACCTGCCCTGCTTGCAGGGCCTCAGCCAGCACCACCACCTGAGGGTGCAGGGAGGGTCTCATCCACTGGCCTGGGGTCCCACCTCAAAGTGGGTCAGACCAGGGAGGGTACCTGGCTGGGAAAGAGATGCAGGAGCAGGGTTACAACCAAGGGGCCCATCATGTCATGCCCCAGCCACCCTGAAGCTGCCAACCTGGCCGAGGGTCAAAACGGTCTATTGCAGGCCTCACTCGAGTGCCCCGTGCTATGTGTGTGTGGGTCGGGAGGAGTCCACCCAGCAGGATGCAGCCTGTGCACTGAATCAAAGCCTTTTAAAAGGGGATGTGTCCCCCACAAGAAGAGCATGAAGGGTTTAAGGAACAACAGCCCAAGTAGCCCCATCTACCAGCATTCCCAGTGAACTACAAGGGGACCTGGTGATCCCCTTCCTGCCACTTGGGCTGTGCAGGATTAGGCGTCCCGTTCCCCAAAGGACCCACGTGTGCCAGGAAATACAGAAAATGTCACGGGTAACAGATTCAGATCCATTACCCTTGATCAGGAAGGCTGGTGCTGCTGCTGGGCAGAAAGGAAACTGTGTGGAACTCACAGGCCGGCCGGCTGGGCAACTTTTGATGCTCCCTTGACAAACGGACAGTAAATGGGCAGGCACAGCATCCCTGCCTGACAGGGGCCTGCTGACCAGAAGCTCGGGCCCTTGGGGAAGAGAGCTTGGACCATGTCATCATGCAAGTCAGCAGAGTGAGGAGGTGAGACATCCGGAGTGGACAGGAAAGGAGGGCAATGATGAGCACCGGCATCAGCGCTGGTCCCATGCAGTCGTAAGTGCTGCCGCTGTCCCTCCTTCCCCGCAAGAGGGGCCAGGGAATGTCGGAGAAGATTCTCCCCAAGCTGCATCCACCTGAAGAAAGGGATCTGAGCGCACAAGGGGTGGGCCGTGACAGGCGTGCACAGGCCTGCTCAGACGTCCTGCCAGTCGGCCTTCCTGTGCTGCCGCGCACCCCTTTGCTCCAGACCGGGGCTGCTGAGGCGTGGTTTTACCCGCATGGCAGTTTGACTCCCTCTCCCCCAGTCCTGCCTCCTCCCCTGCCTTTCACAGTTGTTGATCCCTAGTCAACATCTCTCCTCCCCAACTCCGCTCCTTGTCTGCGTCTCCAGGATCCATTTGGTGACACAGAGGAAACCAGTGACTGTATCGGCTAATCCTGAGCTTGAGTCCAATGTCTGTTACTTAACTAGCTGGGTAACTGGACGCTGAACAACCTGTCTTTCTGTGCCTCAGTTCTCTCATCTATGAAATGGAGCTAATACCTCCTCCAGCCTTGCAGGGATGTGGAGAATAGACAGGATGTAGAGAATAGACAGGAAAACACACACACACACACACACACACACACACACATTTTGTAAAAAGCCTCTCTGCTTGCACGTGTGCCTCTGGTACGAGCTGAGAGCTATCAGCAATGAGGCCTGGCTAGATCTGGGATGCCGCTGGGAAACAAGTCTGGGCAACCTGACTCCGGTGGCCAGCACACCAGTGACCCCCATCAGCTGCCGCTTCAGGCCCCACAGAGGGAGGTGCAGATGGTAGAGGTGGGTGGCAGGGTGGGGCAGGATGAGCTGGGGGTGGAGGGAATGATTCTGCTGTCCTCTCCCACTCATTCCAGAAAGCCTCCTCCCCTGCCCAGCCTGCTGCACCACATTTCTGATCAGACCATCTAGAACCATCAAAATAAGAGGAGGACGCAATGGCTACACATTCGAGAAGGAGAGGAGAAAACCTACCGGGGCCTCACAAGACTCCTCCCTGAGTGTGAGGGAGCAGACCGGCCCTGTATTTAATCTTCCCAGGGCGCCAGGCTAGGTGGGGACAGATGCGGGCAGCCCATGCAGGACAGGAGCACCAGAAATGGATGCGTTAAAGAGAACATTTATCAACAAATCAGTGGAGAAACCATCACCCCCTGCCTATTTGAGGAACCCTTGAGTGATGGTTCCCGGATCCTTCTACCCTGGTGTTTGCCTCTTGCTGAAGGTGATGGATGAAAAAGCAGCTCTAAGGAGCAGGGACCTGGGTCTTGAGACATCACAAGGCTGTCTGTCTCTGTGCATCTCCCAGCTGTCAGCACGGCCCATCTGGGAAACACACTGATTAAATCCAAGGACTGGGGGGTTGAGGGACAGGCAGATAAAGAGAGAGGAGGGGCCTACATTGGCAGTGGAGTGGTCAGAGGTGGCATCTGGGCCTCACTTTGTGGGGGACCCACCCAGTCTCCCCAGTGCAGCCTATGGCCTCTTCAAGCCTGCGCCTGGACCTCTCCTCAGCCCCAGCAGAGGAGGGGGGTTTGCAGACCAGCGTGCAAATCCCAGTTTAGAAACTTGGCTTTTTGACATTGGACGTGTTACTTAACCTCTGTGCGCCTTTTGTCCAGTTTGGGCTTAAAACCTTTAGCGCAGTACCTGGCACAGAGCAAGGGCTCAAATAAAGCTTTTCTTTTTATTATTATTACTAGTAGCATGATCACCTAGCCTTTCCATAGGCATATGTTATATTTATACCCCAAATTATAGTTCATTATTGAGTTCTTAGTGTATATTTAGCTAGCTCTCCTTTTTTCTTTCTCTTTCTTCTTTCTCTCTTTTCTTTCTTTCTCTTTCCTGCCTCCTTCCTTCTTTCTTTCTTATCACTGTATCAAGACTATTTCCTCACATAATTTAAGTTCTTCAAAAACAAGATATGGATAACTTCATAATAGTCCTCATGGAGATATCTTATCACTTTGTCATTCTTTCCGTCTGGATCAATAGTACATTGTTGGTTTTCACTCTTACCTTAGGGTTGCAACACCCATTTCTAGGCATAATCCTGGCCCCAATCCCTGACTGTGTCCCAACGACCAGTTCCTGGAGGTGGAATCATTGCATCCAGGCACTGACATTATTTCTAAGTCTCAAGATTTTTATGACTTAACTGCTTTTCCCAAAGGTCCCAGCAGTGTCTGGGAGTGCCTGCCTCCCCACACATTTACCAGCATCAATTATTCTCCTTTTATTTAGTCTTTACTAATCTCATGGCTCAAAATTATATTTCACTGTCTTTTGGAGACAGAGCCATGACCTGTGGCCTCTGTTTCCCAGCAGGGGGATCATCAAATTATATTTAGGGCTTCCAGCAAACCTCAGGATGAAGGGCAGCCTCTGGCCGGGCAGCCCCAGAAAGGAGTTGCTGGGTTCCTATCCCAACTCTGAGCTCAGTCACTGGGTGACCTGGGTATATTACCTTGCCCTCACGGGGCCTTTGTTTATCAATGGGATGTGGTAGCTCCCCTCTGGTCTCCTGCCTCCAGTGTATCTAGCGCCTAGGACAGTGCCTGACACATGATATGATGTGTACTCAGCAAATATTGGTTGAGGACAGAGCTGCCAAAGTGACCTTTCCAAAGGAAAACTTTTGCCACATTATTATGCTGCTTTCAACGTTTGCTCAAACTTCCTAACGTTGTTATTTACTTACTTGGTCTTCTCATGAATTTCTGCTTCGACTTAAGCTATGAAAAGACACTAGAGAGAAAAATGAAGAAAATGCCAGATAATCTACAAAATCATTACTTTTCTTAAATCCATCAGGGAGCTGGGACTGCGAGGCACCTGAATGAACTGTAATCCATAGGATGACAAGACCCTCCGAGGACCGACAGGACACAGGAACCGTTCTACCTTTGGCAGAATCCCAGAGTGGGGGGCTGGCTGTCCTCAGAGCAGGTAAGAAACAAAACCGCTAACATTTTAATGAATTCTGAAAGGCTGCATGTGGACTGGCCTGATAGCTTAGCATTCTTGCATGCCCCAAACATCAGGCAGGTTCACATTCACTCACAAGCAGTTTTCCATGGCGCCCTGGAGAAAGGTTGGGGCCAGGGCCAGGCTCTGAGAGAGCCACCCCCAATTCACACAGGTATGAAAACGACCCAGGGTCTTCTCTCCCATCAAGCATAAGCCTCAAACCACTTCCATGGGGCAGGTCCAGGTCTGGGTTTTTACACGTTTGAAACGTGGAGAACTTCCTGATGGATCTGGAGCTAGGTGGCTCTCCAGAGGGGCTGTGGCGTTCCTGTCTGGGAGCATCGTTCCCTCCTCAGGCTTTCATTCTGCCTTCTGGTTAATAATCCTATCATCCTTTATTGGGCTATATTCCTAGACAGGGGACAGACAGGGTGGCTGGCTCAGAGCCATGGATCTGCCACCTGCTGCTGTCCGTGGTGGTGACCCAGCCTGGGGCTGAGTGGCTCTGAGGGAGGAGGAAGACAGGGGGTAGACACAGGTTGTGGGGTGGGATGAAGAGAGGAAAACAGACTCTGTCACAAGTCCTCATCCCACATTGCTGCAGGTGTGCAGTGAACGCAGTTCCAAGTTCCTCATCGCGCTCAGGTGGTTGTCTCCATAAGAAATCACCTGTGGCCCTGGCTGGTAGCGCAGTGGATAAGGAGCCGGCCTGTGAACCCAAAGGTCGCTGGTTTGATTCCCAGCCAGGGCACATAACCAGGTTGCAAGCCAGGTCTCCAGCCAGGTCTGTAGCTGGAGGCAGGTGAAAGGCAACCATACATTGATGTTTCTCTCCCTTTCTGCCTCTCTCCTTTCCCCTGTCTCTCAGAATAGTAAATAAAATCTTAAAAAAAAAAAAAAAAAAGTAGAAATCACCTATGGGCCCCGGGAGGGGCCAGAGCTGAGGAAATGGAGGTGAGGTTCTAGAAGGCCACAGTGTCTGGAATTCTCAGGGCACGGAGCCCAAGAGGTGCGAATGGCCCGGCAAGAGAGCTCTGGAGAGAACAGAAGGGTCCTGCCTCGGGTGTGCGGCCCGTCAGCCATGGGAGCTGCTCTGGTCCCACCTGAGAGATCTTAGAACAAGATTCTAAAGGATTACACTGTTTCCAAGTTACAGAACAGAGGCTGAAGCATATCTATAGCAAAACCAGGATACCCAGCACCCACAGTGACTTCCAAAGGCAGTTGGAATGGCTAAGGTAAAACAAAAAAGTAGGTTTCAGAGTAAACAAATGAGATGGCTAGTGATAAAGAAGACCATATTGTAAATTCATCAAGAGGCCCTAACAACCCTAGTGTTTATGTACCTAGTAACCACACTTCAAAATCTATAAACCAAAAAAGAAAGATAGATCAACAAGGAGAAATTGACAAATCCACAATGACAGTTGGGAATTTCAACTCCTTTTCTCAATCATTGATAGAGCAAGCAGACAGACAGACCTTAAAGGATCTAGAGAACCTGATTAAGACCATCAACAAACTTGACCTAAGTGACACATCCTTTTAATGTGTGTGGGTAAGTGTGCCAAGGTAGATCATGTTATGGGTCATAATACAAACCTCATAAAATTTAAAGGGTTCAAGTTGTACTGAGAATGTTTCCTAACCACACAGAAATAAATTGGAAATCAGTAATTCAACAGAAAGATCTCTTTCAGTAACAAATCTTGGAAAACTCTCCAAATATTTTGAAATGAAATAGCACACTTTTAAATAACACACATATTAAAGAATCAATCAAAAGTGGAATGAGAATGTATTTTTCACTGGAAGAAAACGAAAACATTATGCATCCAAATTTGTGGGATGCTGCTAAAGCAGTTCTTTGGGGAAATTTATAGCTCTACATGCTTGCATTAGAGAAAAAAAAATGTCCTGAATCATTACTTTTAAGAACCTAGAAACAGAAGAGCAAATTAAATCCAGTGTTGGTAACAGAGAGGAAATGAGGATCAGAGTAGAAATCAGTGGACAAAACCAATAGAGGAGATCAATGGAACCAAAGCTGGTTTTTTGTGAAGATTTAAAAAATGGATAAACCTCTAGCCACACTGATCAGGAAGCATAAAAAGGATGTCACAAGTTACTGATATCAGGAATGAGAGCGGTGACATCACAAATTCTACATAAAGTTTTTGGAATTCTTCTGTAAGTGCGATGTCTTTTCTTATTCATTCAATTCTTATTTACTCAATCTTTTCTTTCCTCTCAGTATGAACTCATGAATATTTATTTTATACTTTGGACTATGATCCAACACTATTGTTTTGGTTGTTGCAAAAGTGTTCCAGGTTTGACCATTGAGGACTCTTGTGTCTCTTTGATATTTGTCTGTTATTGTGATTATTGTGAAAGGTTTTAGTTTTGTTTTGTTTTGTTTTGCACACCAGTACTTTCTGGCACTGAAAGACATGCCAGGTGCATTTTGTATGTTTCCTGCTGTACTCCTAGGTCAGCCTCTTCTCCCAGAGGCCTTGCGTCCTTCTATTGGAAAGTAGAATGAGAAACCAGGATTTGGGTGCTAGATATGCTTGTCACTACTGAGATGCCATTACCTTGAGGCTCTGTCAGCTCGCAGAACAAGGAAATATACCTCTGTACACACCCCCATGCATACACACGTACAAGTATTTCTATATATAAACAGCTAAGCTATATTCAACTTAACATGAGTTCATACTACTGTCTCCAGCCTTCATTCATTACCACATGGATTGATTATTCTAGACTTTCCCCTTGTATGCATGGACCTCCCACCCTCAGCAGTGAAAAACCTTGCTCCCACCACCTGCCAGCTATACACTAGGAATGTTCGTGCCCAGGAGACATGTGTAATGGTTTCAAAATTGTTAACCCACACCCCTGAAAAACAGCTCTGTGCAATTCCTTTTGCCCTTTGTCCTACAGACACCATCATTTTCAATGGTACAGGTGGCCCAGCACCTTTGATCTCTACCTGCTTCATGGAGGGTTCCTCATACATCTGTGTCACAGTTAAGTCTTATTTCATTCTGAAATACCTGACCTCCTAAAGAATTTTTCAAAATCTGCAATTACTAAGGTTCATTCTTCCTACTGCAAAATTCTGTGGATTTTGACAAATGCATGCTATCATTTATCCCATTTATTCACCATTATAATATTAATCATAATAGTTTTACTATTTAAAAAAAAAAACCCTTCTGTATTTCACCTCTTCAGTCTTCCCAGACCCCAAATTCTTTGCAATCACTGATCTGTTCACTACCTCTATAATTTTTCCATTTTCAGAATGCCATATACATGGAATCTTTATAAATGATCTTTTCCCCCTGAACAATAGGCATTTAAGATCCATCCACATCTTTACTTGGCTTGATTGCTCATTCCTTTTCATTACTGAGTAATATTCCCTTGTAGGTATGTACCATCATTTACCCATTTACCTGTTGAAGGGCATCTGTCTTAGTTGTGTTAAATTCTTGGCCATTATGAATAAAGCTGCCAGAGCATCCACATGCAGGTTTGTGTGTTTATACATTTTCAAATCATTTGAATAACTACCTGGCCGTGTGGTCCCTGGATCCTATGGTAAGACTATGTTTGGCTTTGTAAGAAACTGCCAAATCGTCTTCCAAAGTGGCCGTACTATTTCACATTCACACCAGCAGCGAGTGCGAGTTCTTCTTGCTCTGCATCCTCTCCAGAAGTTTGTATTTTCTGGGTGGGATATTAAAAACATTCTAGGTACATCGACTCCAATCCCAGAGATTCTTGCTCCATAAGTCTGAGGTGGAGCCCAAGCCTCGGTATTGCGGAAAAGCCCCGGAGCTTGTGATGCAGAGTCAAGCTTGAGAACCACCAGCTTTACCAACCGCCTCTCTGTACAGATGGAGAAATTGCTGCTGGGGTCTGAGTGTGGTGGTGGGAACGGTCTCTAAGGCCCCACCAGCTGGTAGTCTGGGAGGGGCTGTGTGACATCCTGGCTAAAAGCTAGGGCTCTGGAGTTCCCCAGCCTCAGGCTCTAATCCCAACTTTGCTTCTCACCAGCTGTGTGACTTTGGGCAGATGTCTGCACCTCTCTGAGCCCCTCCTCTGTGGAATGGTGACAGGACCTGCTGTGCAGGCTATGTGAAGACACACTGGGCCAATGAGTCCCAAGTGCTCACCTCAGAACTGGGCTCACACACAGGAGGGTCAGGCACTATTGGTGACTGTCACCAGGGCTCTGGTCATGGGGAGTAACTTCACCTGAGGTCCCACCCTGGGAGGCCATGCTCTGCATCTTTCCTGGACTGCAGGCAGGGTCTCTCCCTGTCCCACCCTCCCTCACCCTGTTCCCTTTGTATCTGCCCCCTGGGTCTGCAGCGGCTTCTCCCCACCTCTCCCTTTCCTTCTCCCACTTAACAAACAGCTTCACTTAAAAAGCCATCTGGGACGATGGATGGCGCAGGGCACATTTTGTAGAATAAGTTTTCAGGGAGAGGAGCCAAGAAATGAAAGCACAGCACTTACAATTTCAATCTTATTAGGCCCCATAACTCTGACTGTTGGAGAGTCGTGGCTCTGTATTATAAATTCCTGCCTCTCCCCACCACCCAGTGCTCGAGGCTCCATCTCCATTTGTCTGTGAGTGGGCCTGCTCCAGTGTCCCCAGCTGACTCCCCCCCACTCCCCATAAACTCCCCTCCTTTCACCAGGACAGGTCGCAGTGGGACTTCCCTCACACCAGATTCTCCTCTCCTGTGTCATCGCTGTTCGACTTCGGAAAACTGCCTACTTTGGGTATGGGCGTCCCGGGTGAAGATTTATCTTCTCTGGGGACTCCCAAGGCAGATTTGGGAACAAAGGGTGGATGCCTTGTGAAGGTGATACCTGTCATTCTTGGGACGGATGGGCACCCTGGGGAGGGCTAACGAGTTCCCCATCGCTGGAGGTGTGCACAGAGGACCAGAGAGGCTGAGAGCATAGGCTTTGGAGGCCGAGAAATCTGGGCTGAGTCCAGGCCATGCTGACCGCAGAGTATCTGACCTTCTGCAACAACTCACCAACCTCGGTTTCTTCATCTGGAAAATTAGGCAAGATAATAGTCCTACTTCCCCTGGTTGTCATGGAGACTAAACAACATAATGGGTGCAAAACACTGAGCACAAAGTGTACATTCTCATTTACCAGGGCAGGGGAGGGGAGGCTGGGTTGTGACACCTTAAGCAATCTAAGGTTCCAAATTGCTGTGGTTTTAGAAAACTAAGACTCTGAGAGCCAACAATTCAATTATCGTGGGATAATAGGATTCCCTAGGATTCTAAGTTTTTAAGATAGTGTGATTTTTGTTATTCTTCTCATCTGAGGCTCCTTAGGAGTCTAAGGCTGTGTGATTTTAAGATTCACATGCTAAACCTGTCCCTCTCTCCCAGGGAAGCTGGTCCCAGCCGCCGGCTGTCTGCAGCAAAGGGTGCATTTATCTCTGTCTTTCGTCCCACGTCAAACCTTCCATCTCCGTCCCCCACTGGCCCACTGCTGCTTCTCTAGGGGCCCTTTTTCTAATTCCAGCCTGCTGCACTCGCTGCCCCTCTGATCTCTGCAGCGATGCTGAGTTGTGACCTGCGCACCCCCTCCGCACACTGTCCCCGGCACTTCCCGCCCTCCCCACCAAACCCCACCTTTGCCTAGTGAATGAAAGAAACCTTCTCCACCTTCAAGGCCAGAGTCAAAGGCGGACCTTTCATGAGGCTTTCTTCACCTCTCAGTTGACATGAACATCTTCCTCCTCTGTGCTCTGCTGAGATTTTGTTTAAATCCCTACGAGAGCAGTTACAGAGTCTGACACGTTCCTGTTGGGGAGAAACACCCGCCCTTTGCCCCACCTAACGCAGACCCACATCGGGTGGACTTCCAAGGCCCCTTCCTGCTCCCACAAGAAGGAGGTGTGGATCTGTAACGGAATAAAACCTTTATACTACTGTGACTTCCCATGAAACGGAATGAGAATAAAATGTACTAACGCACTCATAGAAGATTCATGAATTAAAGTTTCCTTATAAGTCTTACACAGACATCAGCAGTTGCAGCTCCTGCTTAACCAAGGAATGACCCTGACCAGGAGAAGCTGGGCAGGCGCCAGTGACTCGGGTCAGCAGACAGGCTGACCGCACGTCCTGTTCCCTGATATCAGCATAAAGCGGACGGCGCGACGAAACTACATGATGACGCACGCAGGAGGTAACAGTGAAACCACCTAGGAGCAGAGTGAGAACCAGCACAACGCCAGAAATTCCTTAGCCCCCCAACCCGATGGCCCCCTATATAAAGTAGCCAGGGTACCGGAGATGCTAAGATGGGCTTTGAGATGAGAGTCCCCCATCTTTCAGGTTGCCGGCCCCTGAATAAACCACTTTCCTTCACATGAGCACCTGTCTCTGGAGTGAGTACTGGCTTTTGAAGTGGTGGGCAGCTGGATCTGGGCTCGGTGACAGATCTGATTGGTCAGAGGTGGGACATCGATTGGGCCATGCTCGCTAGTGGGCAGGGTCAGCTCTCTCCCTTCGCCACCTCCTCCCCCACTGCCTGCAGCCAGGAGGCCTGTCAGCCAGAAGCCCAGGCTCCTCTGTCCCCAACAGCAATGGGTCAACAGCCCCAGGTCTTTATGTGCCGACAAGCCCCCAAAGCCATGACCCCTCGAGGGTTTCTGGTGTTTCCAGCTTGTCCTAAATGCTGAACACAGTGCTGGGCTGGACGGGCCACCATTTCTCCTCGGCCTTTCCACCTGGGGCTCTGGTAGTGTCTGCCCTCTGGGTGGCCCACGGCCTCCTGTCCCCTGGCACGTTCAAAGTTAAAACCTTTCAGCTTCCCATCAGACTTGCTTCTTCCTCGCCGTTCCCATCTCGGTGTTTTCCCTGAAGCCCGCTCACCCAAATCGGAAACAAGGCGGCATCTCTAATGCTGCCCTCTCCTCACCCCCCAAGGAACCTGCCAGTTTTAACATCTTCAAACCTCTGAAAGATGTTAAAATTGCCTTTCCTGACAAGTACCACCCTGTCCTGTCTCAGGTGCTGGTCATCTCCGGTACAGACATCCCCCATGTCCTCTTGCCTGGTCCTTCTATAATCCATCCACACAGCAACCCTGAGGCCTGAGCAAGGGGTCCCTGCTCCATCCGTGCCCTTGCAGGAGTCTTAGGGGACAAGGGAAAAGCTCTGGGACCCTAGCCCCGGAACTCCTTTCCTCATTGACTCAAACTGACTTCCAGAGCCCAGGTGGCCTCCTCTCTGGGTCTGCTCTTCCAAGGGTGAACCTCCTGGCCAGTGTGTGCATTCCTGGACCCCGAAAGTGCAGCTGTTTTGGGGGTCATATGGACAGAGCTTAGACCTGCAGGCTGGGGAGTCTGCTCACCAGGTGTGGTGTGGCTGAGCTGTGGGAGGAACGGAGGGCAGAGCTGGGGAATTTGTCCAGGTAGGAGAACCAACTTATTTTATTTGACAGTTTGTTAGTTGACTCACAATTTTTAAATATTTAGTCAGCTGTGGGGCTCACGGGCGCTCTTGCCCTGGGCGGTGGAATTGGGGGCAGCCAGCCACCAGACAGGGGTTACCCCAAACACAGGACCGTCTCATCGGTCCACCGCCTAGCAGGGCCTTGGCACCTGCACGCCGAGCCTGGCTCATAGGACTCTAGGGCCATGACCCTTCCTGCCTCCGCAACATCTTCCATCTCGACACCGAAGGCACACTCGGTGACCGCCACTTGTTCCCCACCGTCTCCAAACTGGGCTCTCGGGCCTCGGTGCAGGGATGGAGGGTGCAGGTCAGCACCAGGTGGGCAGGTTGGAGCTATTGTTCCCCAAGGACAGTTGAGCCTTGCCTGCCCCTCGAGAAGTCAGCAGACCCTGGGCCCACGTCAACAAGGCCAGCACGCAGCCCGCCTGCCTGGGACAGGGCAGGAGATGGCCTTGACTACCAGGAAGAAGCATCTGCAGGAAGTCGGTGTTGGGATTGGGGTGCTGTGGGGGTACCCCCTCAGATCCCAGCTCTCCCACAGGGCCTTTAGGAGCCCAAAGTCCTGGGTCCCTCCCGGCCTACCCAGCAGCCTGTTTTCAGCTCTAACAGACTGGTCTTTACACCCAGAGGCACTGAACGCAGCCTGTGCTCCTCTCTCCCATCACCAGTGCTGCCAGGACCTGAGGGAACAGGGAAGGCTATTTCAGGTGGTGTCTGGGTGACTTGCCCTGGGGTTCTGAAGTGGCAAGAGGTCTCTGCCGCCTTCACAATGGGAATATTGATGGAACAGGGGGCCCAGTCCTAGCGATGAGCTCAGAGAGACCCAGCTCTGCAGGCTGGGGCCTGGCTGGGGCACCTCCCCCTCAGGACCAGCCTTCCCCAGCCACCTTGTTTCCATGGCAACCAGAGCCCTCTGGCTGGAGCTGAGCTGCTCCCCCACTCCACCCCAACCCTGCCACTAGGAAAGGAATGTGCCCTTGTCATAGGCAAGCAGGTGGGATGATGTGATTATTACAGCCTGACTTGGGCGGATGTCACCCAGTTGTGAAATCTGTGACCAGGTGATGCATGGAGCCTCTGCCCTTGCTTGTTTTTGATATGAATCAGGAAGGTTTTAGGACAGGGAGATGCATATGTTTTTTTTTCTGCCTGCGAGGCCTAATGCATCATTCATCTCCTCCTGGCTCCTCCTTTCTGGTTCAGTCCTATCCTATTGGTTAGCCTGGGCTCTGCTGTATGAGCCAGGATGGCCACAGGCCCCTCCATGGCAGCCCGCCTGAATGGGAACCCCCTCGCACCCTGGGATTGTTCTGCCATTTGCTTCCTAGCTGGTCACCAACATTGAGAGCTTGGGCCTTTGCCCTCAGCCCTCTACCCGATGTTACCACATTCTCAGAGCCCTGACTTCCTGGGTGTCACCCTTATTCCTTCTTCTGCCATTTCCTTCTAGACATCTCCCCTGCCAATGGGCCACACCTCCATCACACACTCCTAAGGGGACTCTTAGTTTTGAGTTTCCCTCAAGCCAGGTACCAAGATCTTTCTGAGACAGGCCTTGGCACTCACCTGCTCCAGAGCAGGGGGTGGTTCTTTGCAGTAAGGATAAGTCCCATGCTCCTTACTTAGCATAACTCACAGGGCCACTCCTTCCTTCTGGGCAAATGTCATGAGCCCTGCTCTGTTCTAGGTACTAGGGCTACAACAGAGGAAAACAAAAATAAGAATCACTGGCTTTAGGAAGTGTATCTTCTATTGAGGAAGACAGACAACAAACACATAGATCAAATGTATATATAGTATGTAACAAGAGCAAGGAGAAAAATAAAGCAGAAAGGGGCATGGGAATGTCAGGTGTTGCAGTTATACGTGAAGATGGTTGAGAAAGACGTCATTGACCAGTTGACATTTTTCAAAAGACTTGGAGGAGACGAAGGTGGGGGCCATGTGGATAACTGAGGAAGATCACTCCAAGCAGCAGAAACAAGTACAAAAGCCCTTTGGGTTCAACTTAAGTGCCAGGTCCTGAAACCCTTGTGTGAGGTAGTGCCCCTTGTTTTCCTCCCAGGTAGCCATTGCACTTGGCATGCTTGGGCCCATCTCAAAGTGTAGCTGCACTAATTTGTTGAGACTGGCCCTTGGAGGCTGTATCTGCTCCCGACTGTGAGTCCAGAAGAGTGGCTGGCTTGTTTCTTTCTCATCCCTGCACCCAGTCCATGCCTAGCACAAAGTAGGTGCACAGCAAATCAACTAGATGAAAAAATGTGACCATAAGAACAAGAAAGGAGTAAAGAATAAAAGTGCACATATTGCTTTGAATAAGGCAAAAACAACCCAAAATGTTGCTAATGTTTTTACTTATGGGATAGGAGGGGTGATTTACACCCACTCCACTCCACCCTATTCTACTCCCCTCTTTTCCACTCCATTCCATTCCATTCCACTCCACTTCACTCTATTCTACTCCACCCTACTCCACTCTACTCCATTCCATTCTACTCCACTCCACTCCACTCTATCCTGCTCAACCATATTCCAATCAACTTGACTCTACTCCACTCCATTCCATTCCATCCCACTACACTCTATTTCACTCCACCCCATTCCATTCCATTCCACGCCACTTAATTCAATTCCACTCCAATCCATTTCACCATATTCCAGTCCAGTCCACTCCACTCCACTACTCCCCTCTACACCACTCCATTCCCATTCCATTGTATTTCATTCCATTCCACTCTGCTTCACTCCATTTCATTCTACATTACCCATTCCACTCCCCCTTGCCCCACTCCATTCTGTTCAATTTCACTTCACTCCATTGCATTCCGCTCCAGCCCACTATACTTCATTCTATTCCACTTCATTCCATTCCATTCCATTCCATTCCATTCCATTCCACTCCACTCCACCCCATCCACTCCACTCCATTACATTCTACTCCACTCCACTCCATTTCACTCTATTCCACTCAATACCACTCCGTTCCAATCCACTCCACCTCACCCCATTCCACTCCACCCCATTCCACTCCACTCCACTCCACTCCATTCCATTCCACTCTATTCCACATCACCATATTTTACTCCATTCCCTTCGTTCCATTCCACTCCCTTCCACTCCATTCTATTCCATTTTTTAAAACTCACACTACATAATCAGGTGTAGTCATTTCAGCTTCTGCCTCTGCTTTGTGACTCTGGCCCTGAAAAGAGGAACATTTCGTATTTATTCAGTATTAGTTCTGGAATGCTCTTGGGGGCGGGGGTAGGCTCAGTTCAGGGCTGTGTAGCTTAATTTTCAATGAGGATAATTAAGTCAGGGCAGAATTGCTGTGGGGGAACCACTAACAAGTCAGAGAGGTTGTGCCCCAGATGCCACCCAGATGCCACCCCACTGCTTCCACCTGCTCCGTTCAGCCTATCCTCATCACTCTAGCCCTTGTCCCCACAGGAGGGCAGAACAGGACATCCCTCTCACACCTGAGATGACTAACGAGTCTCCTATGGGAAGAAGACTAGTGGTGATGTTCAAGTGTGGAGAGGCAGCCATTTTCCCCTTCAGCCTTTCTCAGAAGCTTCCAGAAGCCTCTCCTGCAAGGCAGATGGGGCATCCAGAGTTCATCAGCCCTGTCTCTTCCCTTGGTGGGGATGGGCACTTTCCTCTGTCAGATCTCTTTCCCCTGTTTTGCTCAACTCAGCCTCATCACCACCACCATCATCATTACCTTAGCTGCCAGGTAAGTTGAACATTGTCCTCATTCAGATTTTCCCAGGATGGTCTTGTCCGTACCTGTGGCTGCCAAGCATCTCACACACTTTTCTCCAGGGCAGTGGACAAAGGATTGGGACTCATTCTGATATTTACAGTCTTGTGCAAGGCCATGGTAATTCATTTCTCTGAGTCTCAGTTTTCTCACCCAGAAAAAAAAAACAAAAACATGACTTCCTCCCTCAAAGGATTGATCAAATAAGATCACAGATATGGCAATGACCAATGGGAGGCCTAGCACACAGTAGGTGGTCAGTACATATTTGTCTCTTTTTTATTTGTTTGTTTAAGATTTTATTATTTTTAGAGGGAGGGGAAGGGAGAAAGGCAGAGAGGAAGAGAATCAAGGTATGGTTGCCTTTCACCTGCCTCCAGCCACAGACCTGGCTGGAGACCTGGCTTGCAACCTGGTTATGTGTCCTGGCTGGGGAATCGAACCAGCGACCTTTGGGTTCACAGGCCGGCGCCTTAACCACTGTGCCACCAGCCAGAGCTGTCTCTTTTTTCTTTTACCATGAGATTCCCCTATGCAGAGAGTCCTTCACTGAACCTTCAGCCAATCCCTCTGTGGGATTCCTTCCAGAGGAAGGAATGGAGAGGTCTTGATAGAAAGTGACCTGAGAGTGTGACATTTGATCAGAGATGTGGATGAAGTCAGGGATTGGAATGCACAGATATCTGTAGGGAGAGCCTTTTGGGCAAATGCAACAGCTCATGCAAAGGCCCTGAGGTAGGTGTGTGCTTGGTGTGTCCAGGGGCATCAAGAAGCTGATATGGCTGGAGTGGAGTGAGTGAGGGGAGTGTGGGGTGAGATGGGGGTGGAGAGGTGAGTGGGCCAGACCAGGAAGGGTCTGGTGGCCTGTGGACATTTGTTGAAGGGGGGCAGGGAGATGTGATAGTGGATGGGGATGTCATCTTCATGGTCAGACATAATGTCTGACCTGGACATCAGAACCCAGTTCTAAGCAGCCATGACCCAGCTGGAATGTCCATTCCGCTGCAGGGGGCGGGAAACTGTCCAGAGTTAGCCCTTCTCTCCCCTCCTACCATCCTGACCTGCTGGGGAAGAGGAAAAAGATTCCAGAATGCAAACCAGGACCTGTGCTGGCCCAGCAACCAGGCCCTTGCCCACAATGTGATATGTAGAGAGGACCAATAGGAACGGCAGAGGCCCATGCACCCCTCACACTTGGCTCATATTAGGACCTCAGTAATGTCCTCATCCACTAGCATGCCCATGGGGAAGAAAATGCTGGGTCCCCTGGGTGGGGAATCTGCCCTCTGGTGTGAGAAGTACTGAGAGGGGGGTGCCTAAGAAGTCTATCCCTGGGTTCCTGAACCCCCGTAATCCAGACCTTCACATCTGCCACTTCCCACAGGCTCTGCTGGAACGTCTTACTTTCTGTCTCACCTTTTCACTCAATCACTTTACTGATCCTTCTGTCCATGGCCCTGGGCTAAGCCTGTGGCATCCACAAAAGACAAGATGTGACTCCTGCCTTGTCCAGTGATGCCTAGGACAGACAGATGATCACCACATCACCCTGTGATATTACACAGGGTCTGGAGGAAGTGCTGGTCCCCCTGGGTGGGGAGGGGACCATTGTTTTCTCTGTCAGATGCTCCACTGGTCACAGTGGTAGGGCTTTGGAGCTCTTGAAGGCTTATACAAATGTTTAAGGCTGCAAAACAAAATAAAACAAAACAAAACATGGCATTAAGATGCAAACAGAAAGTGGCAACATTGAAATTGGTACATGTCTAATTAAATGTCTGTAAAATGTAATTGTCAGAGTTACTTTCTGTTCTACTTAGCTCTTACATTGTTACAGATATTTTGATTTAATGGGGGATCTGATTGTAATATGTTTGATCTGATGAATGAAGGAGCTTCCAAAAGTAAAAGGTCCTGGGCCTGGAAAGGTCTTTAAAAGCACAATGGTTTGGACAGGTGGCGTGGGGGAAAGCAGTCTCAGAAGGCTTCACGGAGGAGGGGGCATGTGGCTGGAAGGAGGATGAGACTGTCACCAGCAGAGAGAAGGACATTCCTGCAGGGGAAGCATTGTGTGCCAAGGAGTAGGACATGGCAGGGCCTGCTTGCCTGAGGAACAGGGACAATTCACTGCCCCTGCACCATAAAGTGGGGTGAGGCAGGGAGGAGGGGGCTGGAGTCCAGGTGTTCTTCCCCTCCTCAAGCCTCTCTCCATCTTCACATCTTTTTCTCCACTAGTAAAGCCCAGCTGCTCTCACTTTACTGAGAAAGGAAGAAAAGCAGCCTGGATGGGGGTGGGTTTCGGACAAATTGCACCACCCCCACCAAGCCATCCAGCCCAGGAGAAGGGGCTGAGCAGGCTGAGCATGCTGTCCCCACCCCTGCGGTTGAGTAGATGTCGAGGAAGAGGTCACCGTTATTAGAGGACAGCAGTGGCACAAGGGGGGCCGGACATGCTGGGGGACAACAGACTTGTGAGTGATGAGAAAAGCAAAGACACAAACACAAAGCAACACAGCAACCACAACAATAGAAACAGTACCAGTAGGAGGAAATCTCGGCTGGATGGCCCCCTACACAGAAGCTGGTGGGCAGAGGGTGAGAGGCTGGTTAATGTATATCACACGGGAAGGTGAACTAGATTAGGTGTAAGTCTTAGTTCAACTCGCAGTTTAACAATGCCCGGCACTGAGCTAAGCTCTCTGCATAGAGTGAGTCATTGAATTCTCACAGGAACCCTACCAGGTACAAACTATTGCTGTCCCCTTTTAACAAAAAAGGAAACTGAAGCACAGCCAGATGAAGTCAATGCCTACAGATGCCAGCTACTGAAAGGTGGAGCTAGGGGACGAGATTCAAGTTCCCCACAACTCCAAATTCTGAAGTCCTAGGCTTCTGAGGTTTTCAAGATCTGCTGTTTTAATTCTAAAAATCTATCATTTAATGATGCCATAAACCTAAGGTTCTATTTCTAACATTCTATCATTTTAAGAGCCTTAGGGTCTGTAAGTGGATGCAAAGTCTAGGGTTCTAAGACTATTCCGTGAAGATTCTCTGTGGCTGATATTTTATAGGTAACACAGGGGTCAGTCAAACAGTGTGGCATGCAATTTCATTTCCTTACCTCCCCTTGAAGAGTGAGGTCTGAGCTGTCCCTTCCCACCCCTTTATCCAAACTTTTGCTGTTTGGAGCCCATTAATCTGAGCTAACCACGAATGTGGAAGAAAGTGCTTCACCCAGAAAGCAGAGAGGGCCTTCAGGAGCATTTTCCCAAGAGCGGGCCACCAGGAGTCCCCTCCCCACCCCCTCACAGCCCCCACAGGGCCCAGCAAGGTGGGGGAGGCCCTTGGAGGGAAAGCACTGCAAAGTGTGACCCTGGAGCCTGGCCCTAAGTGAGGCACTTCTCCTCTAAACCCCCACTCCTGGCCACTCTCCCTGTGCAATTTTTGTCATAGTATGTTTCACTGTCTGAAATGATCTTCCTCAGTCATGTGTTTATGTTTATTGAGATCCATTCCCACTGAAGTGTCAGCACTCTGAGGGCAGAGACCTGGTCTGGGCAGACCTGAAGCAGGTGCTTGTTCTCTGAATGAGTGGGTGTCAGACAGGATTGAGGTGTCCCCTCTCATCCCACCAGCTGCTCAGTCCAGATGGCCCTGTCTCCCTAAAGAGCTCCAGATTCCTCTCCCTCCCCATCCCTGCACTCTGTCTAGTGTCCTTGCTGAGGACACACCTTCTGGAGCCAGGATGCTGGGGGCAAATCTGTCATTTACTAGCTGATGCTTGGGGCATATAACAGCCTCTCTGTGTCTGCTTCCTTTCTATAAAATAGAGGTGGCAATAATTATGCCTATCTCTCAGTATTAGTGAAAGAAATGAATGTCTAACTCCAAACTGTCCAAAATGCATCTGGCAGATTGGAACCTCTGGTGGTAGCTGCGGCTATGGCTATGATCATTGTTACTATTATACCTTGTCTCCCTACCGCCTGCTGAAGGAGGTCCCCCTAAGCTCTTCCTGGGCTGACCCCTTTCTCCAGCCTAAGGTTCCCACGTCTCATCAATTAGCACAGAACTTCCCTCCTCATGCTTTTCCGGCCACCATGCCTTTGCAGGTGGTGTTTCCCCTGCCTGGAAGCCCCTCCATCATCTCCCCTGGCAAACTCTTACTCTACCTGGATGAAACAGCTCAGGTGCCACCACCTCTGTGAAGCCAGATGGGATCTCCCCTCCTCCACCCCTTCGGGAAGCCCCCTGGGCTGCCAGCACCTTCTCTGGGTGGGCTCCCACAGTGGTTGGCACGTGCATTCACATCTCCAATCACCCGGCATGACAACTGTCACCTACATATTCCCAGGGGCAGGGACTTCCTCAGCTATCTTTTCACTTCCGTGTCCCTGGTCCCAGGACTCCACTTGGCACAGCGTGGGTGTCCACGAATGACCTTTGAACAAATAATAAGCAAGTGCCAGGTTCTCCTGGGTCCTCAGGGATTCACCCCCTCATTTCCCCTGTCCCAGCCTCGGTTTCCCCATCCATAATATGGGCGTGATCGCCCCTGTGGGGCCCACCCTCCCAGGAGAGCAAAGAAAGCTGGTGTCCTTAGGCTGGGAGCAGGAGCTGTGAAAGCGGAGGGATTCTGTTATTAAGCTCATCAGTTCTGGCTCCTGGTGTTTGGGGAGAAGAGCTGGCTGGTAATTAGGGTTGTTAGGGGAGACAGAGACGGGGCTGGTAGTGATGTCACCATCGACCCAGAGAAGACAGACCTGAGGCTGCGGGCGGCTGCTCGGGTGGGAAGGCACCTCCTTTCCTGGAGGCAGAGAGGGACCAGCTTCTTGCTCCAGGCGCGGGAGACCCCGCGGCAGTCCCGGCTCCAGCCTGAAGGTGGCGCTGCAGGCTCTCGCAAGTGCAGCTCTGCGAGGAGCAGCCAGGTGCTGGGTGGGGAGGGGTCCGGGGACAACAGAGGGCGGGGGAGGAGGCCAGAGAGGGGTGGGGAGAAGGGATTGGCTGGAGGAGAGGACGGAGAGGAGCAGGGAGACCGGAGCAGGGAAGGAGAGAAAAGGCTGGGGTAGGATGGGGAGGAGAGAGAAAGGAGAAGGGTGCTTCTTCCCATCAGAGGTTTGGAGGAGCCAGATGCCTTGGAATTTCCCCCACTCCCATGCAGAGGGGCCACTCCTGCCTTCACCCCCATCCCTCCAAGGCTCCCCAGGACCCTCAGGATGAAGCCCCAATCGCGCAGCCCAGCTTGCCCATGTATGACCCTCGTGGACCTCCAGTGGTATGAGACAAAGACAGGGACAGCGACTCCTAACAGAACCTCCAGGGCCTCTCACAGGTGCTGTGCGTGTGATCAGCAGGTATTGACTGAAGGGATAAACCTAGGGACCCCCCATGTCCTCACCTACCTCTGAAACTCCTTGCTTCCACACAGTCAGTCTGGACGCACGCTCTGACCCTCCCCCATCACTTGCCTGAGGAAGTCACTAAAGGGCCAGGAGACATCGGAGTTACATTCACAGGCTCCCAGCTCACTTGTTTTCTAGTCACGTGGCCTTCCGGAAGTTCACCTTGCCTCTTTGGGTCTTAGTATTTTTTTCATCCTTAAAACAGACAGTTCGCAAGTGAAGGCAGAAAGATTTAATAAACTATTTAATAAACTCCCTGGCAGAGACAGAGGAGACTCTGTGCAGGGCAGGGCACGGAGGGGGAGAGGATGCTGTAATTAGAGCTGCCAAGTGACAGAAACTGTCAGCAGGGCCTGCCATGTAGAAAATGACATCTGGACCTCAGGCCTCCATGGCAGTGCTATTGAGGGGGCCATAGTAGAGGGGTTTGGTTGCTGAGCCTGGGAAGGGTCAGGGGTAGGGCTGCTGGGGAAAGGCAGGGCCCCGAGTGCTGTGCATGGCCCGGGAAAGGAAACTGTGAAAGGAATTGAAAGAGAATGCTTCCTGTGCTGCGTAACTGATACTTTCTGCATCTGGTTTGCATTAGACCCGTCCAGCCTGGGGAGCCCGACCTGCCCCACTGAGAGGGGCACCTGAGGCCATTGCAAAGCACCCTGGGCAGTGGGGGCAGGGAGTGGCACTGACACCTGGTCCTCATCACTACTCCCTGTTGCTGCTATTACCTGCTCTTGGCCACATGTGGTGGGCGGTGCTCTCCCCCTTCCTGTGAACCCGCCCAGGCAGTGTTTATTTTTACACACAAGGGCCCGAGGCTCACAGCCCCATCCTCTTTTCACCCCTCTATGTCCCCCAGTTCTGTTCCTTCCTCTGTGGAGACCTTGCTGGGTCACTGAGGGTGAGTGCCCTGCCCTGTCTGGGGTGGACAGGATGGGCTGCGAGGCTCCTGCTAGGCCTGGACCTGGACAGTGTCCCTTCACGCTGTCCGAAGGCCGCCAGCACACTCGGCGAAGCTCACCTTCCATTCCCTTCTTTCCCCATGATTTGCTGGTTGGGGTCCTTGGAGAAGCCCCTGAGTAAATATTAATAATGTACCTTTGTGTGCATTGGCTGTGAAAGAGAATGAATCATTTCCTGCTTTTCTCTTGAGCTCAGAACCTTAACTAGAAACATGCTGGATCTCTGGGCAACTTGGATGGGCCTGGAGCATGGGGCTGAGGCAGCTGCCTCGAATTCTGAAATTCCATCCTCCCAACGCTGTGCCCAGACTTCCCTCTCAGCAAAGAAGGCTGGCAGCAAAAGCTCTAGATTCAAGTGCAGGCTCTGACATGCAGCTAGTGTTTCCGTGGCCATTCAGGCTCTCAGGGAGACTGGGGTCTGGGTCCTATCTAGCAGCTTAGCCTGGACGCTTCCACACGGTGGGCTCATTCCATCGTCCTGTGCTGTCTGATGATCCCTTGGTGCCCCAGGCTCTGCATGGAAAGAGATTGTGAAATGCAGAAGAAAAACATTCATCAAACTCCAGATTGCTGAGTGGACACAGCAAAGGAAGACAGGTGGAAATGACAGGCAGATTTCATGCGCTGACTTGCCATTCGCTATTTGCAAAGCTGCTTTCATAGCTGCTGTTTTGTTTGATCTTTAGAACAAGCCTGAAAACAGCAGAGCTGTGGTCCTTGGGCAGATGAGGAAACTGAGACTTGTCAAAGGACCTGCCTAAGGCCCCATCATTAGTGAAAGAAGAGAATCCAGGACTAATACCAAATCTCATTTTCCCACCCTTACAAGGCTGCCAGGCAAGGTTCAGGTGAGGCAGGTCAGGGAGGGAGGTGTTGCGTGGTTTTAGAAGAGAAGGAACAGGAGTGGAACAGTGAGCGGAAGGTCTGGGTGTAGGACCAGGGAGGGTCTGCAGGGGCAGTCAGTTTATCAGTAAGAACAGCAGCTGCATTTACTTGAACTCCTGCTCTGTGCCTGGGATGTCACATCTCTTTTACGTCACACGTGGCCTGGGATGTGGGCGCTACCCCAGCTGGTCAGTGGCAGATCCCGGGTCAGACCCAGGTCTGTTGAAGCAGAGCCCAAGGGCTCAGCCACCCCACCCCAGGTGGGCCTTTTGCAGTCAAAAGCTCTCCCTGGCTGTGCTCCTGCGGCCAAGTGATTCCACCTCTCTGAACCTCCATTTCTTGGTCTGGACTGGTGACGGTAATACCTGTGAAACACGAGGAACAGGCTTTTGATTATCACAGCGCTCCTTGTGGTGAATGAAGCACTTGTCTGGATCAGGATCAAAAGCCGACATACTGGCGACACAGAGGCAGCTGGCGCGGATGTATCTGGAGGGATGCAGGAGAAACTGCTCCGCACAGAACAAGACCAGCTCCTTCCTAAGAGTGGGGGAACAGGAAGCTGGTGAGGCAGCGCGTCTGTGTCCCTCCCTTCAACCCACAAATGTCTAACAGCGATAAATTCAAAATGCTCCATCTGGGTGGGTTTGGGAGGAGAGAAGGAGCTGAGCTTTGCCCTGGGCATGACTCAGGAGGAAAGGTCCAGGTGGGTGGACAGACCTGGATCCAGAGCTGGGGCCAGGAGGTGTCCAAGTCATTTATTGGACATCAGTAGCTGGGTTTGAGCCAGTTAGGCCCAGTTCTCCCAGTGGGCAGGGAGCTGCAGCTGGCTTCTGGGTCACGCCCACTTAGACCTCATCATCCTCCCACCCCTACCCCACCCTACCCCCACCCCGTGCTCACCGGAGCACACATTTCTGTACCTTCAGAGGCCATCTGCCTTCACTCCAGACTGCACTCCCACCCTGCATGCTCCCTTTTCCTCTCAATACCAGAGTCTTCATGAAGCTAACAGAATGAGTGAGCAGCTCTCATACTTGATTGATTCTAAGAGGAAGAGAAAGTCTCAGGTCTCCCTCCAACTCTCTCCTGCTTTCTCTGTCCCCGTCCCCTTGAATGAGGACCCTGCCCAGGCTGGCTCCCCTTCCCTTCTGGCATGTTTTGCCCACTACAGTCTGGTCTGTCTTGACAAGGTCTAAACCACCTTCGTAACCCTGCATCTTGTGGAGCCAGCCCTGGGTTTGTGCCTTGCCTTCTGCATGGCATCTGACCCAAGAGGCCACTCTTTCCCGGAAATGCCATCTGGGCTGGGCTTCTGTAACTCAGCATCACCTGGCTGACTCCCTTCCTCCTTCCAGGCCAGGAACCAATGAGGAAAAACTCCAGGACTTTCAACAAGTCAAAGGTGCCCAGGGGTAGAATAGGCTGCCTCCGGAGGGAAAGAGAAGCAGGGGCGACCGCCTGTATGCTGGGCACTGATTATGTGGGCAGGACCTGTACGGGTGCTTTAAGTTCTATTGTCTTGTAGGGTAAAAATTTTTATCTGCACTTTACAGGTTATGAAACAACAGGCTCAGAATATATAAGAGATGACCCATGATCATCACACAATGGGGAATGCTGGATTTTAAATAACAGTAATAATCAGTGATGTGAGGGGAGCTGGGCCCTGACCCAGGGCTGCCATTGGCATCGCCATGGTAAGAGGGAAAGGGGCGGACTGAGGGCAAGAGGGCATGGAGGGATTCTCAGCCTGCCCAAGTCCGCTGCTCAGCAGGGACCCAAGCTCCAGGAGATGACCCCTTGTCAAGGCCACTCAGGGCAGGGGGCCTGATGACAGGGAAGACCCTCTCCCATCTGAGATCCCAGGAAGCTCCCTGAGAGAGACACTGCTCACGCCTGTGCCTGTGTCACAGCTGCTCCCTTCGGTCTCTGAATCAATGTTCCTGGACTTCATCACAATCCATTTCTGCAAAACAAACAGACAAACAAACCAAAACCCAGCCACTTCTGCCATGAAACCCACTCAGAGTGGCCAGGAGGGCAGGCACGGATGAAAAGGGCCAAGTGGAGCCAATATGGTGTTTTGCTTGGGAATGACCAGCTTGCTAGTGTGGAAGGAGAGGGGGTGGGGAGTTGGAGGGGTCGGCTGGCATGTGCCCGCGTCGGTGCATTTCACCTTCAGCAAAGCAACTCAGTGAGAGGGCGCTCACTGTCATCTGTTCTAGCAGAAGGGGAAACAAGTTCAGAGAAGTGAAGCCACTTGTCTAAGTTCACACAGCTGCAAGTGGTGGACTGAAGATGCAAGCCCAGGGCTCTCTGATGTCAAAACCCACGCTCTTTCCAGAACACTGATGTGAAAGAAGGTGAAAGGGAGCCTTTACCAAGCCCTTCCTCAGAACCAGGAGCCAGAGGCCTTGCTTTTATAATTTAATTCTAATCGGGTACACACACACTGTGAAGTCATTGCTTCTGTCTCCTTTTGACAGATGAGGAAACTGAGTCTCAGACAGGTCACTCAACTGCCTGGGGTCTCACGTTCTGGAAACAGTAGAGCCAGGACCTTTGATTCCAAGGTCATCTTTCACAGAGTTCTGGGGAGAGAGGAAAACACTGGGAGAGGCCTCCTCATCAGATCAAGGTCATCAGGGTAGACACTGTTATCTGTGCTGGGAAGCAGGGGCTGGTGAATAAGACAGGACCCAAATACCCAGCCAGCATTCCTTGCAAGATGGCGGCTTCCCCCAGGAAAGTTGGTAGTTGAGACCATGCCTGAGTGTTTGCATGCAGTGTACCCCCATCTCCCCACCAGAGGGCAGCAGGTAGCCATGGGGACATGGGGACATGGAGGGTCTGCTGAAAGAGGGGAAGAAGCTTGGGACAGTGGATGGGGGACTGGGTGTGGAATCAGGGGAACAGGCAAGATGTGAGCCTGATTCTGCACCTGGCCCGCTGTGCAACCTCAGGGAGATGACTCAGCCTCTCTGAGATTCACTTTCCTTATCCAAGTAAAGGATGAGAACTACAACCAAATGGGCTCTGGGGTGTCTATGGGAGAGTTCAACAAGTCTGGGTGATCCAATGTCATGTCCTACATATAGTCATGTCATTCTAGAGAAGGAGTTTGGCTTCATACCCACTCTCTTACCACTACATTCTGTTGCTCATGGTGAGAAAGTTCTTCTCTGTGTTTAAATGCTCACTCTCTGGGCAGAGTCCAGCCAGGGATTTTGGGGCTTCTCTTGCTGCTGCTTTCCTTCATCTCTTCTGCTCCCACGCTTTCTACAGGGGCCTCCTTCATTCCTGAGATTTCAGCGATCCTCATTCTGGCTCTGCTATAGTTCCCAGACCCCTCCCACCTCAGTGTGCTCTGGCCACTGCCAGGTGACAACAGTCACGTGAATACCTGCTCAGAGTGCTGGTGCTTTGATGCTTTGTCACTGATGTGCCCAGTAGCCCTGCAAGGTGGACCTGACCCCATCACCCCACCATTTACAGATGGAAGGCTGGGGCCCAGAGGGGAGACTAGAGCCAGGGTCAGGGTCACTTCCATCAGGGCTCAGAGCCTGCGCATTTCTTACACCAGCCATTGTCCCACTCACTGTCTCTGGACTGTGCCTTCACATGAATCACTAATGTCACCAAGCACTGGCCCTGGGCACCCTTCCCACTGCACTCTGTGGGCTGATTCCTTCAGTCCTCACTGTGCCTCAGGGGAGGGGCCATCAGGATCCACAGATGAGGTGTCACCCGGCACTGATGACCAGGTGCCACCTCTATGCCCCACTCTGATGCCTGTACCTTCAGAGTGCCCATTGGGAAAAAGACACCTGATTCAAGGGCCAAATCAAATGCCACCTGCTCCTGAAAGCCTTCCCCAATCCTTGCTCCGAGGGTACCTCGCCTGGCTGAGTCCATCTGGGAAAGCTTCCATTGCTTGAATCTTGAGGATGCGTCCATATGTCTTCCTTTCCCTCAAGACAATGGGACCCCAGAGCGTGGCCTCCAGTGGCGTCAATGGGACCTTGTTAGTTAATAAAAACGGCACTGCCTGGGGGCCCAGGGCCTGGTGGGGGCTGCCTAGGAAAAGCAAGAATAGCCCCGAGTTGCCTTGCAGCTGGATTGATGGCAGGGGCCATGGATACGTGATCTAAGGTGTCTTCCAGTGGGAGGTTTGCAATTCTACTGCTTCCACAATGACACCGTCATACCCATGTGAGAAGAATAGGTGCGGGGAGAATGCAGTACAAGGTGGTAGCGTGGGAGCCATCACTGCGGAGGCAGTGACTGGACTGTGGGGGGACAGAGATGTCCTACAGCAGTAGACTTGACAGGTGACCTGGCACACTTCAACCACCCTTGGTCTGTTAGAGCATCAGGTGTTGTGCCATGAGGTGCTTTCTGACAAGCTCTTACCAGCCCTCCCACCCCGAACAACTGTAGAGACAGCCGCTTATTACTGTCCTCTCATAGAAGAGGAAACCCAGCTCACGGAGGGGGTGGGCTTGCCCAGGGTCCCTGTGAAGACTAGGTGGACCCAGGACTCCACCCTCCAACACACTGCCCTCTCCCCTATGAGAAGACCAGGGGACCTCTCTCTGGGGGTCCACAAAGGCTGACGACTGAGATGACCCCACCTCAGGAGGAGTGTTTGGGACAGGGACTCAGGTGGTGGGCCACCTTGCCTGTCTGAGCCCTGGCAGAGTGCCTCCGTGGGTGAGGGAGGGTGAAGGAGATGACAGCTACCAAGTTCCCCGTGCACCCTGAGCCCTCAGCTCAGAGTCTCAACCTCCGTCCAGGCTGGACCTCTGGCCTCATCTCTCATTTCTTTCCCTGTAACCGCCCGCCCAGTCCGACCAGTGCTGAGGCGCCGTTCCAAGCCTCTCCTGGACCTCCACCTCAGACGCCACCACAGTTACCCTCAGGGCCATCTGCCTCCACAGATGACACTGCTGTCCTAGACCCAGACCCGGGACTTCACCGAGTGGCTCCCCCGTGCTCACTCCAGGCCTCTTTACAGAGGGGATGGAATGAGTTTCCCTCCCCAGCCCTCCCAGCCCAGCACTTGCAGCAGGCAGTCCCTTCTCCTGTCCCCTCATAGACAATGGCCCTATTTATATGGGTCCTTGTTTGTGGTCATGGGATTGTACGGTCTAGTTTTCCCGGTCGGTCTCTGAATGGCTTTGCTACTGTGAACAGGTAAAAATGGACATGGCTGAGACAGGGTGAAGAAAATCAATAAGTAATAAAAGTTAACACAAGAGCAAATGCATTATCTTAATCACAGAAGGAGCCAAGAATGTGTCTGAGGATGAGATGGACCAAGCGTAGGGCACAATTGAGGGCCCAGGAGCCCGGGGAGACGCAGCCCTGGGTACATGTGTGAGGGTGGTGGGGGGTAGGCCAGGCGCATTGCTCTTTGCCTCCTGGAGCGGGGCCTCCTCAGGGCCCCTCGAAGCTGGACTAGAGGCGGTGGGGAGGGTGGATGGGGGAGCGAGGAGGGTAGGCCGGGGGCATGGGGATGGGGAGAACGGAATCAGTTAGGAGGCTTTTGTGTTCATTGAAGTGGGATGCGAGGGCTCCCAGGCTGAGGTGGGAACAGCAGGATGGAGACAACTTGGTGATCACTTTGATGCGGCTGGAGGGTGACCTGGTGCAGATCTTGGGCCGGGGCCACGAGGGGGCATTTTGTGACATGTACAAATGCATGTGTCACTATAGGCCATGTCGCCCTGGTGTTGTTCACTTCTCAGTGACTCAGTGCCATGTTCTGGCATCTTGGCAGGTACAACATAAAGCCCCCTCCCCCCCCCAGCACCCCTGTCCCCGGAGCTGTGCCCAGGACAGGGGCCTGCCTGTCCCTAGGGGAAAAACCCAGAACAAAGTGTTTCCCTTGATCCCCTTAACAGTTAGTGTTCCCGTTCCACTAGTGCTCCCATTCCACACTGTCCCTGGCGGTCACCCCTTCCCCACAAATCTATCACAGATTAGATGACCTTTGACCATGGCCCAGGACTGGCTCCTTTGGAAGAATAGCAAAAGCTGATATTACAGGGCACTCAGCTAGCCAGGCGCTGAACTGAGCCTGTCACATGCGTACCTCATCCCAGGGTCCCACAACCCTGTCAGGTAGGCGCTATTACCATTCACAGTGTAGGGATGAGGAAACTGAGGCACGAAGAGGTTGAGTCACCTTCCCAAAGTCACACAGTTTGAAACTTGGGCAGCTAGCCTTCCTCACCCTACAACTCCCTCCCCACAGCTTTTGAAGGGCTCTCTGTGGGGATCTTAGCCCTGCCCTTATTTTGCAGAAGGGGAATCAAGGCCCAGAGAGGGCAGGCAACCCATGTACACACAGCACATACTCCTGATTTTTGCCCAGTTTCTCCACCTGCAGGCCACTCCAGCCACCTTCTCCTTGGCAGTAGGGGAGAGGAGACACAGAGGCCAAAGGAAGCAGGGCACAGGGTAGCCCAGGCAGCTCTGGAGGGCACCAGGAAGAGGGGAAGTGCCCACAGCAGTGAGCAACCCCACAGGGGCCCTGGGCTCCCTCCTTCCTCTGCCCACACACCCCGGAGAAATACACACTTTGAAAATAAAAACCAGCTTGAAGTAAACAAATGAGTAGTGGATATGCTCACACTTTATTAATTAGGTGTTCTAAATACATTAAAACCTGGGCACTTAATTTAGATTTGTAGGGATAATTTAGATTTATGGACCATTATTTTGTGTTTAATACAGAAAACGCCAGTTGGTTCCCACAGACAACATTCACTGAAGTGTAGAAGGAAAATTGTGCCCGTCCACGTCCTTTGTGGGGAATTTGGAAGGTAGCTCTCCTCACCTCCATGATGTGCTCTCCTGGAGGTCATAGCATCGTCCTGGTGCCACCCTGTAGGCACGGCATGTTGCAGGAGTGCACTTGGGGACCCAGACGCTGCCCCGCCATGTCCAGAGCAGCTGAGGGTGGCCCATGAGAGATGGGGTGGCCGGGGTGAGATGGGAGTGCCCGAGTGGGAAACCCTGGGTCCTCATCCCTTCTGGACGCTGCCTCCTCTGCCTCTGTCCCTCTGCTGGGACTCTCACCATGGTCTGCAGCCACCACCTGGTCTGGGGCAGTGACAGGCAGCTGAGCTCACATCCTGGAGGCCCAGGAGCCCCCCAGGGGGTCTGCTTTCCCCTCCATGGCTGTACCAGACCATTTGGTCAGGCCTTGGAGGAGGGCACACCCCACTGAAGCCCCACTGCCTCCTGTCACTAATGTGCCCTTGGCCCCACAGATAATGTCTTTAACCCTCAGGTCTCTACTTGCCAAATGCATTTAGGCCACTGGTCTCCCAGGCTGCCCTGAGGACAACGTGTGTTGCCCCCACCCCTAGCCCCCGAACCTCAGTGCTGATAATTCCCATACCTTCCTCTGAAGTCTCCGAACAAGGTAGGTGGGGTCATTGTTCCCTTTGCAGATGAGGACACCAAGTTTCCGCCAGGCGAGCAGCACACCCCAAGTCTATGGCTATGAGCAGCAACACCGAGACATAAAGCCCAGCCCCCCAGCCCTGCCAGTAGTCCCCTGTCCTCAGCCCTGTCCTTCTGCAAAGACAAAGTCCTTCCTTTGTTAAGAGAGGGACTTTGTTTTCTTTCTTTCTTTTTTTTTTTTTAAAAAGATTTTATTTCATTATTTTTAGAAAGAGGGGAAGGGAGAGAGGCAGAGAGGGAGAGAGACATCAATGTATGGTTGCGTTTCACTGGCCTCCAGCCACAGATCTGCCTGGAGACCTGGTTTGCAACCTGGTTATGTGCCCTGACTGGGAATTGAACCTGCAACCTTTGGGTTCGCAGGCCGGCAACTTATCCACTGTGCTACCAGCCAGGGCAGGGACTTTGTCTTCAGTGGAGCAAGTGCAAGAGCTTTTGGACAAGTGTTAACCAGGCGAGGCTCCACCACATGCAACCTTTCTGGTGCCCCTTGCTCTGCACTGAGACTAGAGGGCCTGGCAATCTGGCTACACATGTTGGAATGTTGCTTGATGGTCCCTCTGCGAAGGGACAGATTGTACTGACATATTGTTGAAGGGAAAGGAGGAGGGCGGGAGGGAGGGAGGAAGAGAGGGGGAGGGAGGTGCATAGAGAGAGAGAAAATATGCAGATTTACCTGGCAGGACATGGTGAATATTTGAATCAAGGTGGTTTTTGTGAAACTAGACTGTGCAAAGGATTTCTGAAAAACCAGCTCCCCCAGCAGAGACAGGAGGGCACAGGCAGGCGTGGGGCTCACAGAGCATCAGGGATGGTGAGCCCGCAGGGGTCAGATGCATCTCAGTGCAGAATGGCCATGTGTGAGCAGAGGGAAACACCTGTTCCTACAGCCCGCTGTCCTCGCCTCAGTGTGGTCATGAGGTGCTTGGGTCCGGGTCTACTCTGAGAAGTGAGCTGAATAAATCAGCCCAGGCAGAAGCAAGAGTCGAGCTGGGGCCCTAGGGGTGGCTCTCCTCACTTCTCCCATTGGGTGGGCTCCATGCTGGGTCTCAGAGGGCATGAGGACAAGTCCTGGGAGCTAAGCACAGGGTGGCTCCTAAATGCCTTGTGGATGTGAGAGATGAGAAGCAGGGGAACCTCTCTGCCCATGTTCTGTTCTTAGAGACAGTCCCCAGGGTCACCTGACACCCCCTTCATGCGTCTACTCTGTAACCCGTTGCGTGGCCTGTGCTGGCCCTGAGGGTGACAGGAATGGACTGGGTCCCTGCTTCAAGGGCACCCAGACCAGAGCAGGAGGCGGAGAAGCACACACAGGCCAGTGCAGTCAACAGCCAGCACAGTGCTGCCTGTGCTTACCGAGCCCTCCCTCTGTGCCAGGCCCTGGGCTTTGCAATTTTAGAGGCAGGGCAATTCTGCCCCAGGAACACTGTCTGCACTGGGCTGACAATGCCTTCATTTCACTCCTGCCTGGCCAGCCTGGCCACCCAGCCCTGGGCCAACGCAACCCATCCCTCCTCTCGCCCCCTCACCTTTCTGGGGTCTGTCCCTTCCCCTTCCCTCTAGAACTATTCCAGACCTCTGTCCTGCTCAGTGTCTGCTTCTTGCCAGCGCTGGGAAAGAAGCCATAGGCACACATTCCCCTTTTTTTCCTCATCATCTATCCCCTGGTAGAAGGTGGGTCCCGCCCTGGCTGGTAGCACAGTGGATAAGGCTCCGGCCTGCGAACCCAAAGCTCGCAGGTTCGATTCCCCAGTCAGGGCAAAATAACCAGGTTGCAAGCCAGGTCTCCAGCCAGGTCTGTGGCTGGAGGCAGGTGAAAGGCAACCATACATTGATGTCTCTCTCCCTCTCTGCCTCTATCTCTTCCCCTCTTTCTAAAAATAATGAAATAAAATCTTTAAAAAAAAAAAAAAGAAGGTGGGTTCCTCAACCTCCCACCAGATCCCACCTCCTACCAGCTCTGTAGAAGTTCTTGACCCTCCCCTCTCTCTTCCCATGTCTTCAGCTTCCTCAATGCACCACTTAACCTTCCTGTGGACAAGCGACGGAAACCTTTCCCAACCTTGTCCTTAGCGTAAGCCCTCTTTTCATATGTGCTAGGCCCTGGAGCCACTGCCTTCTTGCCTTATCAGCAGCCATTATTTATAAGAATATTTTCCCACTGTTCTCTTCCCTGTTCTCATGACTTGGATACGCCCCTCCCCTTGCACGCCCACTGGCCAACATCTGCCCATAGAGGTAACCATTTATTGATGCTCCCTTTCTTGGCTTCTCTCCTTTCCCTGCATCAATCTTTTCAGTCTCCCACTGTGCTCTCGGAAATCACCTCCCAAATGAACTACTGCGATGTGCTTTTCTCAGAGCCTGCCTCGGGGGCACCCACTCTAGGATAGACACGCTGCCCCTGGCCTCCATGGAGTTGGGCGCTCCCTCCTCTTGCTCCCTGCTGCCCACTAGGCATTCCTGTGTCCTGTGCAAGGCTTCGAGCGTCTTGGTGGAGCAGGCTTGCGTTAGCTCTACAGCACCATCACCAAGCATCGCCATCTCTTTCTGCCCTAGAAAATAGGTGGTTGCTAAATGTTTGTTGAGAAAGGGAGAAAAGGAATGATGGAGTGAACGAATGAGAGATAAGGCTCACAATCATCTAAGGCCTCTGGCCAGACTCTGAGGACAAGTCAAGGACCCCCCCCGCCAAGGACCACCTTCCCCAACACTGTTGTGGCATGTCTTGTCCCGTCCAAAGGCCTTTTACTCAGGCCACCAACCCTCCACAACGCAAGCTCTTCTGTACGCACCGCCCAGGAAATCCTCTGGTCAAGAAAATTGTCAGTGCAGTGAGCCTCTTAGTGGGAGGTCCCAACTCCAGGTAAGTGAAACTTAGAGGAACACAGTGATATGCGATTGTAATCTGACATGAATTAGGGCTGCCTCCCAGTAGGTGTCACTTTAGAGGAGTGAATTTGTCTCAGCTGGACTTTGGGCTCACCCAGCGCCCATCGATTGGCAGCCAATGAGAAGGGCACCATGGCATGATTTGTTGTTGCAAAATTGAAACGGCAGCTTCCGAGCCAAGGTTGGTCAAAATGCTTTCTTTCTTTTTTTAAGGTTTTTGTTCCTTGGGGGAAATGGGTTGCTGAGCATCTCCAAAATATCTGGGACATTCAATGTAGTGTCCTTTTTCCCACGATCATCTAACAGTGGGAAAAAGGCTTGCAGAGCGGGTGGGGATGACCCAAGTTTAAACTGCATGTTGGTGGCAGAGCTGGGAATCAGTCTGAAGCTGGTCAACTCCATCCACTCCCCGCCTGGTTTCCCTAAAAGGCAGGCAGGGAGGCAGTCAGGATGGAAGCCAAGAAACCTCCTGGACTGATTCACAGGGATTTGCTTGTCAATGAGTTAGAGACACTGGCCCGGAGATCAGGGAATCTGGCTCTCCTGCCATTGGCTGTGTGACTTTGGGTAAATCTATACCCCTCTCTGGGTCTCAGTTTCCTAATTTGTAAATGGATGTAATAGATGATCTCTACAAGACCTTCCAGCGCAAACAATCGATGACACTGGAGTAAGTGAGGTCCACACAAAGCTCCTTGGTGCCGTTGTAACCCTGGGACAGCGTTCGCCTCACTCACATTTGCAGTGTAATGTGTGTTAGGGTCAGAGCTAGATCCACCTCTGAGCCACCAGTTAAAGGAGAAACAAAAGCATCACCTCCCTGCAGTCTGGTGGTTCTTAAACTGGGATGGCACCTCAGGGTGGGCTGTGGATCCCTGGGGGTGGGTCTGTGAGGCCAGTCTCCCTCCCAGTTTTCACCAGTGAGAAGGGGTCTCATATCTCAGGCTTCCAGGCCAAGGGCATTGGCAATGTTGGGCTGAGAGCAAAGAGCCAAGGTGGGAAAGGAAAGGGGGAAGGGGGGTGGGGACCAGGGGAGAGGTGGGGACAGGCTTAGGTGCAAAATGTCAAAAGTGTAACTAAGGAGACACCTGAGATCAAAGGCTGGCTGAGTGAGGAGGGCACTTCCTCCGCTGCCGTCCTCAGTGTTTACATCTGTGAGTTGGGCAGGAGAATGGTCTCCCAGGGAGAGGATGCTGACAAGGCATGTCGCTCCACACTTAGCCTGGTGTAAATTCTCAATACACAGCCGTCAGCAGTAGCGGGGGGGCAAAGTAGGCATAGTCGCTGTAAATCTGCAAAGTAATGTGTCTTCAGGGAGAGGCTACAATAGCCTGCTGACCGCAGAGACAGGAAGACAAATGAACTTCTTCTGGGAGAGAAACAGATAAATGTTCCCAAGTGGAGAGAATTGGGGGAGTCCCAGGGACTGGGATGATACATGGGAGCGGTGCAGCTCACTTTTCATTACATTAATAAGAGCAGGGATCCTTTGCATCTGCCCAACAACAATTATATTAGTGCGGAGAATAGTTATGCGCTCATGTGCTAGTGGTGCCTATGACGACTGTTAAAATAAAAAGCTGGAGGCCAACTTCACTGATCAGGAAGAAATGTCAACCATGATCAAATGGCTGTCACCTGCATGAGCAATGGTTGTGAATGTTAGTGAGACGGAGAGGGAGTAACAGGGTGGCCACCCTGGCCACTCACTGGGGTCAGCACCTGGCATCAGTGAGGTGCAGCCGGTGAAACAAGCCCCACATCCCACAGGGGGTGAGGGGAGCCTGGGCTCCGACTCAGCCACCTCAAGCCGAGGCCCTGATTGTTCATTGAAGTTGGCCAGCACCCTGTCTTCAGGCTGAACCTGCCCAGGCCTCCCTGTCTGAGGACACTGGGGGACACAGCAGCTCAAGACTGAGGGGTACAGCAGGTTGGGGCGAGGAGACCTTCCTTGCAACCCTGATGGGCTGACGGGCTGGATAACCAGGGAACGTGTCTGCCAAGCCAGAAGGCTGAAAATGGAAATGCGTATTTCCATCGGGGAGTTGATATACCCCTAGATCATGAGGTCTCCTGGCTGAAAAAGCCATTAGGGGTCATCTGGTTGGGCATGACGGGGGTCGGGGTGAGGCAGTGGTCTCAGAGAGGGCCTGGACCCTTGGTTTCCTTCCCCAGTTCTTTCCTCGAAACTGCCTAATGACTTTCTCTGCATAGTTGACATTTGTGGTGCTCTTGACAAAGTGTGGCCAAGATTTTGAGTGAATGAGGGACTGAATGAACAAAGGCCAAGGTCCTCAGGAGGCAGGACCAGGAGGCCATGTCCCCTGGAGGTCCTGAAAGGTGCCTTCTCTCCCACTGCCGTGTCTCCTTTGGTGACTGGAAGTCGGCAGGGAAGCTGTAATCAAGCCTCCAAGCTTAGGAACCCACAGCCCATCTCAGGCCTGTATGTAATTCCTTTTGTTTTCACTCATGGCTTTTCCCAGGAAGATCATCACATTTTGTCATCACCAGGAGTCTGAAGATGTGAGCGTATTGATGTATCACTGGGTCCTTTGGCCCTTCCAAGGTCCAGTGGGACTGCAGTGGGGTTGAGACCCAGACCCAAGTCCTTCCAGAATTTCTTTTTCCACCACCAAGTGGAAAACTGGAAGCAAAGACTTGAAATGGTTTTCCTACTTTTCTTACAGGGGCTGTCCCTGAGCCCCTGTACCAGCTAGGGGACCCCACTCTCATCTCCTGTGAGTTCAGGGGAACTGCAGTCACCTCAGGGAGACCCCTGTTCTCCCAGGTTCTGAGAGCCAGAGGGTGCACCAGGTCACGGAAGGGGCCTCTGAGTGTTTGTGCGGGACATTGCTTCCCTCTTCAGCCAGAGGAACCTCACCTTTGTGATAAGAAGCCAATTCCATGCGATAGAGCTGGGCAGGCACATCAGGGCTATCCCTGAGAGGTGACACATGGACACTAGACGGGAGGGGTCCCTCTTCCTCTGGGTGCACAAGCTGTAAGGACATCTGAGCCTGGAGTTGCTGGTGACTGTCATCTCTGTGATGAGGAGAAAGCCAGCCCGAGAAGGGAGTGCACAGAGGGAAGCAGAGCTAAGAGGCTGGTTCATTCTGGAAGACTGAGAGGAGGAGGCTGGTCCACGCAGAAGGCTGGGAAGGAGAAAGGGTAGAGACTAGGAGCATGACCCAGGTTTCAGGGGGCCATGCAGATTCCAAGTTCCATGGGTAGAGACCTGGCCATGGAGAAGAGCCGGAATGGAGTTCACTAGAGCGCAGGGCCCAGGGTTCAGGTATCTTGCCCATGTGTAAAGATGGTATAAAATCCAGCCCTGCTCCACTGACCAGGCCATGTGCCTGGTTCTGCAGTGGGAAGGACCCATGAGGCTGGAGTAGCCTTTAAGGAAAGTAAGACTCACAGACCCCATGCCAAGGCCAAAGGCAAAGGTCCAGACGAAGGACCAGCACTGGACTGTGGAGCCTCAAGATGTTACTGGCCAGAGAAAGGGTCCAGGCTCAAGGAGAAATAACCAAGCAGAGCCCCCAGACTCCTCTCACTCCACATGGACAGGGGAGAGGGCACAGGCAGGGCCTTTCCTGGCTTCCAGGCAGGACTAGGGCAGGGGCTGATCCATCCAGCCGGACCTGCAGCACTGCCCTGAGCATCACAGCTCAGACAGGAGCCCTGGGCCCCAGGGAGAAGCAGGTACCCCCCAACAGGTCTCAGTGCATGCAGGGACCTGCCCCGTGAGGCCATCTGGGTCTGAATACTCACACTCAGTGAACCTAATGTGAAGAGCCCCACCTTCCAGGGGTTCATGAGTTTCCTAGAGCCCCCATCCTAGATAGTTCTTTCCCAAGACAGGAGCGTGAACCAGAGAGACTGTCATTGAAAGAAAAGAAAGAAGAGACCACATACAGTGATGAAATCAAATGCTACAGCACCAACTACAAGCACTGTCACCTCAACAGTGTCTTTTTCCCTTGAGAAGCGACTTCAGCGGCAACTGTATCGATTTTTCTTAATTAGCCATTGGGCCTGCCCAGCAAGGATACCCGGTCACAGCCAGGGACACCCAGCTTCACAGGTTTCTCCTAGAGGACCATGATCCCCCAGACTGGCACCCCCGCAGGCAGGAAGCTGGCAAATGGAAAAGCCTCAGGCCCCAAAGTGGCATTTCTGGGCATTCTGAAAGTGGCAGTCTCCCTGGCAGAGCTCTCTGGTACAACAAGGTTACATAATTTAAAAAAAAAAGAAAAGAAAAGAAAAAAGAAAAGAAAGAAAGAAATGCGCTAGAGTATAAATTAAATTACCTCATATTCCTGACTTTTTCCCAAGTGCTACTGAAAGTTCTGAAGCATAAAACACATGTGTAAATGCATGAGGTCAGAAAAAAGAAAAGAAAGAAGCAAAGGTAGCAGCTTGCTTGGTGGAAACTGCTTTTTATATAATGTATCTTAAAAGCACTGGCTGTATTCCTGAGAATTGTCAGCAACGAGCCCCTGGCTGGTGAAGAGGAGGCGGAGGAGGGTGTGTACCGCTGGAATTGTTCGCAGAGGCGCGGAGCTGGACTGCGGCACAGCTAGGCTTCTGTCATTAAGGGAGAAAGAAAACCGCTTTCCCTGATTCTTGGGGTGAATTGTCCATTTTCAAGAGCACAGAGAATCCATTTCTGCAGCCTGGGTTCAGGTCAGACCTGCTGGTCAAAGCTGGATAGAGAGACACGCGATGACAGGTGGCCTGAGAGGGACAGCCCCTCATAGGATGCTGGAAGGGACATCACAGCAAAGGACGGTGTGGGAATAACAGCCCTCCTGTGGGTCCAGGGCTTCGCTGTCTGAAAGGCCCCTACAGGGGCCACCCAGCTCAGGGTGACGGGGGCTGCCTCTTCCATGCTGGCCCCCGTGCCAGGCTCTTTACAAGGGTTACCTCATCTGGACTTGCGGGGAGGGGCTGTTACCTTCATTCCGCTGATGAGGAAACTGAGGCTCAGAAAAGGGAAGGGGCTGGCAAAGGGTCACACCGCCGAGAGAGAGGTGGTGGATCGGGATGTGAGCCCTGGCGGCAGGGCTGAGGAGGTGAGGGTTAGATGAGGCAGCCGGAGTGGGCAAGCGGGGCAAGGTAAGCCCCTGAATCTTCGGTGCATTGAGGACCCAAGCTAAGAACCAAGGATTTGAGGGCTAGTCCTTGGAGACCACCTCTGGGAGCAGCTGGTTGCTCAGGACCGTGCTTTTAAACTGTTCTGCTTTCCACAACTTCCAGGAATGCCCAGCTCCCATCAGCAACTCTCGCTCCTGCTTTTGCTGGTGCTAGCCCTTCTCCTTCCTTTTTCCCACCTCGAGGGGAGCAGGAGGAACCATGGAGACACATCATCCGGGGGCAGCCAAGGCAGAAACCGCCGCTGAGTGACACGAAGGTTGTTTAGCACCTGATGAGCTGCAAGTTGCTTCATTGTCAACCTGTAATCTGCGATAAGAGGAAGGCGCAAAGGACGTTCTTCCTCCTCCCCATCCTTTTCCACCCCCACTCAGGTGGGACCCTGTCCCAGACCTAGAGGACCAGGAGTCTGGCGATCTGTGCCTCTGAGCTTCCTGCCCATTGCGATGTGGGGAAGGAATGGGGGTGGGGTTCCCGAGAAGCACTAGACTTCTGGTTGCCCTCTGGTTTGGTAATGAGAGATGATGGAGGTGGGCAGCCTTGGTTTCCCCAAGGGGGTCCTAAGAAGGCCAAAGAAAGAGCAGCTTGGAAGGATCCTGACTGGCATCTGCTCTAGGTTTATTGAGCTCCCAGCTGCCCTCCAAGGACCACCCTCAAATCCTTGACTCCTAGCTTGGGTCCTCAATGTGCCTAAGAAGCAATAGGACCACTACCCCTCCCCAAACCCCACTCCTTAATCACCCGAGGGTGCCACCTGAGCAAGCCTCAGTCAGCCAGGCCTGGCGCTCTCCATCTGGGAAGGCCAAGCCCAAGTTGGAGAGGAGCCTGGGCTTTGGAGAAGGGCACCTCTGAAAGCAAATATTGCGGGTGGGAGGCTCCAAGATTCTGACCCAGGAGGGCTTTGAGATGCATCTGGGGAAAGCCAGGTCTCACTCTTGCAATGGCAAGCGTACTACTTTACCCTAGATCGTGCTTCTCCGTAAGATGGCAGGGGTGGTGATAGAGGTGACGGGATGTGGTAAAGCCCCTGCAAGTCACTCCTGGATGGAATCAGGGGTAGAATCCTGACCCTACTTTGTCCTCGCTGTGGACCCCAGCTGTGTTCCGTTACCTCTCCAGTCTCCAGTGCCAGCTCCCCATGCCCCTGCCTTTGGGGGTTTGCCCTGTGCTGCTCCCCAGAGATAACCTGTCTCAAAGCTCTCCCACACATATTCCATTGTTATTTTTACTCAGGGCTTGTGAGCCAGTGTGGGAGGGTGTACTTCTGACAATATGATTAATTCCCAGTGGTAGGCAGGCGCTGCGTCCCCGGGTCTCCAGGTATAGACTTCACAAGTGTTTCTGTCCCCAGCTGTAACACAGGGTAGATCATGAGCACGTGTTCCTGTCCCTCCCCAGGCCTGGGGCTTATTTTTATCTTCGTTCCTTTCCTCAGTTGCACCAGTGCCCATGGCAACAGTGTCTGTTCCTCTTTGCTCTGCAGATCAAGGTTTATGGTCCTTGGGGGAAGTTGGTCTAATCTGTCAGGGTTCTCATGGTGGGCAGCACGCCCTCTCCGGTCAGTACCCCTTCTCTGGACAGCACCCCAGGGAGCCTGGTTTAGGAATCTCCCTCACCTTCCCTGTGAGTGCTTCGGGTTTGGGAGGAAAGAAACATGAAACTTGTTTTTAGCCCTGGCTGGCGTGGCTCGGTGGGTTGGGCGCCAGTTTGTAAACCAAGGGGTCACTGGTTTGATTCCCAGTCGGGGCACATGCCTGGGTTGTAGGCCAGGTCCCCAGTTGGTGGTGCATAGGAGACAACTCACTCTGGTGTTCCTCTCCTTCTTTTTCTCCCTCCCTTCATCTCTCTCTAAAAAAATAAATAAATCTTTTTTAAAAAACTTTGTGTGTTTATTCCCATAGGCCAATGTTCTTACATTTACCGCAGATACGGAAATGCTGAGGCTGTACGGTCTTTCTCCCTGCCGGCCCTTGTATTTTTCCAAATGCAGCTTATTTGGTTGCATGGTGATGTCAGTTCTCTGACCAGCCACACAGAGAGAGACTCTCCACTCTCTGGGGCTCAGTTTCCCCATCTGCAAGTAACCAAGTTCCTCTCTAGTCTGATTAGATTCAAAGCTCTGCCAATGAGAGGGGACTTTGCTGCCGCCAGGCCCCCCCAACAAGAGAGGCTGCCAGAGGGGAGGGGGATTCGGAGCCTGATTGCCCCTGATGAGGTTTCAGGTGGTGCCTTCCAGTGAGGGTCCTGCAGCCTCCCACCCCTTCTTCAGAGGCCGTGACAGGGGCTGAAGGCTGATGCCTGAGATGCTCAGATCACACTGCAGGAGGCTGTCTGCCCCTCCTCACCCTGGTTAATTCAGTTTGGTAAAGTGGCATTTATACTAGAAATTTAATTGTCATTTCTTATGATAGAGGAATTGGAAAAGGAATGGAAAGTGTCAGGCGATGCATTAGTGTGGGTGGTGGAGTGAAATTGGGGGCCGCCTACCTGGCCTCCTCTTTGGGTGATTTTTAGACCTGTACAATTAGTCAAATTATTGGTTCTATTATTGTAGAATGAAGATTCAAGCATGATCAGGTGAGGGGGTGGGAACAAGGGTCTGGGCAAAAATAGGAAAGTGATTACAGTGTGGAGGTGAAGGCGACATTAGGTATTGTTTAGCATGACTGATACAAAGAATAGTGTCTGGGCTCAGAGATGCTATTTTTGGAATCATCAGGAATAGACAGAAACCACACCTCCCCACCCCCCACCCCTCATTAGATGATCCTGGGAAAGAGATCATCTAATCACCTTTTCTCTGCCTCTAACATGAAAGAGCTCATCCTCTTCCTCTCAAACCTGACCTTTCTCCTACGTATCCCTCACACTCAACTCTGAGCCTTGGCCCAGTTTGCTGCCTCCATCTCCTGTTATCTCAGACTCTGAGATCTCTGTACCAGCCCCTCCTCCCCACCCCCATGGCCACGGTCCCAGACAAGCAAGGACTGGCAAGTCCTATGTGGTGGGTGGAGCTATGGGCTGTGGAGCAGGCAGCACTGGGTTCAAGCTGGGAGTCTCCCACTTAAAAGCTGTGTGACACTGGGTGAGTAACTTAACCTCTCTGAGATTTGGTTTCACGGGGAAAAAGAGAGGAGCCATTTACAGACCTTATAGAGAGGTTGTGAATGTTAAAGTGAAGTATTTAAAGGGCTGAATACAGAGTTGGACATGTGGTAAATGCTCACTGCATGCCGACTAACGTTACCTCATTATTTTCTGGTCAGGTCTTGTGACGGCTCATTTTATGTGTCAAATGGAATGCTTTTGAATGGGAATAATATTTAAATGATGAACTTCGGGTAAAGTAGTTTCTGCTCCATACGTGGAGGGGCCTCACAGAGCCCAGCCCCCACGCCGGGTCAGAGAAAACTCTCCCGCGGATTACTTGTGGACTTCATCTGCGCAGTCAGCTCTCCTGGGCTCTGCCTGCTGGCCCACGCCGCAGGCTTGGGCTTGCCACCTCCATAAGTGCATGAGCCAAGTCCTTATAATAGTTCTCTCCCTTTCTACATTTACATACTCTGTTGGTTCTGTTTCTCTAGAGAGCGCTGACTAGTACTGGTTTGGGTACTATAAGTGATTCTGGAGGAATAGAATCTTCATGTTAAATGTAAATTATTTTTGAATCTGTTCCGAGGTTTCTGGAACTGGCTCTCTAATCTGATTAAATTTAAAGATGCGAATAACTCTATTTCCAGCAGTAAGGAGAGAACTGATTTGTTCATGATGAGAGCTGGCAGTAGAGATATGCATAATACCACTACCGGATCCTCCTAACCACCCACTTCTAAGAAGCAAGGAACCAACTGACCATGTATACAATACGTTTGAACATTTGTGTCAAACTAACAAATATAACAATTTTGGATGATTGCTTGTAATGTGGCTGGGAAAAGTAGAAGAAAAAAAGAGAATGAGCTCATTCTTGTCCACATAACCTGAAAGCGTCTGTGTTTGGCCTAAAAAACCCCTTATCTCCTTGAGGTTTCTGAACACCAACCCCAGAGCCTCATCCTGCAGGTCAGTTGACCTGTGATGCAAACAGGACTGCCATCCTTCTGCTGCCAGGGGTCCCGGGTCTTTTGCAGGGTCAGCCTCCATGCACACTCATTGCTTCAACTCATATGCTTTTAATGCCTCATCCAACCTACCATGGAGAGGAAGGTGAGTCTTCTGTCGAAGACTCACTTAGCACTGTGGGTTTTGAGTTTTAGGACACCTTTTCAGTATTTGTAAAATAAAATTGGAACTCACAGATGACATGGCCTGCCCTTTTAAATCGCACATGGTAGGTAGTCTGCATGGGTGAAGGCTGTGATGGGGCAGACCTGAGTTCACACTCTGAATCCACTGTGTCCTGGCTCCATGGCCTTGGACCAATCATGTTCCTGAGCCTCTGTTTTCTCATACATAAAATGGGGACAGCAATACCCAGCTCATCTCATCGTTGTGAGACTTCAATGCGACAATCTAGGTGAATCTTCGAGTCCAGTACCCAGCTCAGTATGGCTGATGCTACTGTCACTAACACTGCTTAGCTGAGACTCAGAGGAAAGACGCAATGGACAAATGCTCTCTGGAATGCTCTCCCATGATACTTCTCAATTAAGAATTTCTGTCTTAATAATCGCAGTCGCACACCCACATAATAAAACAATGGTTCTAGAGTTCCAAGCCGATCATCTCGTCTCCTGAGAGTGCTTGGTGAGGAGACAAATTAGGGAACTTCTTGCAATAACCACCCCCAGGAGCTTTGGTCCCTGGGTGTCAGAGCCAGTAGGATTTCTGACATTCACGGTTATGGGGATGCTGAGGTAATAGAGGTGCTGACTGCCCAACCTGACCCCCCTCCCCCATCACAAACAGAGCTCCGGTCCTTCCCTGAGTCAGAGCCACACTCTCCTCCCTCTCCTCGCCCCAAACCCTGTGCACTAGCAGCTGAGGTCTGTAACTCTCTTTCTTGCCAAGGAACACCTCATCACCTCCTAGGATGGGCAGCGATGATGGTTGTAATAACGTTGGTTCATTGCATTCCTCTATGCAGAGCCATTTAATAAACATGCAGCCAACAGCACTAAGGCCTCTGAGCCAAATGCAAATAAAACACATTTCATGGTATCGTTTAATTAGCTGGGGAGTAGGGGGTGGGGAGAAGGTGGAGATAGTATAGAACGCAAGCAGACAATGGGGGAGATGGTGAGAGAGAGAGAGGATGTCAGGGAGCAGTAGAGAGGGAGGGACAGGAAGGAGGGGGAGCATGAGGGAAGGACAGAGTGGGTGAACAAGGAAAGGGGGAAGAGGAGGGATGGGGCCTTTGTTGGTAGTGACTCTGAATCTGCCTGCTATGGAAGACAGGGCTGGGCAGCTTCATTTTTTTTTTCCGCTGGAAAAGTAAGGACACCAAGTCCTACTCTGTGCATCATGATGGGGGCTGGGGACCTCACAGTGGATGAGACAGATGGGGGTTTATCACAATGGATGAGACCGATGAGGTTCAGAACCTAGCTGGGGGGCAGCTATTGAGTAAATTGTCATACCAATAGTACCTGTAAGTGGAAGTACGCTGTATGGTTGTGGAAGAAAGCGGATTGCCTCCTCACAGGATGGGCTCTGAAGAGCACCTGCCTGGGTTTGAATCCTGGCTGTCACCTTCTGGCTGTGAGCACCTGAGCAAGTTCCTTGACCTAACTAGCCCTCTGGTCCTCATCTAGAAAATTAAGATCGTAAAAGAACCTATTAGGGTTGTTATGAGAATCTAATTTGTTAACCCATGGACAACACTCAGAACATTGTCTGATATATAGATCAGATCATTTAGATCAATCGATGCTAAGTATTAATATGTTAAAATCTAAAAATGGAAAGAAGAAAGAGGGAAGGATCCCAGTTTAAATCACTAAATCAGAGAGGTCTTCCCTGAGTGAGGTCCATGTATCCTGAAACCCAAAGGGATGCATGGAAATCAGACAAGGGACTGAAAAGAAAAGCCATGGTGCCTGTTGTTTAAAATCTGCCCAGTATCTCTGATTCTTCCTCAGTTAACATACCCTGGGAAATAGTGCCCCCCATTCACTTGCAGTCCCTGCAGGATGGCCACGCCATCCAGGCCTGGTTAATTATGAACTTTGCTGCTGGTCACTTCTGGTTCAGAGATGGCCATATGATCTAAGCTGGGCCAAATAAGAGAGAATGCTGGGGACGTTGGCTTAAACTATCAACAAAGAAGTGTGGTCAGCCTGTGTGATATGAGTTTGGGGCTATCTTCTACCTAGAGAGCAGAACCTTCCTGAGAATCAGAAATGAGAAAAAAAAAATGTAGCTAAGAGACTGAAAGAAAATGTCCTGACAATATCATTCAACTCTCTGGATCCAGCCATACCTGGATTGAATTTTTCAGATGACAGAGCCAGTTAAACTGTCTCTCATCTGCCCATATTTCTTTATTTTATTTAAGTCATTTTGAGTTGGCTTTCTGTCTCTTTAAAGTGAAAGAATCTTATGTGATAATTCACATTCCTATAAAAGGGAACAGCATATGACAAGACCCGGGGAGAGACTCATGGTCTGTGAAAGAATGACAATGAAGCTTGGTGAGCAGATAAAAAGCGATGACCATCTGAGTATCAAGGTGGAGAGGGCCCAGAAAGCCTGAACGTAAATTGGGAAAAGAGACGCAGTCCAACACTGGATTAAGAGACTGGACATGCACAAAGCAAAGGTACCCAACTCCCTTCAGTGAGTGCACTCCATGGCCTTCCCAAAGGCATCATTGCTCATCATAGCCTAACACTTCATGCACCATCAGAAGGGCAGAATCGAAGGCTAGAGTCAGTTAGAACAAGAAAGGCCCTTAAATGCCACAGTCTAAAACCCCCAGTCTTCATCAGCTTGGGCTGCTATAACAAAAATACCGTAGACTGGTTGACTTGACAACAGAAATTTATTTCCCACAGCTTTGGAGTCTAGAAGTCCAAGATCAAGGTGTCAGCAGGGTTGAGCTCTCATGAGAGCCTTTCCTGGATAACAGGGTGGCTGCTGTACTGGGGTATCCTCACTTGGCTAAGGGTGAGTTCTAATCTCCCTTCTTATAAGCACATTAATACTGTTATGGGGGATCCACCCTCATGACATCATTTAAACCTAATTACCTCTAAGGACCCCACCTTCTAATGTCATCCCATTGTGGGTTAGAGTTTCAACATATGCAACCCATTACACCCATTTATATATTTTTATTTCTAATTGACCAAGAAATAGATGACTCTATTCTTATAGATGAAAATATGAAGGAAGGGCCCTGGCTGGTGTGGCTCAGTGGACTGAGCACTGGCCTGTGAACCCAAGGGTCAATGGTTTGATTCCCAGCCAGGGCACATAACCAGGTTGCAAGCCAGGTCTCCAGCCAGGTCCATACCTGGAGGCAGGTGAAAAGCAACCTTACATTGTTGTTTCTATCCCTTTCTTCCTCCCTCCCCTCTTCTCTCTAAAAAGAATGAATAAAATCTTTTTTTAAAAAATAGGAAGGAAGGAAGGAAAAAAAAAAGAAAAAGGAAAATTATAACTACGTGGATTAAGCAAAAAGTCTTGTTTTCACATGGAAAATGGAATCTGGAGGGCTTATATGACTCATCTAAAGTAACACAGCTCATTGAAAATAGTTGGTGTCAGGATTCTGGTTTGGCATCTCTTACTTCATTAAATATCCTGCCATGGACTGAATGTTTGTGTCCCCTCCCCAATTTTTATGTTGAAACCCCAATCCTCTCTGTGATGGTACTCAGAAATGAGGCCTTTGGGAAGTAATTAGGTCATGAGGGTGGAACTCTCATAATTGGGTTACTGCCTTATAAGAAAAGACAGGACAGAGCTTGCTTTCTCTTCTCTCTGTCACATGAAGGTACAATGAGAAGACAGCCATCTACAAACCAGGGCACCAGCTGGCAGAGCTGGTATCCTGGCTTGTAGATGGCTTGGTCTTAGAAGTCCCAGACTTCAGAATTGTGAGAAATAAACATTTGTTGCTTAAGCCACTCAACCTATGGTATTTGTAATAACAGCCTGAAGTGACTAAGACATATCCTAATATCCTGGCTGTGACCCTAAAACTCACATACCCCTATGAAGGTTGTCAGACCCTTGGGGACCTGAATGCCTTCTGAAGCACTATCCCTCCATTATATAGAAAAGCTTGGGGAACAATGACAACAATAATAAACTTATATAACACTTACCATGTACCACTCTCTATGCTACATTCTTTATTCTCATCATTTCATTGACTCCTATAAGGTAAATACACTTACTATCTTCATTTGTTGGTCACAACAATCAAAACATAGAGGTTAAGAAATGAGGTCAAGTTAACGCAACAGATTAAGTAGTAGATGTAGGATTTGAACACAAGCAGTCTGACTTCAGAGCCTGTGCCCTCATTTCTGATGACAAAGTAGTTAACAAACTTCCTTTAGCAGCCAGGTAACTCCACCTAAAGACAGAGGCAAATGAGTGGCCCCAAAATACAGAGGAGGAAACCCTGCCATGGGCCCTCTGGGCTCTCCATGGTGCTGAAAAACAGCCTTATGCTGCTCTGCTCCTTTTAGTATGTGTTTTCCTGGAGCCTGACCCCCTTGGTTTTGGCAATTCAATTAATAACACATTTGTTGTCAGATTACTCCTTTCCCCAAGAGCTGCCCCAGTTGATCAAGAGTAATGTTTCTAGGCTACATCTCTGTTGGTCTTTTCTCCTAACTAAATCTTTTCTCCTTCCTGAGCTTTAAAGGAAAGAGGGAAAAATGTAGCCCGTGCCCCCAGGGAGCTACAGTGTGGGGAGTTAATGCAGTAAGGGACATATTAGATAAGGATCCTACAGAATCTGCTCTAAGTCATCTCTGACCTATGACATCACCTGTGCGCCTGCAGCTCTCTGGACACAGGGCTCATCTCTCACCTCTGGGACAATTTGCATCCTGTATCTGACCTGTAAGGTTAGAGCATAGTTAGCACAGAAATGCTGTCATTGAGTGAGTCTGGGGGCTGGGCAGGGGCAAGGCCAGGGGTGTAGGAGCCTTGTTGAATGATGTTGATTTTCTCCTGAAAGCTGTGGAAAGCCATGAACAAGTTTTAAGTGAGGAATTGACACAATTAGGTGTGGATTTCTGGGGACCAGGCTGGAGGCCAAGAGATCATTGAGGAAGCTGTTGGAAGGTGCAGATGAGAGATGATGGTGGCTGGTCTAGGAGAGAGAAAGCTCCCCCACCCCATGCCCCTGTCCTAGTTCCTTCCCAATACCTGCCTGCTCTCAACTTAATCTCTCTCTCCCTCCCCCCTCCTTAATTTTGCTTGTCCATTTATTTCAATGAAATGTCAGCACGAAGGAGCCAGGGACTTTGCCTTGTCCTCCCTGTATTTCTGGCAGATATAGGGCAGGGGCTCAGTGAATGCATGATGAATGCAGGAAGGGCTGGAGAGGGGAGATCGGTGATAGAAATATAGCATGCCTGGCAAAGAAGATATGCTATATTTCCAAGCATGGAAGTGCAGCTTAAGAGTGCAGCATTTGGTGAGAAGGCCCAGGGGTTGGGGCTGGAGCTCCTGCTACAGGTCAGTGCTGATCTAGGACCTGGGCAGTGAGCCTGCCCACCAGGCCAAGTGGCCATAGCAGAGGGGAGGAGGGGGCAGCCTGCCGAGGTTATGTGGGCATGTTTAACTGGCTCCGATAGTGGCTTCGGTCCATTAGAATGCTCAGGAGGAGCTGGGGCAGTAGGCCAGGTGCCAGCCCCTTCCAGAGGCTCGGAAGTCCTTGGTTGAAGTTTAGATTTCCTAAAATTTCTCCCCCCGACACTTCTTTTATGGTATAAGACACCGAGTGAGAGAAGAGTAAGTGGTCACCTGGGAGGCCAGCTCACAGCTCTGCTGTCGGGTTTTCACTCCTCGGCCTCCCTAGATACTGACCCCTTGCCAGTTATGACCCTGGGGCTGATGGCTCTCCCAGGTGCCTCCTCTGGAAGACGCAGCCCAGGAAGGCACAAGAGGCTGCCTCAGGGTTTCCCTGCTTTTGACCAGCTACCAACCCAGAGAAATTGGGCAATGGGGTGGCAGGTGAAATTAGACCTGCCATCACCACCCAGGGCTGGGGCGCTAAGAGTAAGGTAAGCCCAGAGGTTGTGGGGCCTTAAAGATGCACCCTAACTTTGCCTGGGGGTGAGAAAAGGTTTCCTGGAGGGGGTGGTTACCCGAGCAGAGTCTGGAAGGATGAGTTGAAATTAGACAAGTGACAGGTAGAGGCAGGGGCTTGGGGGAGAAGTGACAGCAGGGGAAGAAGAGCTGAGGTCTGCGGGCTGGGTGTGAGCGGAGCCACTGCAAGGAGCCCCTGGGCCTGGAGCAGGGGCATGGACAGGAAATGAGGCCCAGAGGAGAGTGGGGTTCCACCACCCTCATTCCAGAGCTCCTGCCATGTGCTTAGGGACCCATGGTTTTCACTGCCTCCTCTGTGTGACCCAAGAGGCCAGGAAGGCCACAACCTCTTGATCTGGTGGCACCCTGGGCTTGGTGTAACCACCCTCTTCAGATGTCCTATGTCCCCCTCCTATCCTCTTCTGGGGGTTCAGGACACTAAGATGGGGTGAAGTCTGGGGTGGGAGGAGCTGCTGGCAGGATGCCCACCACTCTGTAGGTAATTTGTGGTAGAGATTTCCAGAATGGGCAGCTGCAATGAGCTCAAATGATCTGTAAAACCCTATTTGGTTTAACGGGCTTGCAAATTTGGGTATTGGCAGCAGGCGGGGTGGGGGTGAGGGTTATGAGAGGGAGGGGCCCAGCGGCCAGCAGGTTGCCTGACCCCCCCCCCCACCACACATACACCTGACCACATGTCCACCACGTGCCTGGCCCCATGTTGGGCTCTGAGGATCAAAGATAGCTGAGAAGCAGGGTGGCCACGCGGAGCTCAGAGCCAGGCCCAGGTGAGATGAGGAAACAGTCAGGCAAGTGATTGTCTGGGGGAAACAGGGGAGGCGCTGGGTGGAGTGAGGAGGCTTGACATCATGTGAATGACTTGGATCCAGTCCCAGCTCCACCACTTCCCATCCTGGTGACCTTGGCCAGGTGTCTCATGTCTATGAACCTTAGTTTCCTCCTCTGTAAAATGGGAGCTATAATGATCCCCAAGGGTGGCTGGGGTGCTGAATAAGGTAACCATGTAATGCACATAGCACAGTGTCTGGGTCATGGTCAGCACTCAGTACACACCACTTATGATTATTGACCTTGAGCAAAGCTGTGGAAAAAGCTGGTGTCAGGTGTGGGGAGGCCTGGGAATGGGATACTCAGACCCCTGGCCCCTCCTCACCAGGCTCAGACCCTGCAGGGGTCGGGGGCTTGTTGGAGGCAGGGAGGTGGTAGGCTTCTAGTGGTCCCCTTCTCCGAGATTCATTTTCTGGGAGAAAAGGAATTACTCTCCATCCAATTAATCTAATTAGACATAATCAAGTTATGGAGATCTATGCAGCAGGGTGAGTGATTAGGAAAAATTACCTCCCTGCAAAGAGTTTCAATTTAATTTTCATTCCATACTCAAAAGACCAAATAAAGAAGAATGGGGGTTCTTCTCCCTCCCCTCTCCCTCATCCCCCCTCTCCCACCTCATACCAGCTGAGGACCAGAGAGTTTCCTGAGAAGAGGGCACTGATTTGGCGGTCACACTGCCACTTGCACAAGGACACAGACAGTCACACACAACTTAGAACAGCCACGGACTCTCTCTTATCTCTCTCTCTCTCTCTCTCTCTCTCTCTCTCTCTCTCACACACACACACACACACACACACACACTGTGTCACAGTGGGGTACTGACAGGCAGGAGTCCTTGGTCAGCGTGGGCTCTGCCACTAACTGGCTGTGGGACCTTTGGACATCAGGTTCCCCAACTGAAATCAGAAGAGCTGTAATTGATCTGGGGGACCCTTTCCAGCTATTGCAGCTTAGAATTTGAGTTTCCCCTCTCTCAACCACTCTCTCTCTTTCAAGTCAAGGCTGACAGAGAAAGTAAAGTCTCAGAGGTCACCCAGGGATGCCTGTGAGGTGACATTCCCTATCAAGCAAGTTCTCTGTCCGCAGGCTGGGCACCACCCCCCTCCCAGCTGCCCACGTGGCCCCAGAGCTCCAGTTCAGGGCCCAGGGGCACCAGGGGCTTTCCTGTTCCCGTGCACAGATGCAAGAACATGCCTTTCAGCTAGGGCATGTTGTTATCAGCCTCCCATCCTTGGGAGGCATCATGCAGCTCCAGTCCTGGGGCTGGACCTCACCCTTCTGGGCCCTGGACCAGCAACACCATCTGTTCCTTGAGTATTTCTCTGAGCATTTAGTGGGTGAGGGACCAGCCCCAGTAGGCAGGGGAAAGAGCATCTGGAGCCAGAAACCTAAAGGAGGATTAACTTACGCCCCATGGCTTCTCAGCTAGAGTGAGACCCTGGGGACAGTATGGAGGAAGGGGTAGACACAGTCCTCAGGTGGAGGCGCAGCCTGGACAGAGCCCCTAGGTGGAGGCATAGTCTGGAGGCCAGGTTGAGAGTAAAGAGAGGTAGTGAGCATGTCACTGAGGGGTGACTTATGCCCTCCCTTCCACTGTGGGTGACAAGGCTATGCATGTTACTGAGGGGTGACAGGGCTCTGTGAATCCTTGAAAGGTGATGATGTAAGAGCCCTGAATATCATTGGGAAGTGACAGGGCTCTGCATGTTACTGAGAGATGACATGGCCCTGCATGTCATTGAAGTGTGACCTAATGGCCCTGTGTGTCACTGATGGGTGATATAAGGACCCCAGTGACATGTTGGTAGCTAGCATAAAGGCCTTGTGTGTCACTTATGGGTGAAAGGGGCCCTTCATGTCACTGAGGGCTGACAGAGCTTGCATGCAGGTAAAAGGTGACCTAAAGGTCCTGTGTGTCACTGACAGGTGATATAAAGGCCCTATAAGTCACTGGGAGGTGTCATAAGGACCCTGCACGTCACTGAAGAGTGACAGAGCCTTGCATGTCATTGGGGGGGGGGTAAGGGCCTTTCCTTGTTGCTCCCTTCCTGCCCCATCCCCCCTTTCTTGGCACAGCTGTGGCCACCTGAGCCCACCTGAGGGTTCTAGGCTAAAGGACCAAGCCTGCCCCGGGCAGGGGGGTTTAAAGAGCTCTGGGTCAGGTAACAGGGTGGCTAGATTTTGGAGTCTGGCCTGGTTTTGAATTCCTGCCACTAACTCACTGCTGGAGCTGAGCAGCCTCCTCCCTGACTCTGGGTCTGGGGTTCCTCACCTTCCCAACAGGGTGAGGAGCCTGCCAGGACCCACGTGGGTTTCCACTGAGCATGGGGTGGGAGTGGGGGTCATCAGCAGGTGCTCCCTGGACATTTGTTTCATCACCTTTTTAGCCCCACGGTGCCTGGCTCCAAGTCAGTACCCCATAAATATTGATTAGCCTGTTGAGATAATAAAATGAGCTCATGCTTTTTTGTGTCTGGGCCATATGGCAGCAAAATCTAAAACTGTTGGGAAACTGAACAACTAGAGGACTAGTGGTGTGGGGCGATTGGGGGGTTGATGTCAAGGAGGACTTCCTGGAAGAGGCAGTCCTGGACTGGGTAGGATTTGGATAGAAGATAGGAAGGCATGCTTGAAGGTGAAGATTGAATAAGCAAAATTGGGAGGTGGGAAGGAGAGGGATCAACACTTATGCTCTTCTGCCAGTGGTGTGATGAGGAAGGGTTTGGGTTTTGAAGTCAGACAGACCTGCGTATAACTTGCTTTGAGTGTGACCTTAAACAAGTCCCTCCACCACTTGGGGCCTCAGCATTGTCAGCTGTGGAGTGGAATAATGACCCCTCCTCAAATGGTTGTTGTGAGGCTGGCACAGGGTTTTGTGTGTTTGTTGCGGGGAGGGGGTCCTAGCACAGTGCTAGGCTCCCAGGGGAGTAGGGGATGCTGGGTAATAGGAGATTCCTCCCCTCTGTCAGCTGAGCTAGGCCAGGGTTGGCCTTCTGACCTGGTCACATGTGGCCTACATGTGCAGAGACCAGGGGTTGGGGTTGGGGGCCATGGACACATTATCGCGCCTTGGGGAGACCACCAGGCTCATTTTGCCATGAACATGGACCCCAGAAGCTAGAAGCTGGGAGACCGTTAGCCCCTTCACCCAGTATGATCCTGGCACAGAGAGGTTAAGGGAGTGACCCAAAGTCACCCATCCCCCAGTGTGACACCCTCAGTGCTCTCTGCTCTCTATCCTGCCTGGGGGAAGGGTTCTTCCTCTACAAAGACTGGAGCAGAGAACCTCAGGGATTCCTTTTTTCCCCTTGCCCTTCCTCGGCCCTCACACCCCCTTGCACATCAGGCTGAGAAGACCCTGGAAAAAGGATCTAGGGAGTCCTGTGAGTCTAGGACAGTGACCTGTAGACCCATCTGGCCAAGGCCTGGGCCTGTCTGGGAAGCGGAGGAGTAAGTCTTGAGCAGTCTTTTCTGGTTGGTGTTTAACCCACAGTTTCTAAATGCCATCGGAAGCCCAAGTGGTTTTTGTTTTTTGTTTTTTTTTTCCCTAATGGCCCTGCAGCAGAAGGAAGGGGAACCCATCTTTGCATTGAAGAGAGACCATCCATCACGCAGAAATGCTTTAACCTGGTAGCTATAATGACTGCCAGATAGCTGGGTGGAGGAAGGCCACCTGTCCAGGCTGGGAGGGCATGGAGGGGCTGAAGCTCAATTCACCATGAGAATGATCTTCCAGTAAAGCCACGAGATGCCAACCATTGGCCTCCTTGGGCTGTATGATGTTAACATACAAGTTTCCTTGGTTAGACAAGGAAACTGTCTCCGTTCGTAGTGGTAAAGCCCGCGTGTGGGGCCATACAAGCTCTGTCCTCTCTCAGGAGCTTAGAACATGCACTGCGCTTGGGGCAGGAGACAGGGGTCCAGGTCTTGCCTTTGGGCCTTTGGAAGCGACATTCCTAACAATGACCGCAACTCACATTGCTGGAGTACCTACCATGTGCCCAGCTTGTGCCAGAAGCTTCCATCCAACCTCTCCATTTTATGCACAAGGGGACAGGCGCAGGGTGGCCAAGAAAGACTTGGGGCAGGCCTACCCAGGGGCAGAGCGGGATGAAGCCGCTCTTTGGAGAGACACTTGTGCACGCAAGCTTCCAGCAACTTGGTGGCAACTTGGTGACACCTTGAATCACAGCTCCCTGGGAGACCCTGCGCCAGGACCACGGAGCTGAGCTACTCCCAGATTCCGAGTTTGGGGCAATTTTTTATGCAGCAACCGGTGAGGGATGCACACAGTCTCCAGGGTCAGCTGGGGTGCTGGGGCGTTTCCAAGGCACCGAGGCTCCACGGGCAACAGCACCTTCCTAAGCCAGGGCAGCACCCCCAGCCTGCGCGTGGCCAGCCCCCTCCCTGACAGACAGCCAAACCCGGCCTCCACTTCAACCCGCAAAGCAGCTCCCACTTCACGCTAACTGGGTAATTTGCTGCAAATTAAACTTAATTGGGACTAGAGTAATTATGTTGACTTTTTAAAATACTTTCAGATAAAAACATATTAAGTATTTCAGAATATAATCGTTTTCTATTGTGTTTCCCAAGGGGGTTGAGAGGAGCCTGAACCGCAAGCCCGCCTGGCGGAGGCAGCGGAAGGGGAGGCTGGGAGGCCTCGGAAGCCCATTGGAGGGTGTTCTGAGACCCCCCTCCGGGGGGGGGGGGCGGGTGGCTTTCCAAGAGGGCAACTTCATCATGGGCACCAAACCCCTTAAAAATGTGGATACCCTTTGGCCTGGTTGAGACCAGAAGTCTGTCATAAGGAAATCATCAGAGATGGTGACAAAGATCTATGAGCAGAGTTGGTCATCTGGCGTGGTCGATCACAGCCAAATGCTGGAAACCATCTAAAAGTGCCTAATAGTGGTGGATTAACTAAATCAATTATGGATGAAAAATAATTACGATGAAATATTGTGCTGCCACTCCAAATTCAACCTTCAAAAGTAATTTATGCTAGGAAATGCTTATAAATTAAGATCTGGAGAAAAAGCAGCACATGAAACGGCATATAAAGTACATTACACCTTTTGTTGCTATGCACATGGGATTAATAAATCCCATAGGTATGCATGCAAAAATACTAACAGTTGTTATCTCTGGTCTGGGATTTTTCTTTTCTTTTCTATTTTTTTATGCTTTCCAGATTTTCTATAATGAGCATCTGCACTTGTTATTTTTTGGTTCCTATTTTATTTTAAATGGATGTAGGTAAGAAAGAATCTCTATATCTCCTTATCCAATGAGACAACTTTCTGGATTAAACTCGGATTGAGCTCTGATCTCAGGATTGCTTTGTCCATATTTAAGTATCTTGGTTCTGGTGGGAGCACGGGTTGCCATTCATCTCCTAGATTTCTGCTACCTTTCCGTCTCTCTTTGCTGCAGAACGCCAGTGCAGTTGACTGTGCCTATGTGCCCTGCTAAAAAGGCAAACCTCTCACTTCTCTCTTCTAGATGGCTGGGGAAGAGGTGGCAATGTGAATGAAAATCATGGCTATAGCTCCCAGAAAAGCTCTCTTTTGGGGAGATTATGCAGCCATCAGGGGCCTCTTTTTCTACTTGTCTGAATGGGGCTGTGATTGCTGGAGCTCCAGTAGCTTTCATGTGTCCATGAGATAATGTTTAGAATACCTCACTGTGGATGGTGCAGCAAAATCAATAAAGGAGTCTGGAACATAGATAAAATTATGCATGAACCTACCATAGAAGCCCTGGAACTCTTATGTCCGTAATTCTCTTACATGAGAGAAAAATAAAATGTTAACTTATCTAAGCCACTGCCTTTGAGGTTCCTGTAACTATCTCAATTTATTTTCTAACAGAGCAAGGGATAAGATTTAAGGTTTCTCATGGCTCCAAGGATCTCTGGCCACAATACAAGCTAGATGGTTATGTAGTTAGAGTATGAGGAACAGCAGAGAAGGAAGCCTTGAACATCATGTACATCACCCTCTTCACTGCTTACCTTCAGCCTTCTCTCTGGCTCCTAGCACTGCCCAGAGTGTGGGAGGCACGTAGTCATGCATGACCATCCAAGGAGGAGTCAAACAATGTCATTAGACAGAGTAAGTCCTCCCTGGCAGTAATGGGCCAACTTAAAAAAAAAAAAGATTTTATATATTCTTTTTAGGGAGAGGGGAAGGGAGAAAGGCAGAGAGGGAGAGAGACATCAATGTACAGTTGTTCTTTACCGCCTCCAGCTATGGACATGGCTGGAGACCTGGCTTACAATCTGGTTATGTGCCCTGGCTGGGAATTGAACCAGTGACCTTTGGGTCCACTGTGCCACTAGCCAGGGCTTGGGCCAACATTTTCATCAAATTTTAAATGTGGAAAAGGGCTTTGGCAGTTTGCTTTTGCTGAAAATGATGACATAAAAGCCAACGTAAAGAAAGGACCATCCATGTTTCCTTTACCTTTTAGTTCTTGTCATCAGTAAGCTAAATGTAGGGAGCATTGATAGAATTTGTGAGTATCAAGCAAAAAGTGGAACAAGCACAGCAAGTTGTTTTGTGCCACTGAGGCCACCATTTTCTTAAGAATGAAACACATGTTCACAATGAGCTAAAACACTCCAGACCTGCAAAAAACAAAGCAGATGACTTCGTTTTCAGGCAGCACATTATTCCCAAACTTCAGGAATTAAAAAGAGGAAGACAGCTCCCAGTGAATTTTATGAGACTCCTATAATCTTGATACCAAAAATCAGACAAGGGTATTACAAGAAAGAAAGGTTATAGTTTATATACATTCATGATCATAGTTGTAAAAGCCATAAGCACTATTAAATAACTGGAAAACAAAATCATAAATTATGACAGTCATAATTTGGACTTACCCTCCAAATTAAAGGTTCAATTAACATTAGAAAAATCTATAACACATTTTTTTTTTTTGCCATATTAGCAGATTAATCTTAATATATGCTCTGGGAAATTTAGCAAACTGGAAACAGAAAGAACCCTTTTATTTATTTATTTGTTTGTTTGTTTGTTTGTTTTTAAATTTTATTGTTGTTGTATTACATCCATCCCCTTTTTGCTCCCCTCTGTCCCCCTCCCCTCCCACCCATTCCCCCCAAAGTCAATCCCACCTGTTGTCCATGTCCATGGTTCCTTTATACTAGGTTCTTGTCTAAGCTGCTCCCCTTTCTTGCCTCTGCCTCTCCCCTCCCCCAAACCCCTTTCCCCCTGACCACTGAAGGCCTATTCACTGTATTCATATATTTGGTTCTGTTTTGCTTGTTGTTAGTTTTGTTCATTATTGTCCTGTAATGGGTGAGATCATATGATATTTGTCCTTCACTGACTGGCTTATTTCACTAAGCATAATACTCTCCAGTTCCATCCATGTTGTTGCAAAAGGTACAAGTTCCTTCTTT